>CM030360.1:140433196-141010696 GCA_017893485.1 Hemerocallis citrina | reverse complement strand
ACGTGACTTTTTTTGGAAGAAAATGCCCACCTATCAGGTTCGCAGAATCTCCAGAAAAAGCGCACACGATCGATCAACGGTCCAGATATATTCAAAATACGATTCATTAAAATTAATCCTTTTTATTAATTTTAAATCAGATTAATTAATTAAAAATTGTGAGAAATAATAAAAAATTCAAATTAATTAATTAAAAATATAAATCATTATTATAAATTCTAAAAAATATGAAAATATTCCAAAAAAATATAATTATTAATTTAGAACAATTAATTAGAAATTCCAAAATGAATTATAAAAAATGAAAATTTGATTTAAAATTTTTTAAAAATGTTTAGAAATTTAGAATACATAATTAAAAATTCAAACGTTAATTATAAAGAAAGGAAATTTTGATTTATAATTTTGAAAAAAATGATAAAAAATTGGAAAATTCTTGGAAATTCTAGAAAATTCTGGAAAAATCCTAGAAGCTCTAAAAAGATGCAACTACTTCCAAAAGATCACTTTATGGGGTTGATGTTTCATATACTAGTAATCTGCACATGTGATGCACGTTTTTTCCCTTAAATTCATTATTTCATAAATTATCCCTAAATAAAATACCCAACTATAAAAAATAATTATAAATTCAAAAAAATTATAAAATTCCAAAAAAATTAGAATTATTAATTAAAAAACATAAAATTAATTATTAAAATAGGGAAATTTGAATTAATGTTTTTAAAATGATAAAAAAATTGAAAAAATTAGAATAATTAATTAATAATCTAAAGTTTAATTATTAAAATAAGGAAATTTGATTTTGAAAAAATGATTAAAATTTGAAATATTTTGGAAAAATTTAGAAAAACCAAGAAAAACTCCTAACAGTTCTACAATGATGCAACTACTTCCAAACGCTCAGTTTATGATGTTGATTCTTCGTATACTAGTAATAAGTACCTGTGATACTATTTATTTTTTATTTAAGCTCACTCTTTCATAAATCATCCCTTGTAATACCTCATATTTTTTTAAAATAATGCTTTTAAGATTAATAAATGAATTAAAATAATTTTTGGTGATTTAATAAATATTTTTCTGAAATTTATATTTTTGCACGTGCAAAACACGTGCAAATATTTTCTTAGAAAGTTCAAAGTCAAAAATTATTTTGGAAAAACTCATTATTTATTATTAGATATTATTTTTAAAATTTCTGGATTTTTCTGATAATTATTGGACCTATTTGCAAATATTACAAAAAGAGAAACTTTTGTGCAAAATTACCACTTGGAGTGAAAACTCTAGATTTTCGAATTTTTGGGCTGGAAATGATGCCTAGTCAACTCATAGGTAAAGAGTTTTCTTTTTTAATAATAAATTTGGTTTATTTTGTAAGTTTTGATGAAAAATGGTTTTTTTTTTTTTTGCAAAATTGCCACTTAGAGGAGCAAAAGTGCAATTTCGTTTTTCTGGGTTTTCAAAACAGTGCCGGATGATTATAGGGTAGTTATTCTTTTTTTTAAAATCTCAATTAAGATGATTTTATTTAATTTCCAAGTATAAGGATATATATATATGTAAAGTTATATTTAAAAGATGTATTTTGCAAATCTATTTACAAAACCCTAAAACCTATATTTCGGCCTATAAAGGGTGGGGTGCAGCCATCTCTTTGCTGCACAACACAAAGGGATTTCTTATTATTATTTTCTTGGAGTTTTAAAGCGAGGATCTTAGTTTTTTTGTGAAAGGAAGGATTTTTTCATTCTCTTTATTTAATTTCTTCGGTTGATTCTTCAATAAGGTGAGTGACTTGTGTTTATTTTCTTATTGTTCTAAGCATGTTGTATGTAATGGTTTATCTATTAGAAAGCATGTTAGATGATGGTATGATGATATAATGAGTTTTGATGAGTAGATGAATTAAAAAGTGAATCTTTTCATGAAACTATACTATTGAGGATTGAAACCCTAATTTGATGACTTGAGATTGTTAAAGAACCTAATAGATATCATGAGTAGGTTTTTTTCTTTCATGAACTTGCTGATTTGAACATATGTATTGAATTGTATGATAATATTGCATGAAAACAAATAAAACTTCTTCTTTACTGTGTATATTAAGTATATGCTCTGTTTTGAATTTTCGACGAACTAAACTTGATTGTTTGCATGTTATAATTGCATTATATTCATGGATAAACTTAGATAAGTGATGAGGTATATGTTTAAACAAATTTAAGAGGGGTTGTGGTTCAAAGAAGTCAAGCTTTTATGTGTAGAAGAGGGGGGCCTTGTTTCGGGTCTGATTGTATGCTGACCAAAATTGAGTTTTGGTGTTTTTGTGAAATCTTGTCCTAATTTGAGTTGGTTTGGTACTGAGGTGGTTTTTGAAGTTCATATAGCATATATACACTGAATCTCTTGACAATACTAATGCAAACATACACCACTACATCTATATATATAAATACATATACACATGCACACTGATACCTATATATACACATATCCTGTTTTTGAAGATTTCCCGAAGTGATCCTGAAGTTCTCCATGAAGTTTCGATTGGACTTGGATTGTTTTAATGCCGAGATTTAACCTAAACCTTATACTACTCCTATTGGATGAATCTGAAAGCTTCACTGATCCTAATACACACTTATATACGCTTTCACATTTGTATTTATTGTTTTGAAGGTTTTTGTGAAATTTGATGAAGTTTTGATTGGATTTCAAGTGTTTGATACTGAGATGGTTTTGGATCTCATATTTGGTGAATTTTGATGCTTAAACTGATGCTTTAAAAGCCCTAATTTTACTTTATCAATCATCAAGTAAATTAGCTCTCTACCTATTTGTAAGTATCAGTATCTTTTTTTTTTTTAACTACAGATTGCTGCAGATTGCTGTTGCACTGCTGTGCATGTGCACACATGAACAAATTCACCTTCACATATACATCCAGTATCTTGTTTAGTAGTAGTCGTAAGTATTGTGTTTGGTAGTCTCTTTGTGTATGCATTGAGGGCATCTTCTACATTATGCATATACTGCATATCAGTGGAATGGATTTCTCTTTTCTACATCTCCTATATCTGCATATATACTTCACTTCAGTAAGAGTTTCTTTCTATATATCAGATATATATACTTATACTTTATGTAACGCCCCATTTTTTATTATTATTTTTTTTTTTGAAAACTAAACCTCTAAATTCAATTCTTTCAATTCATAGGGCACTTTAAACATAAACTAAGGTAGTTATATTTCGAAAAAAAAATTGGCATAGTTTCCCCTGAAATTTCTGCCCTGAAACACAAAAAGCTTACGAAATTCTGCTCTAAATTCCGTAGCTCACAACACAGGCAATATAATCATGGGCTCCCCAGGCCAAAATGAGCAGAAACATACAGGCAATATAAATATCATGCTCTCGGGGCCAAACTCATAACAGAATATCAATTATAAATTAAAAACTATAAATTTCCTTTGAAAACTTATATAAGTATTAAAAAAACTATAGAAAAACTTTTCAAAAACCAACATAGAACCCGGTACTCCACAACAAGGTGGGTACGGGCTTTAATACTTCATTACAGCACTATAGGTATATTCTCACTTACAGTTATACACACAATCTTCCATAATGCCATATAATACATCATTCTACTTCCATTTCTATAAATAATATATATATACATAGATGTCTCATTCACAACGAGCAAGGTAAAACTACTAGACTACCACATCTAGCTCACCTTGCTGCTATTAAACCTGCAGGAGAGTTAGGGATGTCCACCCTCTTGGAGAGACTCCCCTAACCCCCAGAAAACAACAGGGGTTAGCCATGACTGGTGTGAGTATACATTTTAATAGTTAAGCAAATAAATTAAACATGATAAGGAAAAAGAAATGAACTTACGAATACCAAGGTAATAAATTTTCACCTGAAATCTGAACATATAAACACCATAAATGTGACTTTTCATCACCTGTATCATCACCTGTTTATATATATACATACCTGCCCATACTTATCTTTAGTTTTGAACTCATACCCAAATTCATCACTTGACACACATCACTTCATGCCTTATACAAATATCTACAAATAACTCTACTTTCACATACACTGCACTTTCCCAAATAACATCATTTTGCGCTCATACTCAAGTATATTAAACATACAACTTTCCTTACTCCCCTATTCCAGACTACAATTGGTTCAAGTTATTCACATTGATTTACCCACACGATTCTTCATTATAAATTTCATAAGTACCACATCACATTAACTTGTATAAGAAATTCCTTCAATTTACACTCAAATACAAAATACTAAATTTATTCATTTACAACTCAGTTACTTTTTATTCTTAATCCCCTAACACAAATATTCCTCTTTACATAATTATTTTCACATCACTACTTCTTTATTTTCATATATAATCACATAAAGCCACTACCTCCTTTTCTTCATACTTATTCAATCACGTATTTAATTTACCCGTTAATTTTATCTACAACTCATGACCCATGTTCTTTCATACTTATCTTCATCCATATACACCTTCTTTCTCATTCTCATATTACATACATCGCATTCATACAAGAAATAATATCACATATATCTTCATAACATCTCATTACAAATTACAATCTACTTTCATTTCATCATATTATCATCATATCACTTATTTGAATGTTCATTCTTATTGCATCAAAAGCACGTTTTATAACTCATTCTCATCCTGTCATACCACTTTAGTACTACTCCATTTTATTGATAATTTAACTTACTTTCATTTTCCTTTACAACTCATATTTCAATTTATTTCACCTTCTTTTTTATCTGATAATACATTGCACCCCAAACATGGTTTGGATAATATTACACCGCACCCCAAAGTCGATAACTTGGGTAATAATCACCGCACCCCAAGTAGAACTTGGGTAGTAACTCATCATATCTCCAGCCAATAGCTCAGTTATTAATGTATTTTAGTTTTCTTTTCATCTTACACTATACTTTACTCTTCATTTCCATCACACAATACCAATATTAAATTAACAATCCACCAGCTCACCCTGGAAATTGGGCCAAGACAGGTAGTTCCCACCATTTCTCCGGAAATAGCGGGCGGGTAGTTCCTCGACACAATTCCAAGGTGTATCAACTCACTTCATACCGTATCTTACTTGAATAACCATTCTCATAATACAATTACTTCATGCTATTTATATTAACACATATTCACTTTACTCTTTCATTTGTATAACACTACCATATTTTCTTTTACTTCATAACAATTCCAATTCAAATACTTAATTTACTTACTCGTTCTTATTTATACTTATTTATTTTATTAATTTATCGACCAGTGTCCATGTCATCTGTAACGCCCCGATTTCCGGTAACCAGGAAACCGTGACATAAGCCAGAATATTTTCTTCAATTAGCCATAATATACAGAAAAACATGAAAATTTAAAACTTTTTATTCAACACAAATGTATTACAAATCCAAATGTTACAAAATTGCAATACATTACAACAGTGTTACAATAATACCTTTACAATCCCAAGTGTTACAACTTTCAACATATACATCAGAGTACAAATGAATAAAGAACAACACTTGGTATTTCGCTTGGATGCTTTCCAACAAATAAATAGATTACAAAACTGTTACAATGGAACAATAGTAACAACATATAATGCAGCGGAAATGGAAACGACTCTTGCTTCTCTCGCCTTGAGTTCGCCTGAATCCTGTACCTGTACTTCTATAATTCAGTACCTATTGAAATGGGGGCGTCAGTATTCACTGACGTTTTAAGGTTGATAACTAGCAGCAATTCTCCACTTAGCAAACAGATTAATGAAAAGAGAAACGTGTACATATAATTGATGTGTCAGTGTATGCTATGCGTTAGACTTTAATACAAGATTGACTAACACCAAGATGTTCTTATTCTAATGCAAGAGAGTCTCCGGAACAGTATGCAGCCCATACTACATACGCCCCATCTCAAGCCGTTTCTCCATATATAGGGATTTGAACCCTCGTTAAGAATTCTACATTGTACACAATCCTGTTCCTGACAATACCCCGTGACTGTGAAGTTGCAGGTGGGTCAAGTCCCACCAATGCAGTACGATTATGGTGTCTCTGTTTCCACTACTACTCGGCATGCCGGACCTCACTCAAAAACAAGGTTGCAGGTACGGTCTAGTTCCGTTACTGTAGTCACATAATGGTGTCCATGTTGGCCACTATTGCCCAGTGTATTGGGCCTCATTCGAAAATCCAAAGAACATAGGGTCTCGCATGCGCAGGATAGCACGAAGCCTACCCTGTGGCACTCCTGGGGTCTCGCGACCGCAGGCCTGCACGTAGCATCCTGTGGCACCCCAAGCCACAGTATTTCAGAAATTAACAGATGAGTTACGCAACCCGTGCTCCCAGCTCGTGGGATGGCACCGTACGTATCCCTTTGACGGGAAGGTACAACCCAATAACACCGCCTAGTGTCGGCCTATAAGACAGGTTGGATCATAAGGAATCACCCTTAACACCAACTCTTTCCCTTCGGCAAAAAAATGATAATAAGTAAAGTTTAAGTAGTAATAGCCATAAGTTACTACCCTAACAAAGTCACTAAGCCCAAACATTCTCACGGGGTTTTAAATAACTTCCTTATGATTATCCTGATCCAACTCATGGCCTATCGATCCAAGACACCGATGACGAAAATCTCTCTCACTCATCATTACCCCTAACTCGGATCTCATCAACATTCTCGGCCCACGATCAACCCACATCAGTTAAGATTCATCGGTGCTCAATGTGTGATTTATCCATAGTTTCTAAGGTGGTAAGATGCGATTCTTGATGGTCGATGGCCCCTATGGCAATTATGAGACCCTATCACTACCCCTAACTTGGATCTCGTCAACACTCTCGGCCCACGATCAACCCACATCAGTTAAGATCCGTCGGTGCTCGAGGTGTGATTTATCCACAGTTTCCAAGGTGGTAAGATGCGAGTCTTGATGTTCGATGACCTCTGGGCTAGCTTTTATCTAGCTAACAATACTAGTGACTTTTCCAACCATTATTTACCATATATTGAAGATGAAGCATGTGCACATCATATGATCCAATTTCAATTAGAAACGCATACAACTAGAACTCATGGATTCTTTTCCCAAATTGAACTTGGACAATATGTGACTAGGTTCATGGGTTCTTTCTCAAAGTTGAGCTAGAATCACCTAGAACCTAATTGCATCGGTTCCTCGCCAATTCGAGCTAGAACTATCATGGAGCTAGTTTCATGGGTTTCTTCTTAAAAATTGAACTAGAATAACTATGGAACATGGGTTCATTTCAATTGGGTTATCATGCAAGCTCAACTCATGGGTTTCTTTTAGAATTTAACCGAAATCACTACAATCATATAACTCAAACATGCATGGATTCCTTTGAATCTAAAACAACTACACATCTCAACATGGGTTCTTTACTAGAACCACTACAATAACACAAGCATGATGGGTTTCTTACTACAACAATCTACAACAACTCAAGCATGGTATCTTTCTATAATCAACCTACAACAACTCAAGCATGGTATACAACATAAGTATGGATTTCTTACTACAACAACTCAAGCATGGTATACTTACTAAAATCAACTCAAGCATGGGTTTCTTGCTATAATCAACCTCCAACAACTCAAGCATGGTATCTTTCTATAATCAACCTACAACAACTCAAGCATGTGTTTCTCACTATAATCAACCTACAACAACTCAAGCATGGTATACTTACTACAATTCAAGCATGAATACAATTCAAGCATGGGTTTCCTTCTACAACAACTCAAGCATGGTATACTTACTAAAATCAACTCAAGTATGGGTTTCTCACTATAACCAACCTACAACAGCTCAAGCATGGTATACTTACTACAACTCAAGCATGAATACAATTCAAGCATGGGTTTTCTTCTACAACAACTCAAGCATGGTATACTTACTAAAATCAACTCAAGCATGGGTTTCTCACTATAATCAACCTACAACAACTCAAGCATGGTATACTTACTACAACTCAAGCATGAATACAATTCAAGCATGGGTTTCCTTCTGTAACAACTCAAGCATGGTATACTTACTAAAACTCAAGCATGAATACAATTCAAGTATGGGTTTCCTTCTACAACAACTCAAGCATGGTATACTTACTAAAATCAACTCAAGTATGAGTTTCTCACTATAATCAACCTACAACAACTCAAGCATGGTATACTTACTAAAATCAACTCAAGCATGGATTTCTCACTACAATGGTTAGCAACTTAAGCATGGATTTCTACAACTACTTAAGCATGGTTCTTTACCAAAATAATTAGCAACTCAAGCATGGTATTCTTTTGACATAAAACAATGAAAACTCAAACATGGTAGGTTTATGGATTCACAAGTATGAATAGGTTCATAAGCATGAAAATGGGTTCATGGTTCACAAGCATGAATGGGTTCATAAGCATGAATGGGTTCATGGGTTCCACAAGCATGAATAGATTCTTTTTAATCTAGAATTACTACACAACTCAAGCATGGTATCTTTTCCTACATCTCAAGTATGATGGGTTTCTTTCTACAAAAACATAAGCATGGATCTTTTACTATATCTCAAGCATGATGGGTTTCTTTCTATAACAACTTAAGCATGGATGGGTTCACAAGCATGAATAGGTTCTTTGCTACAACTCAGGCATGGGTTCTCTAGCAACCTAGAATAGTTTAGGACATGGTACTACGACATTCATCTCAAGCATGGTAGTAAACTTATAAAGCTACTAAGGACTTTATCTAGCTATTACAAAAACTATTTCATTTATAAATTACAAGTCCTACTTAACTTATAAAAGAATCTATCTTTATTGAATTTACAAGTCCTATATAATACAAAGACTGCATTTATTAGTCTACAAATTAGTACATACTACAACCCACTTTTTCTTCAATCCTACAAGTTCCTACATACAAGAAGAGCAAATTTTTATGAACAAGGGTTAGTAAAGAATGATTTCTTAACAAAGTAGAGAGCAACATACAACAAAAACTAATCATTAAAAAGCTAGATGAGTTCTACAACCCTAGAATGGGTAAGTAAATATTTTTACCACACTAATCTTTATATACACATAGCTATAGTCCAAGTGGTCATTTGTGCTAACAAAATAACCATAATAACAACAAGAAACATACATGGTTAAAGAAACAACCTTTATGTGTTTTAATTAAGTTCCACCACCTATCTTTTTTATGGGATCCTTTTGATCCCTACAACCACTTTATGCTTAGTAATTAATCCAAGTCATTTTTGGAACACACATACAACAAAAGTGGACAAGAATCCACACAAATAAAAAGAGAAAACTTCATCTTGATTTTTCCACCGTTCTTATGCACAAATCATAGTCCAATTAGTCCAAAATAATTATCACAACAATACTAACCATACAAGATCTCAAAAATCAACCTTTATGTGATTTTGTTGAGTCCTTTCAATCCATTTTTTCATGGGATCATTTTGATCCCTACAAACATGCTTATGCTTAGAAAATTAGTCCAAGTTATTTAAGAACACAAATACATAATAACACATCATAAGATGGGTTCTTTTTTCCACTTACAACCACTTATATACTTAGAAAATAGTCCAAGTTCTTTAGAACATACACCTACAACATCCACCATAAAAAAGATGGGTTCTTTTTATCCTACAACAACCAACCATCAAAGATGGGTTCTTTCTCACATACAACCATTATTAACCCTAAAAGATGGGTTCTTTTCTATATAAACAAAATAAATAAGAACATACAACCTAAAAATTTAGAAGTAGAGAATTCCCACCTTAGATCTCTGGTAGGAAGGACTAGCTAGTAAACCTTCTCCTTCCTCCTAGCTTTCTACTACAACTTGAAGAACACTTATTTTGTACCCCCCCCCCCCCCTAGTTTAGTTATTTTGTACTAATTAATTCTCCAAGACCTATAGTATAAAATACATTATTAGTAGTTTAGTAAGTGAGTTAAAAGATTGAGAGTTGTGTGTGGGGAGTTTGTGCTTGCATCAACAAGGAAGGCCGGCATCAAAGGAGCTCGGGTTCGGCATCTTGGAGGCTTGTGTGCGCATCGACGAGAAGGAGGATCGCTCTCTTGGCAAGGACTTTTGTTTAGGAGGTGTTGCAAATTGTGTTTCTCTCCAATTAAGGTGGGTTATTTTCCACATTTCTAATTAGGAAGCATGCTAGAATTGAATTGAAATGATGATGCATGAAAAAGATTAATAAGAGTACATTTTAATCACCAAAATGGCTTATTAATTGATTGAAATGTTAATAAATAGCTTGTATGTGTTTCCATCGTTTAATTTAAGTTGTGTGTAGATTAATTATAGCTATGGATTGTTTGAAGAAAAATTCATTATTAGCATCAATAACTATATGCAAAACTTAGTAGATGACAATGTTGCCTTATATGCTTAAAGGGACTTCTGTGATAATGTTGTAATAGATGACATAAAAAAAATATATAATTTGTGTGTTTATGAAATGAATAAAAACAGAGAATTGATATAGAGATTATTGAGATCATGATTGGATAAGAAATGTCGAAAAAGAAATGTGGTAGTAGTAGCTTACAATTTAACCAAATTGTATGGGAAATATATGTTTAATTATTGAAAAAAAAATTATTTTTTATATAATGGAGTATAAATTATTAGAGGAATAATTAATCTGGAAATTTACAGTAAGATTAGTAAGAGCAAAATCAAATGAGAGCTTTTTGAACATCGAAATGTTCTATTAACAGAAAGAATTGATTTAAGTAGACTTCGAGTTGTATCTGAGACAATCTGAGCTTATAGCTCAAGTGGTCGGGATGCTCTTAATCGCTATAGTGCGCGGGGTTCCCCACAGATCGATGGTTCGATTCCTGTTAGCACCATTTATTTGTTTTGTACATTTAAAAATAAATTAACTGCAGCCGAGAGCATGTATAGCTCTCAGCCCTCCTTTATACTGCTTGGCGCGATCGGCTTAGTGGTCTGTGCCTGCGGCTTGTTTCCCTGTGGTTGTTGGTTCGAAACCCGGTCTCGGCCTGGGTTTAATTGTGGAAAAAAATATTTTTTGGGGGATTTTTTGTGATTGAAAATTATGAAAAAAAAATATGATTATTATCCTAAAAATATGTGGGACTTATAAAAAATAATTTGGTAGTTATCAAAATAAAATAGAGTATATTTTTGAGAACAAATGTATAAATAGAACTATGGTTCTACACTTGTATTTTGTGGAGGTTATAATTCGCAAAAGAATTTGAAATAAAGTGTTAGAAAAGAAATATGAATAAGAAGGAAATTATATGACGTGAAGTGATGTGTATTATTCTTATTGAAGAATAGTGTGACCATATTGAGTAGTGGATATTTATAAATCTTGATATGATTTTTAATGTGGAAATGATATGTGATGAATTACTTGATGAATAATTGAATTCCATATATGATTATGGACTCATGAATGATTTAGAAATCATGTTATTGGAAAAGAGAAATGTTATTGAGTATGAAAACTCAAGCATATGAATTATGAATTGAAATTAAAAATTAGAGTAGCCAAAACTCACACCGGAAAGTGAAAGTGATGAATAATTATGATTATTGAAATTGAAAAGACCAGTTTGGGTCATTGTGAAATGAAAGAAATAAGACCGGTAGTAGTGAGAGGGCTAACTCTAAGAGATTGATTTTGTTCATGATTTCATTAGAATTAAGGATTAGTTACATAGTGAAGATGTGATGAAAGTAAGAGAAAAATATTCAGTATGAGGGCCATTGGATTGGCGGCGAGAGAGTATCCCAGGATGTCCCATGATGAGTCATGATAGGGCGTGGATACTGCTCCAGAGTACTGTCCTGGTGGCGACGCTCGTGGGGTGTTAGACGACTGCGGGTGGTGTCATGTCTATGGTAAGAGCTGAATTACCACCGGATGCCTGCATGATGAGTCATGTGTCAGTGCGTTGGGATTCCCTCCAGGGCGCCTAGACATGAGTTCGTATGTCAGAAAACATCTAGGATACTTACCGTAGTTACAGTAGTAGATTAAGACATGACGGGGGATTGAACCCTACAAGATGAAGAACGATTAAGGGCTTGCCCTCGGACCTATGTAGTATGGAATACATAGAATCCGAACAAGTGTGCATTAGTGTCATGTAATATAAATAATTGCATTAAGGACTAAGTGCACAATCAAAACACGATATCAATAGGGTATTCCCTTTAGTTTGATATGTGATAAGTTTGTGTTTGTTAAATATGGAAAATCAGTTATACTATTTCCGGCATAGAGAGGATGGCCGTGTATAATGTTCGTCGGTTGAATAAACTGACGTACCCACAGTTTTGTATGCAGGGTTAATGAAATGATAAAGATTAAAGAAGGACAGATGCTTAGAGATTATTCAATGTTGTTGTACATTTATCTAAATGTTGTAAATTTACTTCCGCTGTGCAGTGTAAAGTGTAAAGTTTTTCATATAAACTCTGATGTAAAGTGAAAAGTTTTAAATTTCCTTGTAAAATTGTACGAAAGAAGTGTAAAGATCTTGTGGGATATCGAATTCAGTGTATTTTGAAATTCGGGGCGTTACAGAGTGGTATCAGAGCCACGCTTCACACTAGTACAAATTTATAAGGAACGACACCCTAGAAGTGGACATTAGAGTGTGTGTTTGAGTCTAGAAATTTAAATGTAAGTGACTTACATTTGTGTTGCTCTATGACTTATGCTTCTTCCTCCCTATTTCTAAGATGGCTGATCACTTCGACCCTGCTGGAGACGACAATTGGCATATCATTGAGGAAGATTATTATCCTGGACAAGCAGATTCTGAGGAAGAGTACTACCCAGGGCAAGCAGATTCTGACGGAGAAGAATGACCTAAATCCCGAGAGATCACCCCACCTCCGGATTCATCTGATGACTCTTCTGACGAAGAAGAAGAACCAGTTCCAAATAGTCTTGTGATATCTCTTCAGAGGCAGTTAGAAACACTGCGGGAGAGAGTCGGATTATTGGAGGCTCAATTGGCAAAGCGCAAGGATGACTTTTCAGTTCTCAGTCATCGTGTATGGGAACTCGAGAAGAGGAAGAATATGACCAATGTGCTGAAGGAAGAAGTTGATGAACTACGGGGAGAACTTCGAGAAGCGAAGATGAACCGTAGGAGTTAGACTGTTGTAGCTTCTACTGTTTTCATTATGATGTCAAGAAATATTTTCAATTCGAATGTATAAAGTTTGGAATTTAATGAAATGCAAAGTTGATTTAAAATTCATGTCTTATACTTCGAATTTAATGGATCTTTTGCATCAAAATATGGCTAGAAGAGGAGCTAGAAATGGGGAAGGTCTAGATTTGGAAACGGAACTTGCGAGGGTCTATCAGACGCTCAACACCGTGGCCATGAATCAGAACCAAGGAAAGGTACTTGCGAATCCGGTGCCCAAAGCAATCAAACTCGTGGAATCGTTCAAGCGGATGAAACCACCTGTGTTCGAAGGGAAGTCAGACCTTGATGCATCTGACAACTGGATTCGTCAGGTAGAGACGATCTTCGAAGTGCTGGAGATCCCTAAGGGCAGCAAGGTGAAGTTGGCGACTCTGCAACTTGAGAAGGATGCGGCTGTTTGGTGGCAGTCGATGAAGCGGACAATGGGAGGCATTGTTCTTGGCTGGGAGGAATTTTCGGAAGAATTCCACAGTCACTATTTCCCCTCCGACGTCCAGGAGAAGAAGGCTATGGAATTTCTATCACTACAACAAGGTGGCATGTCAGTTAGAGAGTACGAGACCAAGTTTACTCAGCTCTCTAGGTATGCTCCTGAATTAGTGATGGATGAGGCGAAGAAGGCTCGTAAGTTCGAGCATGGATTGAGGCCGAGATTGAGGTCCCGGATGATACCTCTTGGTATCAGAAGATTTGACAAGTTGGTCAAGCGCGCGGCAGCCACAGAAGCAGACATGGAGCAGTTTCATGTTGTTCAGAATTGGAGGAACAACTGGCAGTCTGGAAAGAGGCCCGCAAATTCTGGGAGTTTCAAGGGACAACCATCGGCATAAAGGTTCAAATCGACAGGTGCGAACGCTTTCAAGTGGTAGGAAGACCCGGGAATACTTGGACGAGACCTTCAGTAACTTTTTTCAACTGTGGAAAGACAGGCCACTACAAGTCTCAATGCTCCAAACTGCAGGATGTCGTCCGCAATGGACCAACTCAGCAGGCCGGGAAGAAGCCGTACCAACCAGGGCGAGTATTTGCCTTGATGGAAGCTGATGCTGATGAGGTTGATCATGTCATCACTGGTACGAAGGCGGATGTTTAAAGGTTTATGTTGTTTCTTTTTCCTGTTTATTTAGTGAACTGTTACGTAATGAGTGTGTATTATGTAACAGGAGAACTTTATTTAAATGGAATGAAAGCTGTTGTGTTGTTCGATACTGGATCCTCTCATACTTTTGTGTCTCCTAAATTTGCTAAAGTGTTGGGAGTTGAACCGAAGATTTTTTCAGGCAAGATCTTAACAGTAGCTACTCCATCAGGGGAGACTCTAACCACTGATCGGTACTATGCTGACTGTGAGATCGCGATTGGTGGTCGAATATTCGGAATTGATCTGATCGATCTGACTATCTTGGGAGTCGATGTTATCATTGGCATTAATTGGATGTCGTTGTACAGTGCAAGCATCGAGTGCAAGACCAAGACGGTAACAGTGAAGGCTCCAGGTGGACCTGAAGTCACTTTCCAAGGGAAGAAGAAGTGTTCTAGGCTGGTGGCAGCTATCCGCAAGGAAGAGATTCCTGTAGAAGTGCAAAGGATTCTTGTGGTTCGGGACTATCCGATCGTGTTCTTGGATGATTTTCCCGGGGTTATCCCCGCATCGTGATGTAGAGTTCAGCACACTGTTCAACCGAGAAGTGCACCCATTTTTAAGGCACCGTATAGGATGGCTCCAGTAATACAGGATGAGGTAAAACGGCAGATTGAGGAACTATTGGAGAAAAGCTTTATTCAACCTAGTGCGTCACCTTGGGGAGCACCAGTGCTTTTGGTAAAGAAGAATGATAGATCGATGAGAATGTGTATTGATTACTGAGAGCTAAATAAGGTCACTGTTCAGAATAAGTATCCTATTCCCCGAATTGATGACTTGTTCGATCGTCTACAAGGAGCAGCTGTTTTCTCCAAAATAGATCTTCGATCAGGATATCACCAAGTTCGAGTGAAAGCTGAAGATGTGCACAAAACTGCATTTAGAACTCGACATGGGCATTACGAATTCTTAGTTATGCCATTTGGAGTGACGAATACACCTGCAATCTTCATGGATTTGATGAACAGATTTCTGAGGCCGTTCATTGATTCTTTCGTCGTGATGTTTATCGACGATATCCTCGTGTACTCCAACTCAGAAGAGGAGCACACCGAGCATCTGGCAGTTTTGAAGAAGCTGGTAGAGCAGGAGTTGTATGCCAAGCTATCCAAGTGTGATTTCTGGAAATCTGAAGTGGCATTCCTAGGTCACATCCTTTCTAAGGAGGGAGTGGCAACTGACCCTCAGAAGATAGAGGCAGTGAGAGATTGGGCGAGGCCTACTACAGTAAAGGAAGTCAGAAGTTTTCTTGGAATGACTGGATACTACAGGAGATTCATTCAAGGTTATGCTCAGTTAGCTGTACCGCTTACTAGTTTGACCAAGAAGAATGTGAACTTCAAGTGGACTGAGCAATATGAGGCAAGCTTTCAGGAGTTGAAAGAGAAACTGTGTAACGCCCCGCCCCAATGCTCAGACAAATTATAAATACTATGTAGTTCCACTGCCCACCACAGGCTGCCTCTCAAAAGGTGGTTAACCGAATTGGTGACTCTTGATCTCAGGCAATAGTATTTATACTCTGATTATCCTCGCAAATTTCCAATATGAGACTATCTTTCACAATTCTCTCACAAATCTCACAGACCAGTCGACTGCTGGCAGTACCAGTCGACTGTCCTCTATCAGTCGACTGCTGGCAGTACCAGTCGCCTGATCTGGGGTATTACATACACCCCCCCTTAGGAATCAGCGTCCTCGCTGAGCACAGGGCACACCTCAGTGTAGGACCGTCCTTTCTAGCACCTGGCATGCTTCGTGAATAGGCCCCCCTCCTTCGGAGGCACCCTTTCATCGCGCAAGCATAAGTACCCCACGAATAGGCCCCCCTCCCTCGGAGGCACCCTTTCATCGTGCAGATACACCCGGTGGGTCAAAAGTTGGCTCTGATACCATTTTGTAACGCCCCGCCCCAATGCTCAGACAAATTATAAATACTATGTAGTTCCACTGCCCACCACAGGCTGCCTCTCAAAAGGTGGTTAACCGAATTGGTGACTCTTGATCTCAGGCAATAGTATTTATACTCTGATTATCCTCGCAAATTTCCGATATGGGACTATCTTTCACAATTCTCTCACAAATCTCACAGACCAGTCGACTGCTGGCAGTACCAGTCGACTGTCCTCTATCAGTCGACTGCTGGCAGTACCAGTCGCCTGATCTGGGGTATTACAAACTGACTACTGTACCTATTTTGGCTTTGCCTAGAGCAGGTGTTGAGTATGATGTTTACAGCGATGCTTCACATCGTGGGCTTGGTTGTGTCTTAATGCAAGAAGGAAGAGTAATCACTTATGGGTCTAGGCAACTACGACCGCATGAGAAGAATTACCCGACTCATGATCTGGAGTTGGCTGCGATTATCTTTGCCTTGAAGCAATGGAGATACTACGTGTACGGTGAGAAATTGAACATGTACACGGACCACAAGAGTTTGAAGTACATATATCAGCAGAAGGATCTGAATTTGATGCAGCGAAGATGGTTGGAAGTGCTTGAGGACATGCGACCTGAGATCAAGTATCATCCTGGGAAAGCTAATGTTGTTGCTGATGCACTTAGTCGCAATAGCAGTTTATCCAGTTTGATTACAACTCAGAAGCATCTGATTGAGGAATTGGATCGAGCAGGTATTGAAGTTGTCTTGCAAGGATTGGGAGCATCTTTTGCTCAGTTAAGGCTTCAGCCTACACTGAATGGAAGGATCATTGCAAGTCAGGAGGCTGATGCTGATATCTTGGAGATGAAGGAGCAGGTTAGTGTTGGCAGGTTGCCCGAATTTCAAATCAGGGATAGAGTGTTGTGGTTCGGAGATAGACTATGTGTTCTAAATCAGGCGGACCTGAAAAAAAGTATTCTTCAGGAGGCGCATGCTACTCTTTTGTCGGTACATCCTGGGAGTACTAAGATGTACAAAGACATCAAACAGCATTTCTGGTGGTCAGGTTTGAAGCGGGATGTGGCTGAATTTGTGGCGAAGTGTGAGGTTTGTCAGCAAGTCAAAGCCGAGAATCAGAGACCCGGAGGTCTATTACAGCCGTTACCTATTTCGGAATGGAAGTGGGATAACATCAGTATAGATTTCATTACGGGATTGCCCAAGAGTCCTAAAGGCAATGACGTGATTTGGGTTATAGTCGATCGACTAACCAAGTCCGCTCACTTTTTGGTGATGAAACTCACTGCTTCGATGGACAAGTTAGCTGAGTTGTATGTTGGCGAGATCGTCAGGCTTCATGGTGTTCCGTCAACTATTGTGTCTGATCGAGATGCGCGGTTTACTTCGCATTTCTGGAGGAGTCTTCAGACAGCTTTGGGTACCAAGACAGATTTCAGCACTGCTTTTCATCCACAAACCGATGGGCAGACCGAGAGAGTCAACCGTATTCTTGAGGATATGCTTCGGTGTTGTATACTAGACTTTGGAGGCAGTTGGGAAAGGCATTTACCTTTGGTAGAGTTTGCCTACAACAACAGTTTTCAGACTAGCATTGGGATGGCGCCGTACGAAGCTCTGTATGGCAGGAAGTGCAGGACACCTGTTTGTTGGTTTGAAGTTGGGGAGCGTCAATTGTTTGGACCTGAGCTTGTGCAGCAAACCTCTGAAAAGATTGATCTGATCAGGAAAAGGTTAGTAGAAGCTCAGAGCAAGCAAAAAATCTATGCAGAAGGGACCTTGAGTTTGAGGTAGGTGACTTCGTCTTTCTAAAAGTATCGCCCAGTAAAGGTGTGATTCGATTTGGCAAAGGCGGGACATTAGCCCCGACGTTTATAGGCCCGTATAAGATATTGAAAAGGATCGGAAAAACTGCTTACCGGCTTGAATTACGGGAAGAGTTATCTCAGGTGCACAATGTCTTTCATGTGTCTATGCTGAGAGGTTATATTCCAGATCCGAGTCATCATTTGCCTGAAGTGTCGGAAGGTTTGCAGTTGGATCTGAACTACATCGAGTCTCCTGTCGAGATTGTTGATCGTCGAGAGAAAATCTTGAGGAATAAGACGATACCGATGGTCAACGTAGTCTGGAGAAACAATTTGGTTGAAGAGGCTACTTGGGAGTCTGAGGAGAGGATGTGGAAGGATTATCCTGAGCTTTTTGCTTGATTTGTATTTTTGTATTTTTCTTGTGCTTGTTGTGAGTGTTTTGTTTCTCGCTCTTGACTGTAGTTCCAGGGACGGAACTATTCAAAGGAAGGAGTGTTGTAATGCCCCGATTTTCATTTATGAAAATTATTTATTTATTTTGCACGTAGTGTGCACGTGCAATTTTTGTAGTATGAAATCTTATAATTATTTTTATTATGGATGATGTGTGTTCTTTAATTATTTTTACAAAGGCCAATTTTTCTTCAAATAAACATAAGCCTTTCTTTTTAGCCCAAATTTAATTTATTTACCTTCTTTTATAAAACTATTATTTTGGCCCATAAACTAAAGCCCATGAGTTATTTTTATTACAACTTGTAATGTAGCACATCTTTTAAAAATTTATTTATTTATTTTTTTGTAGAAAATATAATGTACAACTTTTTTCAAATGGAGGACTAATGCATGCACGTGCATTGCACGTACACGTGCAATTGCACATGTGTAGGCCGGTTTTGGCAATGGAGGGAAATGAAAAATTCAAGTGGAGTCATGGGTGGTGGTTACTTAATCATGGTTAGTTATTGTAACTCCTCCTTGAATCTTAGCATTTTGTTTCTAACTCCTAGTTTAATCCTAGCCTTCCATTTACCCAAATTTTTAGTATAAATACCCCCCCTTAGTTTAGTTATTTTGTACTAATTAATTCTCCAAGACCTATAGTATAAAATACATTATTAGTAGTTTAGTAAGTGAGTTAAAAGATTGAGAGTTGTGTGTGGGGAGTTTGTGCTTGCATCAACAAGGAAGGCCGGCATCAAAGGAGCTCGGGTTCGGCATCTTGGAGGCTTGTGTGCGCATCGACGAGAAGGAGGATCGCTCTCTTGGCAAGGACTTTTGTTTAGGAGGTGTTGCAAATTGTGTTTCTCTCCAATTAAGGTGGGTTATTTTCCACATTTCTAATTAGGAAGCATGCTAGAATTGAATTGAAATGATGATGCATGAAAAAGATTAATAAGAGTACATTTTAATCACCAAAATGGCTTATTAATTGATTGGAATGTTAATAAATAGCTTGTATGTGTTTCCATCGTTTAATTTAAGTTGTGTGTAGATTAATTATAGCTATGAATTGTTTGAAGAAAAATTCATTATTAGCATCAATAACTATATGCAAAACTTAGTAGATGACAATGTTGCCTTATATGCTTACACTACAACACAGAACCTATTCGCCGGCATTTTTTTAGACCTTCACCGGCTGTTTTTTACGACGGTGAAACATTCACCGGCATTTATAAAAACGCCTGTGCAAATGCCGCCGAATCGAGCGTCGCGGAAAGATAGGCGCATTCACCGGCGTTTTAACTGGACGCCGGTATATCTTGAAAATACACCGGCGGCCAGACAAACGCCGGTATATGGCGATTTCTGGGTGCCGTTCTTTCCCCCCAATATACATTCACCGGCGGTCACATACCGCCGGTATATATCTTTTCACCGGCGATTGTACAAACGCCGGGAAATGTGTAATATTTACCGACGGTCATAGAGCGCCGGTGTATGCTTGTTTCTAAGCGCCCTTCTTTCCCTACTTACAAACACCGGCGTGTCATAAAACGCCGCCATATAGATATTCACCGGCATTTTATAAAACGCCGGTGTATCTTAGGAGTGCTGCAACTTACGGGTACACCCGCCTGTGTGGAAACGCCTCTCTAACGAAATTTTCAAATAAACAATTAGATACACCGGCGTTCTATGAAATGCCGGTGTATGCTCGTTGGTTTTTCCTGCTCCAATTTTTCATTCGATTTCAATTCACAATTTCATTTAAAAAACCTGTAAACTAATTCACAAATAAATAAACCAATTTCAGGCATATTAATGCGCAAATCACAACCAAACTCAAGAATTAATTAAGATAATAAAGTTTCACACATAGTCCATTAATCGTCCAAATTCACCGCTTAATTAACATCATAATTAACAAATACAGTAATTAACATCCCAAATATCTCAACAATTACTTAAAACAACAATATAGAACATAACAACAACAAGAACAACATAACAACAACAACTAGAGGCCGCCGACAACAGATCCATACCCCTCGAGTAGCTTCAGTGCTGATCATCAGAATTTCCTTGATCTGGGTGACCGCTCTATGAAAAAAAAACAATAATTTAGTTCAACAGTAAACCAAATATAAGAAAAATAAGTAAAATAAGAAGGGGCTCATATCAAGTGTAGTTTTAAGGAACTGTCATCGTGGAAGGAAACCAAATATAGAAGCCAGAAATGGAAACAGAGAATGGTAGAGAATGAGGATACACCAGGCTAACATAGCGACATTTTCCTCATCTCTCTCATTCAATGATAGAGAATGAGGATACACCAGGCTAACATAGCGGCATTTTCCTCATCTCTCTCTCATCCCTGCTTTCTCTTCAGCAAACGCACATAAAGAGACATCAGCAACAACAGCAAGAGCGACAAGAACAAAAATAATAATAAATTATTATAAACGAGATGTCTCTATATGAGTTTCCAGATCTCCACTCGAGCCCTCTCTTTCTAATCACAGCCCAATTAAGAAGATAGACGACAGCCACTAAACAATCCAATCACAGCCCAACCAAAATTTGCCATCCTGGATCTTAAATCTTCAGATGCATGAATTCAGCTTCTTTAACAGTAAAAGAAAATGAAAATGACAATCAAAATCATGCTAAGATGACAATCAGATGCATGAATTCAGTTTCTTTGACAGTAAAAGAAAATGAAAATTTCCAGTATCTAAGCATATATGTTTCTCCATTAATTCATCATCCCAACTAAATCATGATGTTTGTGGCTCCAAAAGAAACCTGCACAAGGTTTGTTCAGCCCAATTCTTGTACAGATTTGGAGGATTTTGGTATACAGCCAGCATCCTCTAGTTGACAGTTAACCCATTTTGGTAAAAAAAACATGCTAAGAAGGCAATCAGATGCATGAACTCAGATTCTATAACAGTAAAAGAAAATGAAAATTTCCAGTATCAAAGCATATATGTTTCTCCATTAATTCTTCCTCCCAACTAAATCATGATGTTTGTGGCTCCAAAATAAACCTGCACAAGGTTTGTTTAGCCCAATTCTTGTACAGATTTGGAGGATTTTGGTATATAGCCAGCATCCTCTAGTTGACAGTGAAACCATTTTGGTAAAAAAATCATGCTAAGATGACAATCAGATGCATGAATTCAGTTTCTTTGACTGTAAAAGAAAATGAAAATTTCCAGTATCTAAGCATATATGTTTCTCCATTAATTCATCATCCCAACTAAATCATGATGTTTGTGGCTCCAAAAGAAACCCGCACAAGGTTTGTTCAGCCCAATTCTTGTACAGATTTGGAGGATTTTGGTATACAGCCAGCATCCTTAGTTGACAGTTAACCCATTTTGGTAAAAAAAACATGCTAAGAAGGCAATCAGATGCATGAACTCAGATTCTTTAACAGTAAAAGAAAATTAAAATTTCCAGTATCTAAGTATATGTGTTTCTCTATTAATTCTTCATCCCAACTAAACCATTGATGTTTGTGCCTCCAAAAGAAACCTGCACAAGGTTTGTTCAGCCCAATTCTTGTACAGATTTGGAGGATTTTGGTATACATACAGCATCCTCTAGTTGACAGTTAACACATTTTGGTAAAAAAATCATGCTGAGAAGGCAATCAGATGCATGAATTCAGCTTCTTTCACAATAAAAGAAAATGAAAATTTCCAGTATATAAGCATATATGTTTCTCTATTAATTCTTCATCCCAACTAAATCATGATGTTTGTGGCTACAAAAGAAACCTGCACAAGGTTTGTTCTCACCCAATTCTTGTACAAATTTGGAGGATTTTGGTATACATACAGCATCCTTAGTTGACAGTGAACCCATTTTGGTTAAAAAATCATGCTACAATGACAATCAGATGCATGAATTCAGCATCTTTGACAGTAAAAGAAAATGAAAATTTTCAGTATCTAAGCATATATGTTTCTCCATTAATTCATCATCCCAACTAAATCATGATGTTTGTGGCTCCAAAAGAAACCTGCACAAGGTTTGTTCAGCCCAATTCTTGTACAGATTTGGAGGATTTTGGTATACAGTCAGCATCCTTAGTTGACAGTTAACACATTTTGGTAAAAAAATCATGCTAAGAAGGCAATCAGATGCATGAATTCAGCTTCTTTCACAGTAAAAGAAAATGAAAATTTCCAGTATATAAGCATATATGTTTCTCTATTAATTCTTCATCCCAACTAAATATGATGTTTGTGGCTCCAAAAGAAACCTGCACAAGGTTTGTTCAGCCCAATTCTTGTACAGATTTGGAGGATTTTGGTATGCATACAGCATCCTCTAGTTGACAGTTAACACATTTTGGTAAAAAAATCATGCTAAAAAGGCAATCAGATGCATGAATTCAGCTTCTTTCACAGTAAAAGAAAATGAAAATTTCCAGTATATAAGCATATATGTTTCTCTATTAATTCTTCATCCCAACTAAATCATGATGTTTGTGGCTACAAAAGAAACCTGCACAAGGTTTGTTCTCACCCAATTCTTGTACAGATTTGGAGGATTTTGGTATACATACAGCATCCTTAGTTGACAGTGAACCCATTTTGGTAAAAAAATCATTCTAAGATGACAATCAGATGCATGAATTCAGCATCTTTGATGGTAAAAGAAAATGAAAATTTCCAGTATATAAGCATATATGTTTCTCTATTAATTCTTCATCCCAACTAAATCATGATGTTTGTGGCTACAAAAGAAACATGCACAAGGTTTGTTCTCACCCAATTCTTGTACAGATTTGGAGGATTTTGGTATACATACAGCATCCTTAGTTGACAGTGAACCCATTTTGATAAAAAAATCATGCTAAAATGACAATCAGATGCATGAATTCAGCATCTTTGACAGTAAAAGAAAATGAAAATTTCCAGTATATAAGCATATATGTTTCTCTATTAATTCCTCATCCCAACTAAATCATGATGTTTGTGGCTACAAAAGAAACCTGCACAAGGTTTGTTCAGCCCAATTCTTGTACAGATTTGGAGGATTTTTGTATACAGCCAGCATCCTTAGTTGACAGTCAACCCATTTTGGTAAAAAAATCATGCTAAGATGACAATCAGATGCATGAATTCAGCATCTTTGATAGTAAAAGAAAATGAAAATTTCCAGTATGTAAGCATATATGTTTCTCTATTAATTCTTCATCCCAACTAAATCATGATGTTTGTTGCTACAAAAGAAAACTGCACAAGGTTTGTTCTCACCCAATTCTTGTACAGATTTGGAGGATTTTGGTATACATACAGCATCCTTAGTTGACAGTGAACCCATTTTGGTAAAAAAAACATGCTAAGAAGGCAATCAGATGCATGAACTCAGATTCTTTAGCAGTAAAAGAAAATGAAAATTTCCAGTATCTAGGAATATATGTTTCTCTATTAATTCTTCTTCCCAACTAAACCATTGATGTTTGTGGCTCAAAGAAGATTTTAGATTCAGGATGACAAATTTTGATTGGGCTTTGAATGGAGATTCTAGTCATAGATCGATTCTTCGGAGTCCGACTTTCTAAAGGAAATGCCATTTGGAAGTATGCGGGTACATGTTTGTTGGATAACCAAAACTCCCATTTTTTGGGAAGAAAAATAAGAATAGGGCTCATATCAAGTGTAGTTTTAAGGACCTGTCATCGTGGAAGGAAACCAAATATAGAAGCCAGAAAGAGGAATGGTAGAGAATGAGGATACACCAGGCTAACATAGCAGCATTTTCCTCATATCTCTCTCATCCCTGCTTTCTCTTCAGCAAACGCACATAAAGAGACATCAGCAACAACAGCAAGAGCGACAAGAACAACAATAATAATAAATTATTATGAACGAGATGTCTCTATATGGGTTTCCAGATCTCCACTCAAGCCCTCTCTTTCTAATCACAGCCCAATTAAGAACACTTATTGATAGTCACTAAAAAATCCAATCACAGCCCAATCAAAATTTGTGATCCTGGATCTACAAACATATATGCTTAGATACTGCAAATTTTCATTTTATTTTACTGTTAAAGAAGCTGAATTCATGCATCGGATTGTCATCTTGGCATGATTTTTTACCAAAATGGGTTCACTGTCAAGTAAGGATGCTAGCTGTATACTAAAATCCTCCAATTCTGTACAAGAATTGGGCTGAACAAACCTTGTGCAGGTCATAGAATGTCATCTAAGCATGCTATATGCCAAAGTGGGGTTGGTCATAGAATGCATGAACGACATGTATTAGTGTTTGAAGAACAATAAGAACAGGGCTCATATCAAGTGTAGTTTTACGGAACTGTCATCGTGGAAGGAAACCAATTTAATATAGAAGCCATAATGGAGCCAGAAAGAGGAATGGTAGAAAATGAGGATACACCAGGCTAACATAGCGGCATTTTCCTCAACTCTTTCTCATCCCTTCTTTCTCTTCAACACACGCACACAGCAAGAGGGGGTTGTTCCAACAATAATAATAGATTATAATAAGCGAGATGTCTCTGTATGGGTTTCCAGATCTCCACTCGAGCACTTTCTTTCTAATCACAGCCCAATTAAGAAACATAGACGACAGCCACAATGCAGACTCACAAATACTAATACGTGTCTTTCATGCATTCAAAATTATAATATCTTCAAAATTACCAATTTAAAGACTTACCGGTGGAATTATCCGTGGGTTCCTTGCTATTACCACAATAAAGGATGAGAATTTGCTTGCATTATCACTAACCGGTTGCCCGACAGTGGGCGGCGTGCTACCCTCTCCCTCCTCTGTTTGACTGCCATTATTACCTAGGATTAACAAACCAACATAATTACCAAAAATTAAAAAAGTGAGATTTGTAACAAATTCAACTACAATGATAGTTTGATGCAAATGATAGTAAGCATTGTTTAATGTAAATGACACCAAGCAGTAGAAAATAAAAAGATAATTAAACCAATTATTAAATTCACATACAACATGTTCGGAATTACAAGATATAATATTACAACAAGATTTAAGAGACGAACATTACAGGACATATAATATTGAGCTATGAAAATCAAGTAAACTACAATACGACATCTTCCAATACATCGTCATCTTCTCCATCCTTGCGGAGCCAAGTCCTGCAAATTCCGCCGTCGGTTGTGTTTACATCAAACATAGGAAACTCAGAAGCAATGTAACTGTTCATGGCTTCACCGTCTTCATCGTCTGAAGTATCGCCCAGTTAGAATACATCTCTTGGTTGCATCTCAAGAGCCACATACGATTTTGGAAGGGTTGGATCTTCAATGTAGAACACTTGTTGCACTAGGGATGGAAACATAAATGGTTCGTGGCTAATGTGTGTACCGATATGAATCAATTTTGAGAAGTTTACAACTGTGAAACCTAACTTATCCTTGTTATTAGCAAAATTCCTATCAAACTCAGCCTAATCCCCACGAAATAAGACAACACGAAAATGACCAAAATAGTTCAACTCAATGATATCCGTGAGCACTCCATAGTAGTCGAGATCTCCATCTACCGGCCTCGTGTCCGATTTGGAAGCATAACTTCTAGTCTTAGAAGTCACTACCATTCCACTATTTTGAGACTTCAAATTATATTCACGATCTTTAGTACGAAATCTAAAGTCATTGAATATGTATCCTCCGTATCTTTTGGCCATCTTATAGGGACCCTTGGCAAGTACTTGTATTTCAGATGACACACCTTCAGGACCCAAAGAATGTACCTATTAATTTTGCGCAAATCGTATCAACACCATGGATAATGTAGATATAATGAAGATTAACTTGCATTTTCTTAATTCACCTACATGAGATTCAAACCACTTATGAAAATTTTCATTCATCAACTTGTTTTGTTCACGTGGTGGTAGTCTTCTTGGTCTAGTCCTTCGTTTGATGTCCCTGACAAATTCGCTAAAATACAAGCAATTGAAATAAGGAATAACAAAAGTAAGTTAATATCGAACTCTGCAGTTTTCACTATATTCGATTTAAATTCAAAAGCAACTTACTTTCGAAATGGTTCCACTGATGCATGGTGGTCTAGCACATATCGATGTGCCTGTTCCCACATTAAGTTATCTAACTCAAAAGCATCAACTTTACCAACAGTAGTGCCAGCGGTATCAAAAAGATATTTAGCACCATAAAAGATTGGAAATGTTTGGATTTCTTCTTGGTCTAGTCAAAGATGTCTCTACACCCTGCAGATACCTGGAACAAAAATGTGAACACTCCTCTGATAGATATCCCTGAGCTATTGACCCTTCAGGATATGCTCTATTTTTAACATAACCCTTGAGCCGGTATAGGTACCTGAACATGTATAATTAATGATTTAGAGCGAAGTAGGGGATTAAAAAAAATGAGCTTTTGAAAATTCTGTTTTGTAAGATGCATGAATTCTTTTACCTCTCAATGGGGTACATCCACTGATAGTGAACAGGACCGCCGACTCTGGCTTCACCAGCAAGGTGGATTATCAAGTGAATCATTATAGTGAAGAACGATGGCGGAAATATCATCTCCATTTTACTAAGTGTCAATGCCGCCCGCTGCTCCAATTGGTCAATATCTTCAACACGAAGCATTCTTGAGCAAATACCTTTATATATGCTACAAAGATCTTTCAGGACAGTAGTGATTTGCTCAAACATTGAAGACCTTAAGGTCACAGGAAGGAGATCTTGCATTAGGACGCGGTAGTCGTGTGACTTTAGACCCTGAAGCATCTTCTCTTTAAAGTTGACACATCTTGCTATGTTAGAAGAATAGCCATCAGGAAGTTTAAGTTCGAGTAGAACTTTGCAAAACAATTCCAACTCCGATTTTGATATTGAATACATTGCAGGCGGTAGGAGTACTTTCCCGTTCGGTAATTCCTCTGGGTGCAACTCATTTCGGATGCCCATTGACTTCAAATCAAGTCGGCTCTTGAGATTGTCCTTTGTCTTCCGGTCATCTCCCATAACTGTTCCTATACAATTTTCACCAATATTTTTTCCGATATGCATCACATCTAAATTATGTCGCAATAAGTTGAATTCCCAATACGGCAACTTGAAGAAAATACTCTTCTTCTTCCATGCACCTGAACTCGTCATGTTCTGATCCTCATCTTCGCCACATAGATCGGTCTCCTCACCTTGCTCCGGCCTTGCCCTTTTCTTGCCCTTTTTGCTGACTTGTGGTTCTTTTCCATATTTGAACTGATGACCATCTACCCGCCTCAAAATATCTGACCCAGAAGAAGCTCCAGGAGCATGTTCCCACTCGTCGGTACCATCAAATGTCGCTGTCTCTGCCTGAAATATATGTGTGTCAGGCAACCATCTCCTATGACCCATATAGCAAAACTTTCTGCCATTGTACAACCACCTTGAACTAGTTTGGTCAGCACAACAAGGACATGCATAACGTCTTTTAGTGCTATATCCAGATAAATTTGCATATGCTGGAAAATCATTGATTGTCCAAGACAACGCAACCCGAAGAGAAAATATTTCTTTAGCCACAACATCATAGGTTGGAACACCCACCCACAATTTCTGAAGTTCATCTATTAACGGCTGTAGGTACACATCTATATCATTTCCAGGACCTTTCGGTCCAGAAACTATCATGGACAAAATAAATGAGGACTGCTTCATGCATTTCCAAGGCGGCAAATTGTATGGTATTAACACAACAGGCCATATGCTGTATATACTACTCATTTGCCTAAAAGGGTTGAAACCATTACTAGCTAGTCTAAGTCTCACATTTCGAGGATCTTCCACAAAATCAGGATATCTTTCATCAAATTTTTTCCAAGATTGAGAATCAGCAGGATGTCTAAGAATCCCATCATTAGTGCGACCTTCAGCATGCCATTTCATATCAGAAGAAGTTTTCGTAGACATAAACAATCTTTGTAGCCTAGGAATCAGAGGAAAGTAACGCAGTATTTTGGCAGGCTTCTTTCTCCTACTTCGCTTAGTAGATCCACTGGCTTGATCGTCTTGATTTGGTGTTTCTGTCCATTTCGAAGAATCACATACTTCACAATTCTCCAGACTTTCCTTACCTCCCGTGAAAAGCATACAGTCATTTGGACATGCTGCTATCTTCTCATACCCTAGATCGAAAGAATTTAGGAATTTTTTGATTTTATAGGCTGAGTTTGGAATACAGATTTCTGGAAGTGCTTCATTCAACAGTTCAAGTAGCATACTGAAGGACTTAGCAGACCACCCGTTCTAACATTTAATCTGAAATAGTCTGACAATGAATGAGAATTTAGAGAATTTGGTGCAATCGCGGTACAACGGAGTACTAGCATCTTCAAGCAACTTAGCAAAGGATTCTTGCTGTTTATTATTTTCAGGGGCGGGGTCAGGCATTTCCTCGTCCACTCCACCACCAATCTGGTTTGTTTCTGTTGACTCATTATGAACTTGGGTTGTTGGATTATTGGTATGGAAAAAAACATTATGAATTCCCAAGGCGTCTTGCAACAAAGCATGCATCTCATCGGGAACACTTAATTCTTCGTTCACTAAGGGCTCATCTACATTTTCTAATACAACTGGACGAACAGGAGCTGACGTATGATCCTCTCCATGACAAAACCACCGTGTGTACCCTTGAAGAAAACCGTTGACAACCAAATGTGTATGTACTACGTCACATATCCTCAAATTACAATTTGAACACCGAAGGCACGGACAAAGGATTAGGTTGGGATCACGGGAATGTCGTTTGGCAAAGATAATAAAATCTTTAATACCATCACGGTACACCTTGGATAATCGTGGATTACTAATCCAACTTCTATCCATTATAATAATAGCACACAATCTGAAATTAAAATTTGACATATTAAATAGTATTGACAGTAAAGGGCATTTTGTATATTTAATTTCACCTTTTTTAAAACCAACCGTAGCTGCAAATAAATAAACGATATAACAATTAACTGTAAAATAAAAAAATCGTGGTTCCAAAAATGTATAAAAAAACAATTAAATTTTAATACAATCTACTCTATTCACTTAACCCTAAACTACCTTTGTGGAAATTATCACAACCACCTTAGTGGCATTTTATCGCACACCTTGTGTTCGAGTCTAATATCGATTCGACTATAGTCTCCCCAGTATTTGGCTTTCCGTTCAAGGAGATGATGATGGTAAAAGATATTTGCTGAGGAAGAGGAATCGGACGAATAACGAGGGCGTTGTGCTGTAAATACGGTAACAAGAAGATCTGATGACTCATGAACTATTATGTTCATGGCTACTAATAATCAGTTACTCATCCCAAAATAATAATAATAATAATAATAATAATAATAATAATAATAAACCTGCACAAAAGAAACTAATATGGCTACTAATATGTTGCTCTATTAATTCTTCATCCCAACTAAATCATTGATGTTTGTAGCTCCAAAAGAAACCTGCACAAGGTTTGTTCAGCCCAATTCTTGTACAAAATTGGAGGATTTTGGTATACAGCTAGCATTCTTAGATGACAATCAGATGCATGAATTCAGCATCTTTGACAGTAAAGGAAAATGAAAATTTCCAGTATATAAGCATATATGTTTCTCTATTAATTCTTCATCCCAACTAAATCATGATGTTTGTGGCTACAAAAGAAACCTGCACAAGGTTTGTTCTCACCCAATTCTTGTACAGATTTGGAGGATTTTGGTATACATACAGCATCCTTAGTTGACAGTGAACCCATTTTGTTTAAAAAATCATGCTAAGATGGCAATCAGATGCATGAATTTAGCTACTTTAACAGTAAAAGAAAATGAAAATTTCCAGTATATAAGCATATATGTTTCTCTATTTATTCTTCATCCCAACTAAACCATTGATGTTTGTGCCTCCAAAAGAAACCTGCACAAGGTTTGTTCCGCCCAATTCTTGTACAGATTTGGAGGATTTTGGTATACATACAGCATACTTAGTTGACAGTCAACACATTTTGGTAAAAAAATCATGCTAAGATGACAATCAGATGCATGAATTCAGTTTCTTTGACAGTAAAAGAAAATAAAAATTTCCAGTATCTAAGCATATATGTTTCTCCATTAATTCATCATCCCAACTAAATCATGATGTTTGTGGCTCCAAAAGAAACCTGCACAAGGTTTGTTCAGCCCAATTCTTGTACAGATTTGGAGGATTTTGGTATATAGCCAGCATCCTCTAGTTGACAGTGAAACCATTTTGGTAAAAAAATCATGCTAAGATGACAATCAGATGCATGAATTCAGTTTCTTTGACTGTAAAAGAAAATGAAAATTTCCAGTATCTAAGCATATATGTTTCTCCATTAATTCATCATCCCAACTAAATCATGATGTTTGTGGCTCCAAAAGAAACCCGCACAAGGTTTGTTCAGCCCAATTCTTGTACAGATTTGGAGGATTTTGGTACACAGCCAGCATCCTTAGTTGACAGTTAACCCATTTTGGAAAAAAAAACATGCTAAGAAGGCAATCAGATGCATGAACTCAGATTCTTTAATTGTAACGCCCCGAATTTCTAATATAATAACTTAGAAAATACGCGGCACAATCCCAACATCAACTTCAATGTAATAGTACACATAGCCCAAAAACACAAATAATTTTATTCCAAACTTTTATTACAACAATTCTTTTCAAATGCAGCGGAAATACAAACACCATGAATTACAACTTTTCTTTCTTCAACACCTCTTTACAAATTTTTACACAAAGCTCTATTACATTAGTTTATCTCAAAACTATCTCAAGCATCCAAGCCTCTAGACTCTAAGCAACAACCTGTAACACATGAGGCTAGAGGTGATCCCTAACCCCCAAACTAAAGGGGTCAGCCATAAATGGTGTGAGTGATATAAAAACAAATAACATAAGTTAATCATAAAACATAAAGTCATCAACAACATGTACTAACAACAAGGATAAATGAATGAGAAATAACAAGGGATGTGAAGCATGAAATCATCATGGAATGAAACAACAAGTGAATCTAGTCTAAGTGTCAAGTGTAGGAAAACTGGAAAACACGTGCGTAAAACCAAGTTAAGAAAACACAACTCCATATGCAACTAATCCCACTACGGTGATGGGTAACAAGATTCAAAATACTCCGCGAATAGGCGTCACCGCCCTCGACGTATGAATACACCCGATACATTCCGTGAATAGGTCTGCCGACCCTCGACACGCAAATGCACCCTGCATGCTCCGTGAATAGGCCCGTAGACCATCGACACGCGAACACCTAATATTATGTACCCCACGAATAGGCCTTCAAGACCCTCGACGTGCGAATACACCCGATACATTCCGTGAATAGGTCTGCCGATCCTCGACACACAAATGCATCCTGCATGCTCCGTGAATAGGCCCGTAGACCATCGACACGCGAACACCTAAATATCCTCTAGTGGGACTAACAAATCATGAGCCTTTACTTACGTCGATTATTATCAAATACACCAAAAATCCTTATCTCTAGAGTTAGTGTAGCCTGCTGGTTCGCAGAACTCCCACTCAACTCCTAGAGACCTCAATATGACCATAACTCACTATTCCATCGTCAAACGATCAAAGGAGAAATCTCTCCACTCAATCAAGCTCAAGTCTTTAGTAAATTCCATAATCCAAATTCAACCATAATATATATTGAAAGCGTATGTTCTATAGAAGAATAATATTTATAAGAGTAGATTATAGGTCCAAAACATTTAAAGAGTTAGTCTTTTAAAGAACATCAAAACACCTTAGAAAATTATCAGTACCAGTCGACTGCAAAAGGTCACCAGTCGACTGTCCAGAGTGAAAACTAACATCTTTAAGAAGTAAGATCTAAGTGTCTACAGTCGACTGCAAAACTCACCAGTCGACTGTCCAGAAAGAAATCCAGTAACTTTCAAAAAATGAGTTAAGTATTATAAGTTGACTTACCAAAAACATAAGATGACTTATAAAAACATAAGTTGACTTACCAACAATATAAGATGACTTATAAAAACATAAGTTGACTTACCAACAATATAAGATGACTTATAAAAATCATAAGTTGACTTACCAGATCATAAGTAGACTTATAAAAAACATAAGTCGACTTAAGGGAGACATAAGTCGACTTATAAGAACATAAGTCGACTCATAAAAGCATAAGTCGACTTACCAGAGAGAAATTCCAGAAATCTTTAAGAAAATATTCTAAGTGTTATAAGTCGACTTGTAAAGTCATAAGTCGACTTAAAATACAATATAAGTCGACTTAAAGGTCATAAGTCGACTTACCAGAGAAAAATCTACGATAACTTTGAAAAATAATTTCTAAGTGTACCAGTCGACTGAAAAGGATCTAAGTCGACTGTCCAGAACGGATTTTCAAGAAAAACTATAGATACAACAGCTGGGTCGTGCCAGTCGACTGAATAATAGACCAGTCGACTGTCGGCCTACAGTTTTCATAATTTAGATCTGAATACAATAATCAAAACTGAAGTTTTTCTAAAGATTCCTTGTTTATGAAAATAGTTCGTCTTCAGGCAAAATGACAATTCTCAAATATTCTTCATTATGGACACATTACTCAATCATACAATATCTCAAAACTCAATTCTCATATTCTTAACCCCTAATTCTTCCATTAGGGTTTCTCAATACTAAATATCCTCCACAACTCAAAACCAAATCTGATTTGTAATCACAAGATCCACATGTTCATCCATCCAATCCCTTATTGTCATAACCATACTCAAATCTTAAACATGTTTCTAGCAATAAAGAATTCATTAATCAAGATCTACTAAACGTTCATAGATTTCACATACCTAATACAACAATAACCATTGCATCGTTCTCATACAAAATACACTAAATAAACAAGCATGTCAAACAAGCAACAAACAATCATTCACATAAATCAACCACAAAACAAAGTTCATATCACTCACCTTTAGAATTGAAGAGATCCAACGAAAAAGCCTTTCTTTTTGCGAGATCCAAATCTTCCTCTTCAATCACCAAAAATATAAAATAATGAAACTTGATTTATGCAGCGAATGACGGCTGCGACTCTCTTTATATAGGCCGGGAATCAAGTTTTAGGGTTTCCAAATACTTTTGCAAAACAATCCCTTCAAAATATAATTATATATATATATATATATATATATATATATATATATATATATATATATATATATATATATATATATATATATATATATATATATATTCTTGGAAATTCATCTAAAATTCATTAAAATTAGGATTTAAAAGTAAAATATGATCCTAAATCCCAACCGGTATTGTTCAAAACGTCCAGAAAATATATTTTGCATTTTTAATCCCTAAAATGTCAAATTTGCAAAAAGGTCCTTCTTTTCTCAAAAATTGCAAATAGATCCAATTAGTTTCAGAAAAATCTGGAAAAATAATAAATAATTTCCAAATATTAAATAATGATTTTTCATGAAGAGAACTTGACTTTTGAACCTCTCAAGAAAATATTTGCACGTGTTTTGCACGTGTAAAAAGATAACTCTTTAGAAAATATTTATTAAATCTCCAGAAAATTATTTTAATTCATTTTCAAATATTAAAATAATATTTGAAAACACGGGGTTCTACATTAATAGTAAAAGAAAATGAAAATTTCCAGTATCTAAGCATATATGTTTCTCTATTAATTCTTCATCCCAACTAAACCATTGATGTTTGTGGCTCCAAAAGAAACCTGCACAAGGTTTGTTCAGCCCAATTCTTGTACAGATTTGGAGAATTTTGGTATACATACAGCATCCATCTTTGACAGTCAACACATTTTGGTAAAAAAATCATGCTAAGATGATAATCAGATGCATGAATTCAGTTTCTTTAACAGTAAAAGGAAATGAAAATTTCCAGTATCCAAGCATATATGTTTCTCTATTAATTTTTCATCCCAACTAAATCATGATGTTTGTGGCTCCAAAATAAACCTACACAAGGTTTGTTCCGCCCAATTCTTGTACAGATTTGGAGGATTTTGGTATACATACAGCATACTTAGTTGACACTGAACCCATTTGGTAAAGAAATCATGCTAAGATGCCAATCAGATGCATGAATTCAGCATCTTTGACAGTGAAAATGAGAGAAATCAAGAGTAATTACTGAAGAGAGAGAGGGGGCCAACCAGCAGGGCAACGAGCGGTGGCATAGGAGATAGAGAGAGAGCGGGGCGACAAGCGGTGATTTTCGATCGCAAATTCACCGCGAAATAGAGAGAGGGATGAGGGAAATCGAATTGGGCTGTCGAAGATGACGAAGGGTCAGAGGCGAAGCGCGCGAAATAGAGAGAGGGAGGAGGAAAAACGAAGGCGGCGAAAATTAGGTTTGGGAATTAGCGAGCGAAATGTTAGGGTTCGCGGGGATTTATCTCAGTTAATTCACCGGCGTTTGAAGTTACGAACACCGGTGAATGTATCTATATATTCCCCGGCGTTTGTTATTAAAATGCCGGTGAATAATACCATTCACCGGCATTTACAAATAAAACGCCGGTGAATATCATCATTCCCCGGCGTTTTATAGAGGCCGCCGGTGTATAACCATCCAATCTGACGCCCCATTCCTGGTCACTCCCTACCCCGACGCGAATGGTAAAACACCGGGGAATATACGCCGGTAAATCGCACATATTTTGTAGTGTTAAAGGGACTTCTGTGATAATGTTGTAATAGATGACGTAAAAAAAATATAATTTGTGTGTTTATGAAATGAATAAAAACAGAGAATTGATATAGAGATTATTGAGATCATGATTGGATAAGAAATGTCGAAAAAGAAATGTGGTAGTAGTAGCTTACAATTTAACCAAATTGTATGGGAAATATATGTTTAATTATTGAAAAAAAAAATTATTTTTTATATAATGGAGTATAAATTATTAGAGGAATAATTATTCTGGAAATTTACAGCAAGATTAGTAAGAGCAAAATCAAATGAGAGCTTTTTGAACATCGAAATGTTCTATTAACAGAAAGAATTGATTTAAGTAGACTTCGAGTTGTATCTAAGACAACCTGAGCTTATAGCTCAAGTGGTCGGGATGCTCTTAATCGCTACAGTGCGCGGGGTTCCCCACAGATCGATGGTTCGATTCCCGTTAGCACCATATATTTGTTTTGTACATTTAAAAATAAATTAACTGCAGCCGAGAGCATGTATAGCTCTCAGCCCTCCTTTATACTGCTTGGCGCGATCGGCCTAGTGGTCTTTGCCTGCGGCTTGTTTCCCTGTGGTTGTTGGTTCGAAACCCGGTCTCGGCCTGGGTTTAATTGTGGAAAAAAATATTTTTGGGGGGATTTTTTGTGATTAAAAATTATGAAAAAAATATGATTATTATCCTAAAAATATGTGGGACTTATGAAAATAATTTGGTAGTTATCAAAATAAAATAGAGTATATTTTTGAGAACAAATGTATAAATAGAACTATGGTTCTATTGTATTTTGTGGAGGTTATAATTCGCAATAGAATTTGAAATAAAGTGTTAGAAAAGAAATATGAATAAGAAGGAAATTATATGACGTGAAGTGATGTGTATTATTCTTATTGAAGAATAGTGTGACCATATTGAGTAGTGGATATTTATAAATCTTGATATGATTTTCAATGTGGAAATGATATGTGATGAATTACTTGATGAATAATTGAATTCCATGTATGATTATGGACTCATGAATGATTTAGAAATCATGTTATTGGAAAAGAGAAATGTTATTGAGTATGAAAGCTCAAGCATATAAATTATGAATTGAAATTGAAAATTAGAGTGTAGCCAAAACTCACACCGGTAAGTGAAAGTGATGAATAATTATGATTATTGAAATTGAAAGATCAGTTTGGGTCATTGTGAAATGAAAGAAATAAGACCGGTAGTAGTGAGAGGGCTAACTCTAAGAGATTGATTTTGTTCATGATTTCATTAGAATTAAGGATTAGTTACATAGTGAAGATGTGATGAAAGTAAGAGAAAAACATTGAGTATGAGGGCCATTGGATTGGCGGCGAGAGAGTATCCCAGGATGTCCCATGATGAGTCATGATAGGGCATGGATACTGCTCCAGAGTACCATCCCGGTGGCGACGCTCGTGGGGTGTTGGACGACTGCGGGTGGTGTCATGTCTATGATAGGAGATGAGTTACCACAGGATGCCTGCATGATGAGTCATGTGTCAGTGCGTTGGGATTCCCTCCAGGATGCCTAGACATGAGTTCGTATGTCAGAAAACATCTAGGATACTTACCGTAGTTACAGTCGTAGATTAAGACATGACGAGGGATTGAACCCTACAAGATGAAGAACGATTAAGGGTTTGCCCTCGGACCTATGTAGTATGAGATGCATAGAATCCGAACAAGTGTGCATTAGTGTCATGTAATCTAAACAATTGCATTAAGGTCTAAGTGCACAATCACAACACGATATCAATAGGGTATTTCCTTTAGTTTGATATGTGACAAGTTTGTGTTTGTTAAATATGGAAAATCAGTTATACTATTTCCGGCATAGAGAGGATGGCCGTGTATAATGTTCGTCAGTTGAATAAACTGACGTTCCCACAGTTTTGTATGCAGGGTAAATGACATGGTAAAGATTAAAGATGGACAGATGCTTAGAGATTATTCAATGTTGTTGTAAATTTACTTCCGCTATGCAATGTAGAGTGTAAAGTTTTTCATGTAAACTCTGATGTAAAGTGAAAAGTTTTAAATTTCTTTGTAAAATTATACGAAAGAAGTGTAAAGATCCTGTGGGATCTCGAATTCAGTGTATTTTGGAATTCGGGGCGTTACATGTGGGGTCTAGCCCAAACCCCTGGGAGATTGTGCGGCACTGCAATATTAAATTTTCTCCTTTATAGCTCCGTATATAAATATGTCTCATTTATAAGATAACATGAATGTATCTCCTTTATAATATATATATATATATATATATATATATATATATATATATATATATATATATATATATATATATATATAGGGGTAAAAGGGATATGAGCAACTTGCTCATTTAGTAAATGAGCAATTGAGGAGGTGGTATGCATGTGATACATTGAGTATCTAACCACATTTAGGATTTTCCAATCACATGCATGCCACCTCATCACTTGCTCATTTACTAAATGAGCAAATTGCTCATACCCCTTTTTTCCATATATATATCTTCTTTATAACATATCACCATATATAAATATATCTCCTTTATAACATAGCTCATTTATAATATCACTCTGTATAACTCCTTTATAATTTAACTCTGTATAACTCATTTGTAATATAACTCCTTTATAATATAACTCCTTTATAATATAACATGAATGCACATAACTCCATTAAATTCATAAGCATACACAAGCTATTAATCTCACCGACTATCGTATAAAATTCTCAGTTATCACCTACATGGCACACACACACATATCATGCCAATTTTCACATCAAATTATCACATAAATTTCCAATTTACCACACGCCTATCATACATACACCATATCATTCATTTCATCATGTTATTGCATCACCATATCATATCATACACACCATGTACATAAAATAAAAGAGATCATACTCACATATTTCGATATCATTATATAAATATAACTCATCCCCATATACATAACTAATCCATTATCCATAAATTTATACCAATACACTTTATCCCAATACGCCTCATCCATATATCATATCAACAATTCACTTTATTCAAACTTCTTTTAAAACATCAAACACGTGAATAAAATCATACTCACCTGCTATCTCGCGAAGACTCGAAGCACCACATCTCCATTACATATCTGAAGTCGCTAACATTTCCTATTATCAAAATTTCAAAGCAAATAAGGCTCAAAACATTCAAACCAATCACAGGAACTAATAACACTAATACTTAGGTCCCTCAGGCATTTTATTGAATGCCTGGGATGCACACGTGCATTGCACGTAATAGCCAAATTTCTACAGGATTTTTATCTCCAAACAATTACTAAAATCGTCCCCATCTTATTCTAATAGTTCAACTAAAATTCTACTACTATGAAGGAGGTAATTCTCACATATTTACTTCCCTTTTTATAAACCCAAAATTCTAATTTATTAGCAACATGCAAAGTCTCCCATAACTTGCTAATTTCTCGTCTCTACTATTTTCAACATCTTCCAATCTCCCTACCATAATATTTCTATTCGATAGAAATTAGCCACACTTAATTTTATTCAAATAAAATAAAATAAGGAATACCTTCCCGTAGTTATTTCTCCAAATTGACTCCACCACGAGCTAGAGCACCATTCAATTAGCCATCCCCTCAAATTAATTTGAAAATTATGAAGAAAATGAGTGGATTTGGCCGGGGGAGAGTGAGGCCGAAAATGGGTTTCTTTCGGTCGGGGGAAGGAAACAGGAAAGGAAAGAAAGGAGGAGGAAGGATGGGGAAGGGGTTTTTGGAAAATTAAGTAATATATATAATAATTAATTAGGTATATTAACATATAAGCCCCCAATCTCCAAATTATTTCAAATAAACCTCTAACTCTTACACTTTAAAAATGCTAACAATATAAAATACATAAAATTGTCTCTTAATAATTCTCCAACAATATAAAATAAAGTAAACAATATTTCTTTACATAAAACTCGACTCATAACCTCAGTATATCAATAATACTGATCCAACTCAAATATCAACACCAATATCCTTATTTAAAATAAAATATACCTCAAAAGATATTAAACAGGTATTTTCGGTATTTTAAAATTCAAGGTGTTACACTTTAAATCAATAAAAAAGGATTTCCTTCTATGTATCAGATATATATACATGTATCAGTGAAAGGAGTTTTTCTAAATCTCTGTATATGCTCCACTTTAGTCTGTGTGTGTTTCACTTCAGTAAAGAGAGATTTCTATATATCACATATATATACTCATATACTTCAACTCAGTAAAGAGAGATTTCTATATCCTGCTTATAGTTCAATTTCTATATCCTGCATATAGTTAAGTTCCTATATCCTACTTATAGTTCAAAATCTATACCTGCATATGTTTAACCTGCGTATACTTTCAATTCAATAAAGTTCACCTTCATATATCCTGCATATATATATATATACTTCAACTCGGTGAATAGGGGATTCTATATATATCATATGTATATGTACACAGATACTTCTTTCTACATTATATACATACATATATATATATACTTCACTTCAGTAATTCTTTCTATGTATCAGATACATATATATATATATATATATATATATATATATATATACACTTTATATCAGTAAAAGGAATTTCTTCTACATCTACTATAACCTGCACATGTTTCAATTCAATAAAGGGCTTCTTCTATATATCTGCATATACTTAAATTCAATAAAGACCATTTTCCATAACCTGCATATAATTCTTTGCAATAAAAGGGCTTCTACTATATTTCTGTATATACTTCAATCAGTGAAAGGGGTTTCTATATGTTATATACATATACGTATGCTTCATCACAGTAAAAGGTTTTTCTATATCTTTTGTATATGCATATAATCAAGAGCTGCATACAAGAAAGGGGTTTACATACACATTGTGCCCACTGCTTTTCAATAAAGAGGATCTCCTTATATATAAACTCATATACAAACAATATGAATGAATGAATTTCTGTGAGTAAATTAACACTGATATGAAGTGACTAAAATGAAAGATATATTTTGTATTGATGGTTAAGTTGTGAATCTCTAGGAGTTGAGTGGGGGTCCTACGAACCGACAGATAAGATTTTGTGGATTTTGACCAGTTGGGGTCATTGGGGTTGTTTTGTGGAATTAAGTCCGACAAGATACACTAACTCTAGAGAGGGGGAATTTTTGTGTTTTTAAAAATAACCAACTTAAGGATAGGCACTAGTGGAGATGTGATGGAACTTGGGAAATGTAAGTATATGCTCTTGGTTTTGGTCCAACAAATGCGCTCCAGGACTTGTATGTTGTTCTGTCTCGAAAGAACATTTGTATGTTTGCGTGTCAAGGGTCTGCAGGCCTATTCACGAAGCATGCAAGGTGCATTCGCATGTTAAGGGTCGGCGGGCCTATTCACGGGATGTACCTGGTGTATCTGCACATCGAGGGCCTCGCAAGCCTATTCGTGGGGTACACGGCAGGAAGGTGATTCTCCGGTTTTTGAGTTATTTTTACATGATGCTTGCGCGTCGAGGATTGTGATGCCCATTCGCGAAGTATTCTGAATCTTGTTTTCATCACCGTAGAAGGATTAGTTGCATAACGAGGAATTTAACCCTATAAAGTGGAGAAAGATAAGGGCTTGCACCGGACCTATGTATTATGGGGTGCATAGAATCTAACAAGTATGCATTAGAGAGTCAGCATATAGCATTGATGATTTCTTGACTTGGTTTTATGCATGTTGTTTCCTGTTTTTCTACACTTGACACTTAGCCTAGTTTCACTCAATGTTTTCATGTTTTATTTATTGTTATTTCATATTCTATTGTTGTTATTGTTGATATATGTTGTCTGTGAATTTATCCTTTATGCTTTATTTTTGTTGCATTTCTTTTGATGTAACTCACACCTTTATGGCTGACCCCTGTAGTTTTGGGGGTTAGGATTATCTCTAACCTCATGTTTTACAGGTAGGGGCCTATAGCTTGGGATTTGGATGCTTGTACTAAATGATGTTATGGTTTATGTAAATTGTAAAAGAATGTGTTGTAAAAGAAAGAATTTGTAATTCAATGTTTTTTTTTCCGCTGCATTTGTCAAGAATTAATGTAATAAAAGTTGAAAAATTTTATCTGTGTTTTGGCTATATTTACTAATATAATTGAGGTTGATGCTGGGAATTGTGTCACGTATTTATGAGATATCATATTGAAAATTCGGGGCGCTACATCCCTAATATGTGCAATTTTTAATTTTGGATTAATTAATTAAAATTTCAAAATATAGTTAAATTTTTTTATTAATTAAAGTAAAAATCTAAAAAATAATTATAAATTCAAAAATATGAAAATATTCCAAAATATGATAATAAGTTTACAATAATTATTTTAAAAAATGAAAAAATAATTAGAAAATTGAAATTTGATTTTATAAAGAATAAAAAATAATTAAAATTAAAAAAATTTTGAAAAATCCAAAAAATGCTTAAAATTCTATTTAAAAAATCAGAAAAGTCTAGGAAAACTTGAAAAATATAGTAGAAGTTCTATAAAGATACAACTATTTTCAAAAGCTCAAAAAAACACGTTGACCTTTTAGAAGTTTTTGATTTTTTCTTGATTTTTTTTCAAAAATTTGAAAAAATCTAAATGATCAACATGCTTTTTTGAGCTTTTGAAATTAGTTGTATCTTTATAGAATTTCTGATAAATTTTCCAAATTTTCCTGGATATTCCTGATTTTTTTTAGAAAATTTAGAAATTTAAGAATTTTTGGGGATTTTCACTATAATTTTGCTAAATTTAATTATTTTTATTTTAAAAAAATCAATTTTCGAATTTCTAATTAATTTTTTTAAAAATAATTATTGTAAATTTCTAATAGAATATTTTCATATTTTTTTAATTTATAATTATTGTTAGTTTTTTAAATTAATTAATCCAAAATTTTAATTATATTTTGGAATTATTAATTAAATAATCCAAAATTAAAAATATGCACATATTATGTATAATTTGTGACAGAATGAGCTTAAAGAAGAAAAAAAAGAGCATCACATATGTAGATACTAGTATATGAAGAATTAACACCATAAATTGAGAGTTTGGACTTAATTGCTTCTATGTAAAACTTCTATGGATTTTCCCGGTTTTTCTGGATTTTTCCTATTTATTTCTCATTTTTAAATCATTTTCTCAAAATTTTAAATCAAATGTCACTATTTTTCTAATTATTTTTTGGATTTTTTAATTAATTATTATAACTTTTTCTGGAAATTTTCCTAGAACCTTTGCTTGTGGTTTGGGGCACCATTTCAAGATTTTTCCTATTTTTTAATTTTAATCATTTTCAAAAGTTTAAATAAAATTTTCAATTTTTTATAATTAATTTTTTAAAACTGTAATTAGTTAATCAAAATTTCTAATTATTTTTTGGAATATTTTTATATTTTTCGGAATTTATAATTATTTTTTATAGGTGGGCATTTTCTTTAGGAATAATTTGTGGAAGAAGGAGCTTCAGGGGAAAAAGACGTGCATCACACGTGCATATTACTAGTATATGAAGAATCAATACCATAAAGTGAGCTTTTGGAAATAGTTGCATCTTTGTAGAACTTCTAAAAAAATTTCCAAATTTTTCTAGAATTTTTCAAATTTTTTCCAATCTTTAATCATTTACTAAAATTTAAAATCAAAATTTCCTATTTTTATAATTAACTTTTGAATTTTTAATTAAGTACTCTAAATTTCTAAACATTTTTATTTTTTTCTTCAATTTTTAATCATTTTTGAAATTTTTAAATCAAAATTTTCAATTTTATAATTAGTTTTTGAATTTTTAGTTAATTTTTCTAAATTTCTAATTATATTTTTGGAAAGTTTTCATATTTTTCAAAATTTTTAATTAACTAATTCAAAATTTTATTAATGTTTCAGAATTTTTAATTAATTAATTTGATTTAAATTTTAATAAAATTAATTAAAATTAATAAATAATATTTTTAAGAGATCTGGACCATTGATCGATCGCGTGGGCTTTCTTGGAAATCCAGCGACCCTGATAGGTGGGGATTTTTTCCCAAAAATAGTAGCGTGCGACGCACATGACAAAAAACATAACGAAAGTAAACTCCGTCGTTGTGGGTTTTTTTTACACTTTAGTTGAGTGCGACTTTTTTATTAAAAAATAGTTTAGTGGGGTTTTTTTTTAAACTGACTAATATTTCATTTGGGTTTTTTTAAATTTAGCCTAAGTTTAACTTACTGGAGGGAAGCATTATAGGTCTCGAATGTTCATCTTAGCACATGGTAATGCATCGTATAAATTTTGTTTGTACACATTAGTTGAAAGTTAGTCCATCTTAGAGCATCTGTAATCGTTGAATGGTAAAATATAGATATATGGATAAATAGAAATAGGAATCCCAGTTTTGCTACAGTCGTTTAAAGCTATATTTTAGCTTTCTATAATATAATAATAAGCGACGGCACATGAAGTGCCGTCTGAGGAAAAAAAATACTAAAAAAATAATAAATTACGTGGGACGGCACTTGAAGTGCCGTCGGAATGCTAAAACAAAAAAATATTTTTATTTATAGGAGGGACGGCACATGAAGTGCCGTCCGAGAAGAAAAAAAAAAAAAAAAAAATTCCGTAAATGATGGACGGCACATGAAGTGCCGTCCGACAGGGGAAAAAATTCTTTTTGGCTATTTATCCTTTTCCGGAAAACATTTCCACATTTTCAGGCTTTATTAAAGTTTTTTTTTGACCTTAATACCCTTCTACTAATAGCCGTTGAGAATAGTACTTCGGGGTATAATCGTCAAACAATAAATTTTTTTTTTAAAAAAAAACCCATGGGACGGCACATCATGCCGTCCGAGATAACCGGAGGCGTGGGACGACACTCCGAGTGCCGTCCGAGGAGGGAGGATTTTTCGGATTTTTTAATTGGTTTTGGCGATTTTTAATTAGGGAAACTAATTAATTTATGAAAGGGACGGCACTTCAAGTGCCGTCTGACGAAAAAAATATTAATTTTTTTTTGTGGGACGGCACTTGAAGTGCCGTCACTCATATATGGATACAAGTAATATGGATTCTCAAATATAGCAATCTACTGTAGCGATTTATCGATAATATGGATATATAGCACACGACTGCAGCGGATTTTTTAGCCAATTATCTATATTATCGATATATAGCAAACGACTACAGATGCTCTTAGCATTAAAACATTGCTAATATTTTTAAAAACATATTTTGCCTAATTTGTTTTATAGATGGGAGAAAAAAGGGTTAATGAATGAATAAATTTTTAATAGTGACTGGTTTAAGAAGTGTAAATAGGAAAGATATAAAGATAATACCTGATCAAATGAGGGTTCTGATTGTTTCCTATTGCTAAATTACTCCTTCCCGAAACGTTGTACATGGTAGGTGGGTGGGTGAGCATCTTCACGTTTGATAAGCTTCATTGATGACATCATGCCTTTTTCAATTTGACGCTATCCAGATCCCAGCTAAATCGCCAAGTTGAGACAAGCGACGCAAAAATTATTGGTCCCCCAACACAGAAGAATTTTTTTCTATACTAACCCACTTTTTCAAAACTATTTCTCCGACTAACTCAATTTCCGAACTAATTTCATAGGTGAACTACTTTTAAATAAGTCAACATAGACCGTATTTGGGGACTGCTTCATCTTTGATTTCCACAATTCTCAACTGTGGCCACTTCACAACTTTTTTTTCAAGGCTGTTATAATCAACTGCGGTCTTAGTCTATTTTATATTTGGATTGAAAAGACTTCGAGACTTAGACCAAAAAATGTCAAGTTAAAATGTGTTAAACTTAAGTCACAGTAGTAATTGCAGCCTAGATATAACAGATATTGTCGTCTCTAACTGCGGTTTCCTCTTATACTGAAATGCAATTGGCTACTGCAGAGTATGTTTGGACCCCCAGTTAAGATATGGGGCCTCCTCTCTTTTCCCTTCACTTCATCTTTCCCAACTCTCTCTCTCCTCCAACTGCGAAACCCAAATCCCAAATTACTCCAACTCCTCCAATTATGTACAAATTCAAAACTAAAAAAATACATCAATTATTCTTACATGTGTAAGTGCGCTTCCATGACCTCGGACACTGCTAGTAGAAGTCTCGCGGCAACTACTCGGGGTTTATCCATCGCGAGTTCGTGTTCCTTGACCTCGGTCACTAGTACTGACTCCTTCATTCGTATCGTCCTACATAAATAAATATTTTCTGTTAAATGCAGAAAAAAAAGCGTATTTTTTATACACAAAAAAAACATACTACTTATCTGTGGCCCACTAATATTACTTGATGGTTCAACATTACCGCGCATTCGTGTCAATAGTGCGATGATGACATTGCAAAGTTGAATTAAAAATATTATTCGGTTAATGAATAGACAAATATGATGATATATTTTATATAAAGATTGGAATCACTACCTATTTCTCATTTACAACTATCAAATGCTCAAGAAATTTTCATATTTAGTTTTTGATTTTGTGAGACCGATTGATCGAATTTCTCAATTCCATCCATCTTCATTATATATTCTACATATCATACTAGAAATTTACTTTACTATGTTACTTTATGACAGCTTTATAAAGTTCCTATTTTGTCTACCATGACCTCTTTATCTATCCATTATTGACACTATATAAAAATGGAATGATTTAATGCCTCTCCTTTCACTATCTAATAATATTAATTGTATAAAACAACATCTTTCATGTTTCTAAATAGAACTGATACCAATATTCAATGTACAAATTTTTATGTGAAATCAAACTAAGTGATCTAAATAAACACGCGACGCGATTACTTTGCCATGGAGTACAATGGAGATCAAACTCTAAATCCAATCCCATTGAGTTACTATTTCATAAACAATCGCATTTCAACACAAGAAATTAAATGCAAGTACATCATAATTAAACTCATACACAAAAGAGGAAAGCTACATCATCCCCAAAAATCCCTAACATCCTACTAAACCTAGAAATCACAACCATCAACCCTCAATTGTTTACTATAAGCATGCTAGCACCTCAGCATATTAACAAACACCAAATTTTCAACCTCCAACAAGTGCAATTCAAAATAAACTTTGGGTGCTGTTGGAGGTGTTGTTGGAGGTGTCGTTCGAGACAATGTTGTGGGTGTTGTCGGATTGAATGTTTGTGGCGAGAATTGGAGAAATTGGAGAAATTTTGGGAATTAGGATTTGGAGACTTGGTGATTTGGTAGGCCGCAAGTTGAAGTGAAATGGATAGAGAGAAATGTGGAAGAGATTTGATGGAGTTAGAGGAGAGAGAGTGAGAGAGTAGTTGGGAGAGATGAAGTAAAGGGGAGAGAGAGGAGGCTCATATTTTAATTGGGGACTCAAACGTAGGCGGCAATAGTCATCTCTGGCCTCAATATAAGAGAGGCATCAGTTGGGAACTGTGGCCTCTATTATATCTAGACTGTAAATGGCTACTGCGACTTAAGTTTAACAAATTTTAACTTAAATTCTTTTTGTCTAAGTCTCGATGTCTCTCTAAACCAAATATGAAATGAATTGAAGCGACAGTTGCAAATAACGACCTCTGAATTTTTTTTGTGAAGAGACTGTAGTCAAGTGTTACGGCATCGAAATCGAAAAGTAGCTCACCCATAAAGAGTTTGGAAAAAGTGGGTTAGTTTGGTAAAAAGTTTGACACTGAAACCAAGTTTGTTATGACCGTATTAATTGCAAACTTGGAGCATATACTCGGAAATATCCACAAAGACCCTTCTTTAATAATGAATTTCTGTTAAGTCCCTTATATTTTCATATTAAACATCAATCAATTCAGGTATAACCTGCTTTAATGCTCATAAGCTCATGAAACTTGAAGCTCGCTTTAGATCAACTCAATAAGGCTAGTTCAAGCTCCTTCTACATCTATAATTAAGTGAACCAAGTCTGAATATAAATTTTACGTTCAATTGATTAAATGAACGAACATGAACAGATCATGTTTAAGCATGCTTATGTTCGAGTTTGTTTCTAGAGCTCGTTTAGATTCGGCTCGATTAGTCGATTGTTCGTTTACGCTTAGAGCTCAACTCATTGCATAATTATTTCGATAATCTATCAAATAAGAATGGCGAAATTCTGCTATGAATACACATTTACAGTAGTTATATGGGTAGAAAAAACCCTAATGATTTTTAAGAAATTGGAAAACCCCATATCATTAGTTTTGAGACATATGGGTACAAAAAACCCTAATGATTTTTAAGAAATTGGAAAACCCCATATCATTAGTTTTGAGACAAAATACTCGCTACTAAACGCAACGGATGTCCCGGCATTTTTTTTTTACCTATCCCGGCGATTTTAAACGCCGGGATAGACCGTAGCGGTGCTTATAAAATCGCCGCCAGAAACGCTGTTATTGCGAGCGTCGGGACAGATTAGGGCCTATCCCTGCATTTTTGGGAAACGCCGCTACAGACCATATCTATCCCGACGTTTTAGTAAAAACCGCCGGAATAGAGCACTTATTGAACAAAAGAACAAAATAATCTATCCCGACGTTTTTGGTAAAAAAACGTCGGGATTGGATATATTTAAAATATATATATATTTTTAAAAATAATTAGTTTTTTATTAATAAAAAAATACCCAATATGAAACATAATTCCATATGTTATAAAGCAACATAAAACTCTGAAGATGTTTTGGAAAAGTTATATTTTCATTAATGAGTAGTACAAATATATATAATATAAGGAAAACTGGAAGATAGTCTCAGCTTAACAAACTTAGTCTAACTGTTCACAAGAGATAAGATAGAATAACAAAGAAATAAATATCCTAACTAAAGATATTAAAAGCTAGAATATTGTTACAACATCCTATGAGATAATAGCAAGACTAAATCTTGGCTTTATCTTCAACATGCCCCGCAAGATGGACGTCCTATCAGATAGGCCAATCTTGGATATCAACATTTCAAACTGAGATTGAGCCAACGACTTCGTAAGAAAATCTGCTAGTTGGTCGTCCGTTGGGACATGATTGACACGAAGAGTACCATTTTAAACTTGTTCACGAATGACATAATAGGCAAGTGCGAGATGCTTCATTCGGGAATGGAAAACCGGACTAGCACTAAGATGCGTGGCACCTCAGTTGTCACAATAAATGACCGAAATACGAGTGAGCTGAATACCAAGTTTGCCAAGAAGATTTTGAACCCACATGAGTTCGGCAGTGGTAGAGGCAACAACCTTATAGTCGGCTTCTATAGATGATTGTGCTAGAGACTTTTACTTCTTGGAGCTCCAAGTAATTGGGGTGCAACCAAGAAAGACTATGACCTATTGTAGAAGTGTAGTCATCCTTGTTTCCCGCCCAATCGGCATCTGAGAAAGCATGAAGACTAAATGGCGAGTGACTAAAAATTGTGGAGCCTTTGTCGAGAGTGCCACACAAGTATCGAAGGAGCCGTTTGAAAGCATCCCAATGAGCACTTCTTAGATTGTGCATGAACTGAGATAGCTTATTTACCACAAATGCAACATCGGGACGAGTGAGCATTAGGTATTGGAGTCCCCCAACTGCTGCTCTATAATCTGTATGAGTGTCAAGTAATTCGCTAGAAGTGAGAGTTAAAGCATTGTTGACCACCATGGGAGTTGAAACTGGCTTTGCATGGAGCATATGCATGTGCTCAAGAAAATCAACAATATACTTCTTTTGACTGAGGAAGAGCCCAAGAGAAATAGGCGTGACTTCTACTCCCAAGAAATTAGAGAGTGCCAAGGTCTTTCAAGGAGAACATGCTAGCAAATCTTTTAATGAAAGCATTTAGGTTAGTAGCATTAGGACCAGCTACTATAATATCATCCACATATACAATAAGATAAATAGGTGAAGTAGAATGATGCATGATAAATAATGAAGCATCAGCAACTGATCGCTTGAAACCCGAACCTAGAAGAAAGTTGGCTAGCTCTGTGTACCATGCTCGAGGTGCCTGCTTGAGCTCGTAAATTGCCTTGCAATTTGCAAACATGAGTAGGAAAGGAAGCATCCACAAAACCTGGGGGTTGTGACATATATACCACCTTATGAAGTGTGCCATAAAGAAATGCATTATTGATATCAAGTTGCCAAAGATGCCATTTATTTGTAACTGCAAGACTAAGAAGAGTACAGATGGTGGCCGGTTTTACAATCGGACTGACTGTTTCCATATAATCAATACCGGAGCATTGTTGGAATCCTTTTGCAACAAGAAGGGTACGATATCATTCTACACTCCTATTAGGTTTGTATTTGATACGAAATACTCATTTGCATTTGACAAGGTTACGACCAATTTCGGGAGACACCAAGTCCCAAGTACCAAGCTTATGTAATGCCGTGATCTTAGCAATCATTGCTTGCCGCCAAAGAGGACCTTTAAGAGCTTGGGCTACGGTAGTGGGTTCGGTTGGTTTAGGTTGTACAATGGTATGATGGTTGTACTTAGGGTTGGGCTTGTGAATGTTATTTCTGGAGCGAGTGAGAATTCCGGGAGGTGGAGGAGGACATGGAAAGGGTGGTAGAATAGTTGGAAGAAATTAATTACTAGGCTGGGGTGTAATGACCGGCTGTGGGGAGTTGGGTTGGACATCGGTTGGGGTTAGCTAGACCGAGGAGGTGTTTGGCACTGTGACAGTGGCTAGACAATTGTCATTTTCCAGGGGATTATGAACTGGTACTGGCTGAATTATAGGCAGCGACAAGGGACTCCAATGGTCCGGATTGGGTATGGGAGTAGGATGAATATGGGTGCTAAGATGAGTATAAGGAAATTCGGTTTCTATAAACCGAACATGCCTAGACGTGTAGACTTTTGTGGGTGGTGGGATCTAGACAATGATAAGGACTTTGAGTCTTAGAATACCCAATGCAGATACAAGGAATGGACTTAGGATTCAATTTGTGTGTGGCATAAGGTCGTAACCAAGGATAACACAGACAACCGAAGCTTCTTAACTTGAGATAGTTAGGAGTACCACAAAGACGATGATAGGGAGATGAGTTTGAGAGAGTGGGCGTGAGAAGCCTATTGATAAGATAGGCGGTTGTGGCAAAGGCATGGGACCAAAACTCGAGAGGAAATTGAGCGTGGGCAAGAAGGGGTAAGCCTGTTTCAAGGATGTGGCGATGCCTTCTTTTGGCATATCCATTATGTTCAGGAGTATGAGGTGGAGAAGTGAGATGGGAAACACCATCAATTGTTAGAAAGGTTGCCTAAGGCTTGATATCCCCCCCCCCCTCCCCCCCCCCCCCATTGTCGGAATATATAACTTTGATATTATTCTCAAAATATTTTTCCACTAAAGCTTTGAATCTAATAAACACTTCTTTTGTACCAGTTTGTTTTTTAGAGGATAGAACCAAATGTAGTTTGTGAAGTGATCAACAAAAATAACATAATATTTGTAACCATCAATAGAGTATAATGGAGAAGTCCATAAGTCAGTGTAAATACGATTAAGGGAAGCATTTGATATCAAGGTTGACTGACTAAATGTGAGCTTATGACTCTTATTACATTGACATGAATTGCAATTAAAAGAGAGATCACTAGAAACATCAAGCCTAAAATTTGAAACCATACTTTTGAAGATGGATAAAGAGGGATGGCCAAGACGATGATGCCAATCTATATCCGACGCTTTGACACTAGAAAGAGCTAGAATAGATGCAGGAGATGGACACTCATAAATGTCGTGCCTAGTTGGACTCTGAATGAGTTGCGCCCCCGTGAGACGATCCTTCACAATAAAAGAATTAGAAGTGAATTCAACGATCAGATTATTGTCTGAGAAAAGTTGTGAAATGGAAATAATATTACGTGTCATAGTAGGGCACATAAAACATTACACAAAAACAAGGATTTGGAAGAGGAAGTAGGAAATAAAAGTGAACCAGTATGAGTGATAACACCCGTGCCCAATGAAAATCTCTTCAGCGCCATCGTAGGGGTGATAGAGGGATAGGTTTGCTAGGTCATGAGTAGCATGATGGGATGCGCCAGTGTCCAAAAGCCAAGGAGTGGGATGGGAGGATGCAGAAGCGGTGGCTACATGCGCTTGGGGCTGCGATTGGTTGTAGGTGGGGCGAGGCGGTGGGCGAATTGTGGGGTATTTCTTCTGGAAGATGGGGCATAAATGAAGTGAATGCCCGGTTGTGTGTCACCAATTGCATTTGCCTTGGTAGCCCCGGGATCCAGTTTGGTTGGGACGTTTGGAGCTGGAATGATTGGTCTTATGGTTTGAGTTGGGGCGGAAGTTGTTGGTAGGGGTGGGTTGGTTGTTGTAGTTGGGGTGGGTGGTGCCGGCGTGTACGGAAGGTTGGTAGAATGGGTTGTGACTTGGTCGTAAGTTCACGGTTGAGTAGCTTCTCATGAAGCTCATCGAATGATATCGGCGTATCGCAAGCATGAACAGCGTCAACGACTCCTTGGAATGTGGAGTCAAGAGATTCGAGAACCTTGTCAGTGATGTCTTCGGGATCTATGGGGTTACCAAGGAGGGCCAATTGGTTTGTACATGCTTTAAATGAGTGCATGTACTCGGTAATGGATTGAGGACCTTTTGTGAGAGCCTTAAAAGTGGTTTTCAACTGCTTGATATGACCACGGGTGGGGCGAGCAATGGTGTGAGCAAGGGTATCCCAGACCTCTTTAGTGGTGCAAGATCGAGAGATGAGCGGAACAAGAGTAGGTTCCAAGGCACCAATGTGAGCGCCAAATAGGAGTTTGTCTTGGCGAACCCATGTGATATAAGCCGGATTGGTTTGGGAGACCATTTCCTTGGTGATGGTGGTAGGAGGCGCAGGGTAGGTGCCATCCAAGAATTTGAAGAGACCATACCCGATAAGACTGACCTCAATTTGAAGCTTCCACAAGAGATAATTTGTGGAGCTAGGTGAGCTTGAGGATATTGGAGAGTGTAACAACGACTAGTGGGTATTTGGGATCGACGTCGTTAGGAATGGTGTGAGGGGAAGGCATGGTAGGCGATTAGTATGCTTGAAAAAAAAAGGATATATATATTGATGAGGATCAAGCCCGCTCTGATGCCATGAAGATGTTTTGGAAAAGTTATATTTTATTTAATAAGTAGTACAAGTATATATAATATAAGGAAAGCTAGAAGATAGTCTCAGATTAACAAACTTAGTCTAACCGTTTACAAGAGACAAGGTAGAATAATAAAGAAATAAATCTCCTAACTAAAGATATTAACAGCTAGAATATTGTTACAACAACCTATGAGATTATAGCAAGACTAAGTCTTGGTTTTATCTTCAACAAACTCCTCAATTTAATTCAATACAATCAATTTAAATCAATATGAATTTGACAATCTTGTGTGAATCAACATAGAATTCTCGGGCATGGCTGCTCAAACTTAGAACTCTCAAAATTGAAATCAACACGAATATACTACAAGGAGTACCCAGGTGTCTTCAGTCATATGGGCCAACTCCGTAACTGCATGCATGAGAGTTTTGTTTTTTTTGTTTTTTTTTTGTTTTTGTTTTTGTTTTTGTTTTTGTTTTTTTCCTTTTTTCTTTTTTTGAGATAAAAGTGACCGATGTTACCGGTTTCGTTTAATGAAAAATTCACGAACATAAAGTAGTTACAATTACAAATCTACTCTACTTCAGTTCAGTACATGAATTATACCAAACTAAGCTAACCCTACTCATGCATGAGAGTTGTTGGGCGCAACTTAAGTTTTCATGAAACCGCAATAGCAGACTTATCTGTTTCTGCCTGGGTTTCGTAATGCACTTCTCATCTCTGTTCCAAATCAGTAGGACATCCATTGAAACTCTTAATGGCTATTAAGATGTTACTGCTTACTATCATTATCCATTCCTCCCTTCCAGTTGATCAACAACATTCACCCGAAAGACGTCTTAACCAATTCCGCAAGCTTATCTCTTTGTTTATCATCAGATTGATCACTAGCCATTCCGTCCAGTTGACCACCAGCACTGGCCTGAACTAACCCCATATTCCCTCTTCGCAGCTACAAAATCAGAATTCACAAACTGAAATCCCCAACCTGCACAAAAACCAGAGTTATTCATAAACTGCAAATCATAAACAAGCGCATCACAAAAAAGGGATCAAGTAGTTCATTCCACCAACAAAACGGAGACCATACCTCTCCTCTTAACCTCCTCTAACAACGTGAAGAGAACCTCATCAACACGAAAACTCTATGAACTGAACTTTTCAGGCATATACCCAATAGAGCTCCAAAATAATCAACCTATTTTTGGTACATGGCAATCCCCTACAAGAACTAATAAACCGCTCCTTCCTTCTATTTGCAAATTGATCAAAGCATAGCCGCAACAATCAGATTGTAAGTTTAGCTAGAAATAGAACCTTAACTTTCCTCAATAGAAGTGATAATGAATTGCGCGCAGATAATTAGAAATAAACAACTGAAGTGAAGCCGGTAGCAAAGGCTGCCATTTATTTATCTGGTAGGAAATTGGAAGAACAATTGTCAACTGTTTATGAAGCAAATGGCAGCATATAGGTCAGATATCATTGAAATATATGAACATACAATGATTTTTTGCATCACCAAAAATTTTGATAAAATGTGGAAGAAAAGAGACTACATTTTGATAAACCGTTTCCATTAAAGTGTACACCTGAGAATACAAATTAAAGGTGGTTAGCTTAGTTACATTTACAAACAAAATATGAGTAATTACCAAATGTGCAGATTTAAAATAATGTTTACTAAAGAATGCTAACCAAAGAATGGATGCACCATATGCAAAATAATCTACACCTCAGTTATATTCCATGAACCATTACACTAAACTAGAAGCATAAAATACATCCCCTCAAAATCTATTCTATGTTGGTTAACCCACCAACAAATCTCAATAAGAATAACAAATGAAGAGTTTATGAACAAACCAGGAAAAGAAGAATATATTCGTAGTTGCGTGCCCCAACACAATTGACAACCCATACACAATGATGATCCATCTTAAGCACACATCGTTGACCTACATGAAAAGCACACATAAAAGATGTAAACCAAAATAAGCAAGGGGATATCAAGAAAAATCGCTTCATTAAATAATGTCTTCTACTGTGTAGTATACCACTTTATTAGATAGATGGTGTCTAGAATGCAACAGCTTTCCTAGAATTATCAGTATTTAATTTAGATGTAATGTTAATAGGAAAGTCCAACAAGATCTTGTACTCCTTAAAAAACCGTCTAATATTTATATCCCATATTAGAACCCTGGATCTAATTAACAACTTCCACAGTGAAATAAAGGAAAATGATACAGTTCGCTAAGAACTATATCTTTTGAAATAAAGAGTCCAGGTCTTGCGGTTCGGTCCCTAATGGCTTGCGTATCAGTCTCTCGCGAATAAAGATCTTTCAGGGTTGTCCCTGCAAAGAGGTAAATTTGCTGAAAAATCCGTCTCACCGCTATCACGGGATCGCACGTGCTTACGTGTCTAGGTGCTGATTGGTGGGTGATTAGGTGGTGGGGCCGTCTACAGTGAAGTTAGTTGGTAGATGGGGTTCAGCTGAATCTGGAAGCATGGGCGTTGCGCGTGCTAGCATGGCGACGTCCTATTGGGTGAGAAAAGATATGGAGTGGTCCGTTTTACATAATAGAGACTGTAACCTGAGTTTTCTTTATGATTGAAGAATTAATCGAATCAGCTTATTGCCATTGTTGATCTTCTTCTTCTCTATTATTTTTTGTTAATCATGGCCATTACTCGATCCTCTAAGGATCCTCTGCAAGCACCACCTACGAACCAAATACCGATAAGGTTTGGGGTGGTATCAGTGGTATCAGAGCACGTCGATCCCCTGCAACCGATAGTCGAGCGCTCATCGATCTTTGAGTCTGGAACTCCTTCTGGACTTGGATCACTGAGCCATTCATTGTGAGGATCCACCCCTGGTGGTGTAGAACCTCACAAATCAACCGACCTCGAAAGCAGGATGGAGGATATCGAAGTCTCGATGGGTCACTTCACCGATGAAGTTAAGGTGCAGGGAGCAAGGATGCAATCGCAGTTCGACAAGATCCAGAATATGCTACTTGAAAGGCTAGCACCGATTATGGAGCATGAGGGAAGCCAAGGGTCGGGATCCATTCAAAACCCCCATCAAACTCAATCCCCCCCCCATCCTCTGTTCAGAACCCTAACCCAAACCCTCGATGGGGCAGATCCGATTATAGGCGCCGGAGGCGTGAGGAAGAAGACTCTGAGAGGTATCACTTCACTTATCCCAAGCACACCAAGCTAGAAATCCCTACATTCGATGGTGATGGAGACATTTCCAACTGGTTTTTTCATTTGGAGCACCATTTTGACACCCAAAAGATTGAGGCTAAGCACCAAGTGGATTATGGAGGACGACGCCCTTCTGTAGTGGAGGTGGTTCAAACGATAGTATGGCTTGGATGTATGTTGGGAAGTTTTTAAAGGGAGTTGCTCTTGCAATTCGGTCCTACAGAGCTCCACAACCCCACCACCACTCTCTTGAAGCTACATCAAACTGGAAATGTGTACGACTATCATCGAGAATTTATTAAGTACATTCATCTCAGTAAGCCACTCGGAATGCCAATGTTGGTAGACTGCTTTATGTCTGGGCTCAAAGAGGAGATACAACTGGAGGTACTACTCAAACACCTCAATACCGTTACTAGTGCATATAGGGAGGCGCAAGCGAGGGAGACTATACTTATGTGCCAGAGAAAGGCAACCAGGTATCATGCTCCAACCCCAAAACCAAACAACCTCTCAGTAGTGAAAGCCCCAATGGCAGGGCAAAGGCCTAATGCAGTTGAAGGAAAAGTTGTAGAGACTTCTAAGTAGTCCCAGTTTGATAGATTCTTCGCAGAGAAGAGATCAAAGGGATTATGTTTTCGATGTGATGAAAAGTGGGTAAAAGGGCATCGATGCAAGGGAAGGTCACTCATGCAGATTGAGGGGGATCTTGAAGAGCTTGAAGTACGAAGCAATAGCTGGAGATACTCTTGGTGAGGCTGAACCTGACACTGACTTGTATCATGTACAAAATGATCTGAAATCCACTTCAGATCCCACTATTTCTCTCCATTCTATTACATACTCTTTTCACCCCAGACTCTCAAACTCCTGGGCACTATTTTAAAAAAAGAGGCGTATGCATTATTTGACACATGCTCAACTCAAAATTTTGTGGATTCACAGTTAGCAAAGAGGGTGAAACTGCCCATTATCAGAGGGATTCCCTTTGAAGCAACTGTAGCAGGAGGAGAGAGACTCCAATGTGAAGGTATCTATGAAGGAGTGGAGTTCGTAAGTCAGGGGGTCAAAATAATAGCTGATTTCCATGTCCTTTCTCTAGGGACTAGCCAACTCATTCTGGGGGTGCATGGATCAGGACTCTTGAAGGGTTGTGGCTGAGTTTCAAGGATTATACTCTTCATTTTGAACAAGATGGGAATATTTGGACATTGAGGAGCATTCACAGCAAAGACATTGATGTAACCTCATTTAAGGCCATGTTAAAAACTATGATGGGCACCAAGTTGGGAATGCTACTGTAGGTGGCACCCCTGGATGAACCAACCCTCACTTCCCCACTGCCATTATCCCAATCTCAGCTTCTTGAGGACTATGCAGATGTTTTCGCAGAGAAGAAAACCCTTCCCCTAAGTAGACCCCAGGACCACAATGTGACACCCCGAATTCCAAATAAGTCTGAATTCGAAGTTCCACAGGATCTTTACACTTCACTTCGTATAATTTTACAAGGAATTTAAAACTTTATTTAAAACAATGATTACATGAACGCATCGGAATTATAAATTATAACATGATACATGAATTAAACAACAACTTGAACGTTTCTTTAAGCAGCATTCATTCTTTAGTCTTGTCAATCACTTTATCCTGCATAGTAACTGTGGGCACGTCAATTGCATACAACTGACGCTAGGATATAATATATCAATTTCTCTTACTTAGAAAGCACACACTTGTCACAAACAAAGCTAAGGGGACTATCTTATTGATGTCATGTGTGAATGTGCACTTAGTCTTTAATGCAGTTTTTAAGTTTAATGACACTAATGCGCACTTGTTCGGGTTCTATGCATCCCATACTATATAGGTCCTAGGGCAAGCCCTTAATCATTCTTCATCTTGTAGAGTTGATTCCCTCGCCATGATTTAAACTAATACGATAACTATGGTAAGTATCCTAGATGTTCTACGAGTTACGAGCCCATGCCCAGATAGCCTGGAGGGGAATCCCACATCAGGACATGACGCATCATGCAGAGCCTATGGACAATTTGCCTCCGTCATGAAACGATGGAACTACGTAGTCACCAAACATCCCATAAGCGTCGTCATGGTCCCAATAATTCCGGACATGTATCCATGCCATGACATGACGCATCAAGCAGGCAACCTATGAATACTCTCACACCATAGATCCGAGGTCCTCATACTTGTGTTTTACTTTTACTTTCATCACAGCTCCACTATGTGTCTAATCCTTAGATAATTGAATCATGAATAAAATTAATACTTTAGAATTAGTGTTACCACTATATCGGTCTTAAACATCAATCATTTACCATGACCCTGTTGGATCTTGTAGGCAAGGTAAATAACACTAAAGGGGGGTGAATAGTGTTGTATAAAATTAATTACGAAATTGAAATTTTAGTTCTGTTAAGTTGACTGAAAAGAGATATCCAGTCGACTGAAGAGTCAGATTAGAAGAGTATTTTACTGAGAGTTACGAGTCTGACCAGTCGACTTGCCAGACAAGTTTTTGAACAAAAACTTAACAAAATTGAGATTGCAAGTGAAGAATATACAACCACAGAGAACACAACGATGTATCCTGGTTCGGTCCTCCCAACCTACATCCAGTTCCCAAGCAACCCACTTGAGATTTTTCACTATTCTTGAAAATGTACAAGAATACCCTACGACGTTTGACAACAACTATGTCAAACCCGTAGACCTCTCTCACCACTAGAGAGAGCAAACCCACTCTACATCTTGGAGTGAAAAACCGACTCTACAACCAAGAGTCCTACTCTACAACCAAGAGCCCTACTCTCCAACCGAGAGGACCACTCTCACAACCCGAGAGTGAAAATAACAACAAAAAGAGTTACAATAACCTATAGCCTTATTTGTAATTTGTGATTTTGTATAGTGTCTAATAGGTCAACTTCTGAAATCAGTCTAAAACGAATTCGATGTTATGCTAGACTGATTTTCAGAGAACTAAGACTTAGAGAATTTTTATGCTTTGAAACTTTTGTTCTCTTTTTGAAAAATAAAGATTTGAAAGCTTGTTGAAGATGAGTGACCTTTACCAAGTGATTTCTACACAATATTTATAGAGTTAGAATCACTGGACGTTGAGAAACAGTTGCACCAACTGTCAACCAACGAAAATAAAGGTTTTGAATTTGAAAAATAAGTTTTAAAAACAGAAAACTGTCGAAATGGCTTGAACAGTCGACTGGGTTGCCATAATGAGTCGACTGGTCATAGCTTGTATGAGTTCAGACAGTTTCGTACTAAGCCAGTCGACTAGTTCCGAAGAATGGTCGACTGGTACTCAACAACTGATCTTATTCAAGCTTGTTTCAACCTTTTAACTTTTGTAAAACACTCAATTGTTAAAAGATATGTGTGTGTGTATGTGTGACAAGGCTATTACAACATTCTAAGACTTAAAGAATAAAAATTACAATTATTACAAGACACTTAATACAAAATATTTGAAGCCCTTGAGTCTTTTCTTGAACTTGAGTCTTTGACTTGAGCTTGAGTCATTGTCTTTATGTCTTGAAGCTTGCTTGATCAAATGTGACTTGAACTTAGGTCTTTGTAGTTTGATCGATTCTTTTGAAAGCTTCATTGGATCAACTTTGCCTCTGTGTATTGCACCATGGTATTTGTCTTTGATACATCCTGCAATATATATAGGTGGTAGCAAAACTTTGCATTGTATTGTAGTCATCAAAACCAAGAATCAACCTTCTCCCCTTTTTTTATGATGACAACACAATAGCTTACAAGAATAATAATAATTAAAAAATGCTCTCCCTAACTAATGTCAACATGCACAAGTTAGAAATATGCCCAAGAATAATTATAATTAAAAAATGCTCCCCCTAACTAATGTACAACATGCACAAGTTAGAAATATGCACAAAACATGCACAAGTTAGAAATATGCACAAAACAACCTTTTCTCCCCCTTTGTCATCAACAAAAAAAAGGAGGAAAGAAACAATAATATAATGGAAAGCACTGTAGAAAGAACAAACACATTGCAAAATCATAACAAATTTATACAAAGGAAATTGGAGTACATGGTTGCAAATACTGCATAAAAGTGAAATACATAAAACATAACAAAAAATTACAAAAAAATAAAAAAAAAATAGAAAATACATCAAGTAAAAACTTTCTGTCAGTCGACTGGTTACTTATACAGTCGACTGTCTAGAACACAAGATTCAACAATAATAAGAACAATGAAAATACTTTATAAGTCGAGTGAAAAAGACGTTTAAGTCGACTTAAGAAAAATATATTTTCAAGAAATGTCATTAAAACAGCAAATTCCTAGTTCTCTTCTAAAGTTGATAAAAGTGTCTTCCTTAAGTGGTTTGGTAAAGATATCTGTTACTTGTTTATTATTAGAAATAAAATCCAAAGATATATCTCCCTTTAAAACATGATCACGTAGAAAATGATGTCTAATATCAATGTGTTTCGTACGTAAGTGTTGAATCGGATTTTTAGATAAATTAATGGCACAGGTATTATCACACATTATAGCAGATTTTGAAAATGAAATACCATAATCTAATAAGGTTTGTTTCATCCACAAAATTTGGGCACAAGCCAAACTTGCTGCAATATATTCAGCTTCTGTAGTAGATAGAGATACTGAATTTTGCTTTTTACTGCACCAAGATACTAGTGAATGTCCCAAAAAGTGACAAGTACCGCTAGTACTTTTACGGTCAGTTTTACTACCAGCAAAATCTGCATCACTATACGACAAAAGTCAAAAATTATCGATGCGTGGATAGAATAAACCATACTCAGATGTGCCTTTAATGTATCTTAAAATGCGCTTCACAGCTTTTAAGTGAGACTCTTTAGGACTTGTCTGATATCTAGCACACAAACATACACTAAATATAATGTCGGGTCTACTGGCAGTTATATATAAGAGTAAGCCAATCATCCCTCGATAGAGTTTTTGATCGCACTCTTACCTAATTCATCTTTATCAAGTGTAGTAGTAGTAGGCATAGGTGTGGTCTTACTACTAGTGCTATTCATGCCAAACCGTTTGAGTAATTCCTTAGCATATTTTTTTTGATTAATAAATATGCCATTATGTGACTGCTTTAATTGTAGTCCAAGGAAATAATTGAGTTCACCCATGTGACTCATCTCAAACTCATTTTTCATGGTATTAGCAAACTCTTGACCGAGATTACTATTAGTAGATCCAAAAATTATTTCATCTACATATATTTGTATGATTAGGATATCGGTCTCTTTTTTCCTAATAAACAAACTAGCATCTACTTTACCTATTTCAAAACCAGTTTCTAATAGAAAAGTCTTTAACCGATCATACCAAGCACGAGGTGCTTGTTTAAGACCATATAAAGTCTTTTTCAATTTAAAACGTGGTTTGGAAATTGTTCATGTTCAAAACCGGGTGGTTGCTTAACATAAATATCTTCCTTAATAAAACCATTAAGAAAAGCACCTTTAACATCCATTTGGAAAAGTGTAAAATTCATAAAACATGCAAAAGATTATAAGATCCTAATTGATTCTAGTCTAGCAACAGGAGCATATGTTTCTTCAAAATTTATGCCTTCTTCTTGATTATATCCTTGAGCAACTAATCTAGCATTGTTCCTAATGACTTGTCCTGATTCATCTAACTTATTTTTGAATACTCATTTGGTACCAATTATAGTATGATCAGGGGGTCGTGGAACTAAATCACATACATCATTTCTTATAAATTGATTTAATTCATCTTGCATGGCATTCATCCAAAATTCATTCTCACAAGCTTCTTGTATATTCTTCGGTTCAAAATCCGACAAGAAAGCCGTATGAGAAATTATGTTAACATGAGATTTTGTTTGAATACCACGTGAGATATCACCAATTATTAAATCATGAGGATGATTTCTAACTTCAACAAATGATTTTGGTAAAGTTTGAGTCATCACAACAGGATCAATCGACTTAATTAGTCCATCATTCGACTGATTCACATCAGTCGACTTGACTTCCTTATCAGTCGACTTATCTGCTAGGGTAGTTTGTTCTAGTAATTTAATAACATTATTTAAAGGTGATGAAACATTTTCATCATCTTCAATAACAGTAGATGAAGGCAGAGATTCATCAAACGAAACATGCATAGATTCTTCAATAGTCAAAGTTGACTTATTGAAAATTCTATGTGCCTTACTCCTATTTGAGTATCCGATGAAGATACCTTCATTAGATCTAGGATCAAACTCATCTAAATTATCTTTAGTGTTTAAAATGAAACACTTGCAACCAAATACTTTAAAGTAAGATAATTTAGGAATTCTATCAAAAAATAGTTCATAACATGTTTTCTTAAGCTTAGGCTTAATCAAAATTCTGTTTAAAACATAACACGCTGTTGAAACAGCTTCAGCTCAGAAGTACTTAGGCAAATTGCTTTCAACAAGCATAGTACGTGCACACTCTTGCAAAGTCCTATTCTTTCTTTCAACCACTCCATTTTGTGGTGAAGCTCTAGAAAATACAAATGAATGTGTTATACCATTCTTGTTGCAATATTCTGAAAACGTTTCATTCTCAAATTCTCCACCATGATCACTTCTAATAGTGACAATGCTTAGAGATTTTTGATTTTGAATTTGTTTAGAAAATTTTCAAATACTTCAAAGGCATCATTCTTATGTTTTAAAAAGAAAATCCATGTGAATCTTGAAAAATCATCTACTAAAACAAATACATACATATTTTTATTTAAAGAAGCGACTCTAGTAGGATCAAATAAATCCATATGGATTAATTCGAGAGGCCTACTAGTAGAAATCATTTCTTTTGTCTTAAAAGTAGATTTGACTTGTTTACCTAGTTGACATTGTTGGATCCTGTAGGTAAGGCAAGAAACACTAGAGGGAGAGTGAATAGTGTTTTATAAAAATTAATTGCGGAATTAAAAGTTATCTTCTGTTCAGTCGACTGTAAAAAGAAGTTCAGTCGACTGAGGCGTCAGAGTAGAAGGGTATTTTGATCATAGTCTGATAAGTCAACTTAATACTAAGAGGCAGTCAACTTGCTAGAAGAGTTTCTGAAAAGATTGTAATACCAGTCTGATCAGTCGACTTAAAATGAGAATACAGTCGACTTACCAGAATGGTTTTGAGAGAATTGAAATGCAAGTAATAAAGGTTAAAGAGATACAACCACAGAAATTCCAACCACAGAGTACACACGTTATATCCCGGTTTGGTCCTCCCGACCTACATCCAGTCCCCAAGCGACCCACTTGATATTTTCCACTATTCTTAAAAAATGTACAAGAATACCTTACGGCGTTAGACAACAACCTTGTCCAACTCGTAGTCCTCTCTCACCACTAGAGAAAGCAACCCACTCTTTCACCAAGAGTGAAAACCTGACTCTACACCCTAGAGTCCTACTCTCCAACCGAGAGGAAAAGAAAACAATAAAATTGTTTACAATCAACCTATAGCCTTATTGTGATTGTGATTTTGTACGTGGCTATTCGGCCAACTTCTGAATTCAATCCAAAACGAATTCAATGTTATATTGGACTGAACTCTGAGAACCAAGTCTTAAGAATTAAAGTGTTTGAGTTAAAATACTTTTTCTCTTTGAAAGTGAGAACACTTAAAACTTTTTCTCAAAAGGCTTGGGGCCCTTCCATGGTTATTCTAAGCCTCTATTTATATAGTAGAATCCCTAGAAGTTGTAAAAATAGTTCTTACAACTGCTTACAAAAAGATATATCTTTTTGAAATCAAAAAAATCAAAATTTGAATAAGAAATCTGTCAAAACGACTTGAACAGTCGACTGGGTTGCCGTTATGAGTCGACTGGCCAGAGTTTGAAGAAGCTCAAACAGTTTTATACCGGTACAGTCGACTAGTCCTTAATAGCAGTCCACTGGTACTCAACAGCTGACCTAGTTCAAACTGTTTTGACCTTTATTTTTGAAAACCACACAGTTATAAAATTATATGTGAGTGTGAGTGTGTGTGACAAGGCTTTTACATCAATCTAAGACTCAACAAACGAAGATTATATTTGTTTTTACAAGACACAAAATATAATACATTGAAGCTTTGGTCTTGACTGGAGTCTTTAGTCTTGAGAGCGGCTTTAGCCATTATCCTTGTATGAAGCTTTGCTTGATCATTCTTCAGCTTTAGAACAACTTGCTTGATCAATTTTCTTTGAGGCCTTTGTGTGTCATACATGATAAACTTTGATACAACCTGCAATATATGAGAGGTAGCACAACAACTTTGCATTGTGTTATAATCATCAAAATCAAGAATCAACAGACATGCATCACATAACTTATCCTTTTTATAGGATAATCTTGACAGTCCTTTAACTAGGTTGTACTTTGACAATTTAGCAATATTTTTCATATTCACATGGCCAAATCTCTTATGCCAAAGACAAGAATCATTGTTAGAAGCTACTAAACAAAAATCATTCGAAAAATCATTTGATTTTAAACATAACTCATAAATATTATTTTTCCTAAAGGCTTGAAAAATTACATTTTGCATGGTAGAATTATAAATTAAACATACATATTTTGCAAAAACAATTTCGTATCCCTGATCACACAATTGGCTAATACTTAACAGATTATGCTTAAAACCCTCTAACAAGAAAAACTTCTTCTATAGTAGGGGTAGTGTTCTTACCGATCATGCCTATACCAATAACCTTCCCCTTGTTGTTGTCACCGAATGTGACTGTTCCTCCATCAATCTCTTGTATGGAAGAAAGAAGGTTAGCATGACCAGTCATATGTTTGGAACATCCGCTGTCAAGTATCCAATGTTCTCATTTAGGTACCTATAAAAAAATTATTGTGAATATGGTACCCTTTTGATTGGGTCCGAAAGAGATTAGTTTTTGGGAAACCAAACTCAAAGTGAGTTTGATTTTCCACCAAAAGCACGAATATAATCTACAGAATTACATACATTAAGAACATATGAATTTATATAAGTTATTCTATCTTTTATACTCAGGTTGACTGGAACCCAAATGTTTTTTCTCTGTCCAGTCGACTGTTACTAGAAGCCAATCGACTGGGAGGTGAAATAGGTCGACTTATCTGAGGTTTCTATTTCTTTGAATAAGACTCAGAACCTCTAGACAGGCGACTGAAATTTGGGTTCAGTCGACTGGTCTGAACTACAGAACTACTCTTTTCATGGAAGACAACAGTTTGTGGTTTTTCAAAAAATCATATAATTTATTCTTAACACTAGAGATAGATTCAGACTTATTACTACTAGTGTTTTTCAAGAGACTTTTGAAAACCAAGTCCAAATCTCTTATTAGTTTGAACTTGATTTTGGAAAACTTCATTTAAATTCTCCTTTCCTTTGTTAAATTTAGATACATTCTTGGATATCTCTTCATAATTTTTTTTAAGAGATACAATATCTATATCCAAATTAGAAAGTTGAGAATTTAAAGACTTGACTTCAACATTTAAGTCAAGATTCTCTTGAGAAAGTGTTTGATTTACTTTCTCGAAGTTTTTAACTCTAATTTTCTCCTTCTTAAGTTCTTGAAAAATCTCCTTAAAAGCATCTAATAAGTCATTTGAATCAAAGTTATCACTTACTTCGTTGTGTATAGCCATGAAGCATACATTCGCAACTTCGTTTGTCTCTTCATTCTCTTCTTCCGATGAGGAGTCACTATCGTCCTAAGTGGCTTGATATGCCTTCTTGTTGTTCATGTACTTGTTCTTTGTGTACTTGTCCTTCTTGAAGTTAGGAGCCTTTCCTTTGGATTTCGCATATTCTAACGGGAATCCTTCTTCATATGACCTGTTTTGTTACACTTGAAACAAGTGAGAAGTTCATTAGTATCTTTAAATTTGGAATTAAATTTACCTTTCCTTAGAAATTTCTTGAACTTTCTGGTGAACATGGCTATTTCTTCTTCATCTTCTTCGTCATCTTCGGAGTCCGACATGGCCTTGAAAGCGAGTGTCTTTTTCTTTGATTATTGAGCTTCTAGATCCTTCTTGCGTTCTTCAAGTTGAACTTCTTATGCCATAAGATTTTCCACAAGATTCTCAAGAGAAAGTTGTGTTAAATCATTGGCTTCTTTTATGGCGGTGGTCTTCTTCTCCCATTTGGGGGTTAAGACACGAAGAGCTTTCTTCACTATTTCAGCTTGAGTGTACGTCTTTCCGAGAGCCACAAGAGAATTTGTAATATCCGTGAACCGTGTGATCATATCTGACACATTCTCATTCTCCTTCATGCGGAACATCTCGAACCTGTGAACAAAAATAGATATCTTAGATTCTTTAACTTTATTAGTACCTTCATGAGTTACCTCGAGTGTGTGCCAAATTTGATACGCCGTTGTTGCATTAGACACACGATTAAACTCCTCTTTGGTGAGAGCACAGAATAGAGCATTCATCGCCTTTGCATTGTTCATTGTGTTTCCCTTCATTTCATCATTTCATTGTGCATAAGGAATTGTAGGAGCGGTGTACTCTGTCTCCGTCATGTTCCAAATCTCATAGTTAATGGATTGAAGGTAGATCTTCATTCTACACTTCCAATATTTGTAATTGGTTCCATCAAATAGGAATGGCCTTTGTGTGGATTGGCCTTCATGGTAATGGCTTGCATTAGAAGTAGTTGCCATTGCACTCAACCAGCCTCTGATACCAAGTTTTGGATCCTGTAGGCAAGACAAATAACACTAGAGGGGGGGTGAATAGTGTTATATAAAAATTAATTACAAAATTGAACTTTTAGTTCTGTTAAGTCGACTGAAAAAAGATATCCAGTCGACTGAAGCGTCAAATTAGAAGAGTATTTTACTGAGAGTTACGAGTCTGACCAGTCGACTTATAGCGGAAACCAGTCGACTTGCCAGACTAGTTTTTGAACAAAAACTTAACAAAATTGAGATTGCAAGTGAAGAAAATACAACCACAGAGAGAGTCAACCACAGAGAACACAGCGATGTATCCTGGTTCGGTCCTCCCGACCTATATCCAGTCTCCAAGCAACCCACTTGAGATTTTCCACTATTCTTGAAAAAGTACAAGAATACCCTACGGTGTTTGACAACAACTATGTCAAACCCGTAGACCTCTCTCACCACTAGAGAGAGCAAACCCACTTTACACCCTAGAGTGAAAAACCGACTCTACAACCAAGAGCCCTACTCTCCAACCGAGAGGACCACTCTCATAACCCGAGAATGAAAACAACAACAAAAAGAGTTACAATAACCTATAGCCTTATTTGTGATTTGTGATTTTGTATAGTGGCTAATAGGTCAACTTCTGAAATCAGTCTAAAACGAATTCGATGTTATGCTAGACTGATTTCCAGAGAACCAAGACTTAGAGAATTTTTATGCTTTGAAACTTTTGTTCTCTTTTTGAAAAATAAAGACTTGAAAGCTTGTTGAAGATGAGTAACCTTTACCAAGTGATTTTTACACTCTATTTATAGAGTTAGTACCACTGGACATTGAGAAATAGTTGCACCAACTGTCAACCAACGGAAATAAAGGTTTTGAATTTGAAAAACAAGTTTTAAAAACAGAAAACTGTCGAAACGGCTTGAATAGTCGACTGGATTGCCATAATGAGTCGACTGGTCACAGCTTGTACGAGTTCAGACAGTTTCGTACTAAGACAGTCGACTGGTTACAAAGAATGGTCGACTGGTACCCAACAGCTGATCTTATTCAAGCTTGTTTCGACCTTTTAACTTTTGTAAAACACTCAATTATTAAAAGATATGTGTGAGTGTGTGTGTGACAAGGCTATTACAACATTCTAGGACTCAAAGAATAAAAATTACAATTGTTACAAGGCACTTAATACAAAACATTTGAAGCACTTGAGTCTTGTCTTGAACTTGAGTCTTTGACTTGAGCTTGAGCCATTGTTTTTATGTCTTGAAGCTTTCTTGATCAAATGTGACTTGAACTTAGGGCTTTGTAGTTTGATCGATTCTTTTGAAAGCTTCATTAGATCAACTTTGCCTTTGTGTATTGCACCATGGTATTTGTCTTTGATACATCCTGCAATATATATAGGTGGTAGCACAACTTTGCATTGTGTTGTATTCATCAAAATCAAGAATCAACAGACCCAATCTTGGTCTTTTATCATCACATTTCTCTTTCAAAAATTTCATTTATGCCGATGTAAGGACTTAGCTAAACTCTAGTGTCAAACTCGTTTCATGTTCATCAAAATGAGAGTTCATATTCACAAATTCCATATTTCAACATGTTTCTTTTACTTCATTTTTCATGCACAATTTGCATAATTTAACCATCAATCCCATATTTAATCTTGCTCAATTTTTACATGTCAAAAATCTCATTTTAGAACTCTACACAAAATTTCTTTATATTCAAAAATGTTTGTTGTCTTTAATTACAAAAAAATCATATTCTAAGAAACTTTATTAATTCCTTCTTCTCAAAATTTGCTTCTAATTCTCTTTATAATAAGCCAAATATTGTAGAAATAATTTCCATGAAGTCTAGGTATTTTTAGAAGAATTTTAATATTTTTTTCTCAATTTTTAAACACTTAAAATTTCTCAAAAGAATCCAAAATAATTTTAAAAAATCAAAAATTAAAAACAATGGCAAAATGTCGAATTCGAACCCAAGCCGAAACCCCCCACCAGTGAACAGTAACCGCTCTAAATCGCACCTGAAGACCATAAGGTCTTAAGTGACTAACTGTTATATAGGGAACTTAAATTGTATTTAAAGTCTGCCTCTCAAATTTGATTAAAAAGTGAATTTTCAGAAAAAACTGAGTCTCTTACAAGACTCGAACCCAGACCCAAAAGCTCCGCTCAGCTACAGTAACGCACCCAAAACGCACCCGAAGACCAGTAGGTCTTGAGTGACTAACCGATATAGAGTCGGATTAAAATAATTTTGTATTAGACTATACTGTTTCTAGTTCTTCCTTTAATAAACTTGAATTTTCTCAATCAATTTGTACTTATAAAAATCTAAATCTTTTCCAGAACCTTATTTCTTTGAAAAAAAATAACTTATCATTTCTTGGACTGTCAAGTCAAAATCTCATATTAAAATACATAATAGACTATTCCTTTTTAGTGCTTTGAAAAAGTGGATCATGAATGCATTTTCAACATAGAAAGAATTTCTTTTTGGATGAATCTTTTATCAACATATTCCTCTTTCATTTACAATGTGTTCCTATAATTTTTTCTCATTCTTTAACAAAATCAAGCTCTTTAAATTAGTCATATGTTTACCAAAACTAATCTTTTTCTTTTATTTCAAAAGAGACAAATAGATGATAATCTAGTGAATATAATATTACTCATAAAATGCAATTAAAACACACTTATTGCAACTAATCAATTTATCCCCAATCCATAGACATTATTTTGCATTCCACAATTCATTCATAAGAGCAATTTTTCACATGCTGCATTCTACAACTCATTCATAAGCACAAATTTTCATATAATTATGTTTCATCAATCTAGCATGCAAATATATTAACCAAGCATCATAACAAATCTTAATTAACACATTTCAATTTAGTTTACTAACTTTTTCATGTAGATAAGCTAGAGTTTCTTTTCTTACTAGTTTCTTCAAACAAGTATAAAGCAACTTTTTCCTACTTGTTTCTAACATATTCACAATTTCAAATCCTAGCATGGTATCTATCTTAGAAGTTTGAAAAATTGCCCACCTTAATGAAGAAACAAATGGAAACTCCTAAGAAACTCCTTGAACGCATGAATGACTCCCTTCTCTTAGTTTGTGCCACGAAGCTTGAACCTTCTCCTCCTTGCTAGTGTGAAACCCGAGCTCCTCCTCTTGATGCTATGGACGGCCTCCAATATTGCAAGAGCACACAAAGTCACAATCTCTCAATCTTTTTCTCACACAACTCTTTCTTTTCCTCACAATTTGTTTCATTCCTTTTCTTTTCTCTTATGAATATTTCTAGTGCAAGTCATAAAGAAGATAAGGGAGGGGTATTTATATACAACTCAAGCTCAAATGGAGGGTTGAGATGAGTTTAGATGAGAGGCTAGGATGCATTTGGGAGTTAGAAGAACTACCCCATGATCACACAACCACTCGTCCACTCTCTCCGTCTCTCTCACAACCAAGACCAAATCCGGCCACCCCTTCTCATTCACTTCCAACGTGCTTGTGCAAAGCACGTGTCACACTATGCATACTACAAATTTGTTTGTACATTAAATTGTTAATTTATTTGTTACTTGATCAAGTCTACACTACAAGTTGTATTAATTATTATTAAAAATAACTAATGGGCTAATGAGGTGGGCTAAAGACCACGGGCTCTCTAATTAAATTAATTTATTTATTTAAGTGGGCTAGAATAAGACTATTAGGCTTAGAGATTAAAATAGGCTTTAATTTAAAAGAGAAGAAATGTTCATTCATGAAATGAGAATACTTTTTAAAGTTAAAAATACACATATTAAATTGCACGTGCAAGACAAGTGAAAAATAAAAGAAAACTTCATATTTATTATTTGAGAAATTCAGGATGTTACACACAAAATTCCTCTCTGCCGTGGTACCCAACCTGTGAGTCTGCGGCCCTACAAACATTCCTGGCACTAGAAAAATGAGATATAAAAACTCATCTAGGAAATGCTGTAATCCGAGATCATTCGTCTAGAACTAGATCATTTGCATCACCAGTTGCAATGGTTAAAAATAAGATGGGTCTTGGTGAAGGTATGTGGATTATAGAGCTTTGAACAAGATGACTATAAAGGATAAATTTCCCATTCCAATCATCAATGAGTTACTTGATGAGCTGCAAGGTGCTCAGGTGTTCAGTAAGTTGGATCTGAGGAGCGGATACCACCAGATTAGAATGGATGAAGCTGATGTGCATAAAACTGCTTTTAAAACTCACGAAGGCCATTATGAGTATAGAGTCATCCCTTTAGCTTGACTAATGCGTTTTCCACCTTCCAAGCTTTGATGGATGAAATCTTCAAGACCTATTTGAGAGTGTTTGTGCTGGTATTCTTCGATGATATACTCATTTACAGTCCCTCTTGGGCAGACCACACACAACACCTGAAGGCAGTGTTGCAGCTACTGCAGTCAAATTCCCTCTCTGCAAATAAATGTATTTTTCGTGTGAAGGAAGTGGCATATTTGGGGCATATAGTCTTTAATAAGGGGGTGTCTGTCGATCCCAGCGAGATAAAAGCAGTGAAGAAATGGCCTCCTCCAAAGAACATTAAGGCATTAAGGGGGTTCCTTGGGCTTTCAGGCTACTACCTCAAATTTATCAACAAGTATGCTTCTATCACTGCACCTTTGGTTGCTCTAACCAAGAAGGGGGCATTTCAATGGTCAAAAGTTGTAGCTAAGGCTTTTGAAGAGCTGAAAAAGGCACTAACTACCTCACTCGTTTTACAGCTCCCAAATTACAATGAAACTTTCATGCTTGAATGTGATGAGACAGGCACGGAGATAGGAGCTATCTTGATGCAATTGAAACACCCGATTTCATATCTCAGCTTTGAATTGAAGGGAAGGAATAGACACTTATTAGCCTATGAAAAAGAGATGTTAGCCATACCTGATTGCATATCACCGCTTTGAATTGAAGGGAAGGAATAGGCACTTATCAGCCTATGGAAAAGGAGATGTTAGCCATTCTCTTGGCAGTGAAGAAGTGGCGACATTGCTTGTTGGGATGAGAGTTTGTGATAAAGACAGATCATAAGCCATTGAAACACTTGTTAGAGCAGCGGTTAGACACCGAAGCACAACACACTTGGTTATGGAAATTGCATGGATATCAGTATAAGGTTGAGTATAAGCGAGGAGTGGAGAACATTGGGGATTATATCAAGGGTTTTTTAAGAGTCCACCTTGCAGGCAGTAACTCTTGTGCACCCTCTCTTGCTAGATAATCTCAAGAAGGAAGTTGCAGGCGACCCTTTCTATCAGGCCATTGATAGGCAGATAGCTTAGAGTGAAATTTCAAACACTAAGTACAGTGTTCAACATGGGCTCATATATTACAATGGGAGAGTACTCATCAATCCCAATTCTCCTACCACCAAAGATATGCTATCACTCTATCATGATACCCCCCAGGGAGGTCACTCAGGCTATGGGAAGACCTAGTATAGACTCAAACATATAGCCTATTGGTAGGGAATGAAGCAAGCTATCAAGCAGTATATAAGGGAATGCGACATCAATCGATGGAGCAAGTACTTGACCCAATCTCCGTCAAGCCTGTTGCAGCCATTACCCATACCGCTTCGGTTTGGGAAGACTTGAGCATGGATTTTGTGGAGGTATTGCCTAAGAGTTTGGGGAAAACAACCATCATGGTAGTCGTGAATCGGTTGTCTAAGTACGGTCACTTCGTCGCTTTAAGCCACTCTTATATAGCTAAACAAGTAGCTGAGGCATTTGTGGAGAATGTTATCAAGTTGTATGGGGTACCAAGGTATTGTGAGTGACCGAGATGTTATCTTTACTAGCATATTCTGGAAAGAGGTCTTCAAAAACCAAGGAACTCGGCTCTGCATGAGTTCTTCTTTCCACCCTCAATCAGATGGGCAAACCAAAGTCACCAATAGAGTACTGGAGCATATCTTCGCTGCTTTTGTGCATACAAACCTTCAAACTGGGTTAACTTGCTGCCTTGGGCAAAATATTGGGATAACACCAATGTGCACAGTGCTACCAAGATCTCTCCCTATCAAGTGCTATATGGAAAGCCATCTTCTACCCTGGTGGCTTATGTTCCGCACACAGCCAAATCTCAGGAGGTCGAGGAGTGACTACTAGACATAGATTGCACCCTGCAATTGCTCAAAGCTAATTTGATTCGAGCCCAAAGTAGAATGAACAGGGCAGCTGACAAACACAGACTCAGTTGAGAATTTGAAGTGGGTGAAATGGTCTATCTCAAACTTCAACCTTATCGAAAGATGTCGGTGGGGGGTAAAACAGTGCACAAGTTATCTCACATCTACTTGGACCTTATGCTGTGACAGTCAGAGTAGGAGAAGTAGCATACAAGTTGTCGTTGCCTCCAAACGCCAAAATACACAATGTATTCCATATCTCTCAACTGAAGAAACACCAGGGTGACTCTGGTAAGCTACAAACCACCCTTCCTATGTCTTTCATGAAGATTCACTAGATCCTGCAAAAATTTTGGGTCGAAGGATGGTAGCAAAAAGAGGGGTTGCAGTGTCGTAGGTATTAGTGCAATGGAAAGAGGGTGGAGAGGATAAAGCGACGTGGGAGGAGTTTTGGGACATTGACAATCACTTTCCTTTTTTCAGAAGGTCATGGAGGCTCATTTTCAAAGGGAAAGGAATGATACAGTTCGCTAAGAACTGTATCTTTCGAAATAAAGAGTCCAAGTCTTGCGTTTCAGTTCCTAATAGCTTGCATATCAGTCCCTGGCGAATAAAGATCTTCCAAGGTTGTTCTTGCAAAGTGTGAGGTAATTTTGCTGATAAATCCTCTCTCTGTTATCATGGGATCGCACGTGCTTACGTGTCTAAGTGCTTATTGGTGGGTGATTAGGTGGTGGGGCCGTCTATACTGAAGTTAGTTGGTAGTTGGGGTTCAGCTGAATCTGGAAGCACGGGCATTGTGTGTGCTAACGTGGCAACATCCTATTGGGTGAGAAAAGATAGGGGGTGCTCTGTTTTATATATACAGAATGTAACCTGAGTTTTCTTTATGATTGAAGAATTAATCGAATCTTATTATTGCCATTGTTCATCTTCTTCTTCTCTATTTTTTTTTTGTTAATTATGGCCATTACTCGATCCTGTAAGGATCCTTTACAAGCACCACCTGCGAACCAAATACCGATAAGGTTTGGGGCGGTATCAGAAAAAGTATTAAGTTTTTAATACTTGAAGCTTCAGAAGTAAAGCCATTTTGCAATAGTAATTATTCAAACAGCTTAGATAAGTAGCATATAACAAGTAATACGAATCAAATATTTGTCTTCTACTGAAGGACCTATTGGGAAAAGAAAAGACTTTTCTTTTCTAATACTAAATTGGGCAAAGATGAGCGGATGGCTTAGAAGATGAAAAAGAGAAGTAATATGATCACAGCCAAAACGATGATGACAGCAGGGAGATTTTCATCCACTCTCTCCTCTTTCAAACCCTCATCGTTCCAAGCCTCCACTTTCTGCACATCCTTCAAATTCTCAACCGACTCCTCCTCCCACTCCTTCTCCAAGATTCCATCTTTATTAACATCATATCCCTCCCCAGTCTCCGAGATTCCATCTTTATCAACACCATCTCCCTTCTCACCATCCAAAATTCCTTTTTTATCGTTCACCTCCTCATTTAGCATGGATTTCTCCTAAATCGCCCTCATCTTCTCCTTAATTTTGCCTCAACTCTGAAGTAGATTTCAATGGAGAGGATAGGAGACGAAAGTTGTGAACATCGGGCTCGGGGATCGAAGATGGGTGTTGGCATTGGGCTAGAGACGGCGACGGTGATGGAGCTAGGGTCGCCGTGAGTTTGGATTTGGATTTTTAGTCGAGCTAAGGCTAAGGATTTGAGAAATGGGACAGGGGGAAATCAACAAGATTGGGGTTTGGATATTTAAGGGATAGATATTAATTTTAATTTTATAAATTTTACATGATCTATACCGGCGTTTATAGCCAAAATGCCAGGATATACCACATATATACCGGCGTTTCTTCTTGAAACATCGGGATATGTATATCTATCCTAAGATTTTTGACAAACGCCGGGATAGGTAGGCAATTATTTAAAAAAATGCACATTATCTCGGTGTTCCTACCCAAACGTTGGGATAGAAATGCTAGGATAGACAATGCGGTTTGTAGTGATTGCCTATCGTTAGTTTGTTATTTTCAAAAGATCATTTTACCCTTTCCCCTATTATTATTTGCTACTGAATTAATTTCTTCTTCTTCTTCATATTTAAGGAAAGAAGGGTATACTTGTCACTTAGAAAAATATTTTGGATTTGATGTCTCAACAAATAAAACTGGAAGTCTAGTTTTTTTTAAGTCAAGGTGATTTTAAAGACAAATCATGGTGAGTTTGCAATACATGCTTCTATTGTAATTCTCAAATTCGCTTGTAATCTGAATTAGATATCACCCAACACAATTTAAATATAAATTTATTTTAGTTGTTTTATTATTATAAAGTATAAAAGTTACCATGTTTATCATTTTATAATGATTTGAGAATCACATGGTTAGAGATATGATTTTAAAGTAAGAATTTGAGGTAATTTATTGTATAGTTTTTTTTATTGAAGAAATGGTGGAATATTGCCAACCTATTTCATTAATAAAGAAGTAACAAATCAAAATCAATGAACTAGGCAGAGGTACAAACACACACATACACACACAAACAGAAATAAATACAATCTTCTCCAACTTCCCTAGGAGGGTAGGCATAAATCAGTCAAGAAAGGAAAGCTAAGTAAAGCAAGTATAAAGAAAGTATATACCTCAAACAATATCCTAGAGGGGAACAATTTTCACTTTCGTGGTTCTCTTAATTTCATTCATGACAATCTTACTATATCATGCACTTGATTTCATTTTGGGCAGAGGGAGCACCTGCAGGACCTAGGGATCACATCCGTGAGGCGTTCCCTAACTAGCCTTATGATGACAAGGAGATTGAGATTGAACCCACCATCAAATATAGAGCCTACCACCCAGAGGTGGTGGGGGACCATGCTTTGTACTTGATTATTTTCTTTCTTATCATTGCCTATTCTCCTAGGGTTGCCGGAGGTTGATGTTTGTAATTTTGTTGTTTTCTTTTGTTTAGTTTCTCTAGGTTTGTTTCGTTATTTTCTCTTTAATAAAATATGGTGATCATACTCTACCTTCTTCTTTAAACAAGAAAAAAAAAGCACCCAGTAGGGTAGACATGTGCTAAAACTACTCCAACATCGACCCCACCTGCGATTTGCTAACTCAAACCTGACCCACAATTAGGCAGTTCGGGTTCGGGTCTGGGTCGAACCCGCGGGTCGACTCAGGTCACAAATTTCGGAAACCTAACTCGCTTGACCCGACCCGTGAACCCGTTGACCAAGTCAAACCTGTCTGCAACCCGCACACTCGACCCCCGCGTTTGGATCCGTTTGACCCGAACGGTTCAAACGTTCGATCCGCGGGTCGAATGATCTGAAACAAAGCTGTTTTGGGCTTTTTCTTGTTTTTTGTTTTGGTTTTTCCTCTATAAATACCTCCTTAATTTAATCTAAAATTTTCCACACCTTGCTCTCTTACTTACTCTACTACTACTACTACTCAATTGATCAAACTCAATTTAATCAAGTTTTTTCAACAAAGAAGCAAGCAACAAAGAAGCAAAAAATCTTGATCGTATCGTATTGTGTTGATTTAACTCTCACCTACGTCTACTTCAACTCCTCCAACAAAGAAGCTCTCTCTCTCTCTCTCTCTCTCTCTCTCTCTCTCTCTCTCTCTCTCTATATATATATATATATATATATATATATATATATATATCTCAATGATTACCGCTCTTCGTGATTACGTCTATTACATTTCTTAATCGACTACGACTACTTCTACTTTTATTTTCTCTCTCATTTCTATATACGATTATCCGCAAAGTATGGTATCAAAATTTCACAACCCTCCTATTGTCTTGATTTTTGTTGTAGTTATTATTTTTGTATCATATTTGTTTGTTGATTTTTTTGCTTTTCTCTCTCTTAACCCTCCTATTATTTTTTAGATTTTATTTTTTAACATATATCTCCTAGATTATTTTGTATTATTTCACATACACTAGTAAAATACTAGAAATCATTTTTTCCACATACACAATTACCATGCCTAGATCACGAGGTAGCGGCCGTAGCAAAAGTGGATAAGATTCCACTGGTACTTCGCGTTGGCTTCCAATATTTCCACATGTAGAGCCCGAATTTATACTATATCCTATGGTAGGAACCCACGATATCCTTACACACGAAATAGAACAAGAAATGCATGATGTTGACACACAAACACAACAAACACAATAAACCAAACCCATTAGTAGTAGAAAAACTAGGGGGAAACAAGTGATTCACACAAATATTATGACTATATACCCGATGCGAATAATTCGGGTGCAGGATATAAGATTTGTAAAACTTGTGACAAGAGTTATAAATGGAAGAAGGGTGAGGGAACATGTACAATTAAACGACACGTTTTATATATACACAAAGAATTATTACAAGATCAACAAGGCCAAATAAAAATCAACCCTAAGACCGGACAAATAGATAGCCAATCCTATGATCCCGAAATTGTTCGTCGGGAAATGACCCGACTAGTTATTAAGGATGAGCTACCTTTTTCCTATTCCAAAAGTAGGAATGTAGAGTATTTCAACCAAAATGCACTAAATCCACATTTTAAAAGAATTCATAGAAACACAGTAAAGTCCGATTGTTTTATACTTTACAACGGAATGAGAGATACTTAAATTGCATTATTGTATTCATTAACTTGTAGAGTATCGTTAACTTCCAATTGTTAGAAAAGTTGTAACGATATTCCGAAGGTGAGCTTAACTTTTCATTGAATAGATAGTGATTGGATGATTCAAAAGAGAATCATCTCACTTGCCGCTTTGCCGTATCGCCATAGTGGACTAGTTATTGCAACACATATTTTGGAAGTTTGTGATTTATATCATATTCGTGATAAAATTTAGTTTTGATAATGTATCTAACAACAATGCTTCGATTAGTACATCAAAAACACAATTAGCTCCTCCATGTAATGAAAATTTTCAAGTTAAATGTGTCGGTCATATTTTAAATTTATGTGTATAAGATATATTAAAAGTAGCCGATTCATATATAATTGCATTTAGAAATTGTGTACATTTTACTGCTTTGAGTGGTCATATGCTTCAATAATTCATAGGATGGTGTAAAGCTAAGAGAATACATTTTAGAAATTTTCCTAAAGCTATTAAACACCGATGAAACTCTACTTTCAATTTACTAAATGTTGTTACTCAATAGAAAGATATTATAAACGATTTTTATCTTGCAAAAAATATGAAAATTTTTCAAATGACTCCCCAATCATGGTATTTTGCTAAATCTTTATGATTTTTGGAACCTTTTTGAAACCGCAACTGTGAAGTTTTCTACATCTTATGATTCTACTTAGTATTTTTATTTCAATCATTACTATGATGCAAACTTTTTAAGGAATGATTTCGGACGAATACATTAGCCATATTGTTATTCTCGCTTATACAAAACTTTTGAAGTATTTTAATCTTCCTCTTATGTTGTAGTGTATTGCTATTGTTATGGATTCTCGTATCAAATAGCGGGTACGAGAAGTTTGATTAAAATATTTTTTACTTTACTTGGAGATGATTTCGTATATGATTGTAATAAATTTTTAGCTAGCTTTGAATTGACATTGAATAACTTGTATGATTATTATGATAGAACTATTTCATCTAGTAATACAACTAGTATAGTTACTTCATATTCTTCTACTTTTAGAGGTAATGATAAGAGTACATTAGAAGATGTCACTGCTAATTTAGTTGCTAGTATTCAATTTAAAAATAGAACTAATGCACCTAATGAATTAAATTGGTATAATCAACAAGATAGTGAGAGTTCTAGCTCTAAGATTGAAGTGCTACAATGGTGGAAAGAACGTAAAAATCTTTTTCCTATTCTTTCACATATGGCTAAAGATCTACTAACTCCTCCTGTCTCCACAGTTGCTTCAGAAAGTACTTTTTCTACTAGTGGTAGAGTTCTAACAGATTACAGGAATTGCTGAAGCCGGATTCGTTGGAGATGCTCGCGTGCACTAAAGATTGGATGAAGGCTGAAGACATGATTCAAGGAAAAGCAGTATTTACATCAACAAGTGGAAGCAATTCCCCTGAAGTCCAACAACAAGATTAGGAAATTTAGGGCAATGAGGTCCTAGGTTTATGTTAAGTAGAGGTGCACGATAGTAGTTCAATGTTGGGTTTATGTCTTGCATACGATGTTGGATAAGAAGACGGTAAGACGATGGAGTGAAAAAGGCAATTGGAAACGGAGTGGAGGCAAGAAATAGTCAGCAGCAGCTACAGCAGAAGTTGCGGTCGACCGTCCCTAATGAGCGGTCAACCGTCCCATGCAAGAAGTCTTCCAGAGGGAAGGACAGTCGACCGCCTTGTTGGTGCGGTCGACGGTTCGCGGCGCTTATGGGTTTTGGGCTTGAGTCTGGCTGATTCGTGAAAAGCCCAACTTGCTCTTCAAGTTGGATCATGTGGCTCCTATCGTAAGGTTATCTTTTATGTACTATCCAATGGCTATTGTAACAAGATATTAACTTAGAGTTTGTCTCTAGATCTATATAAACAATTGTAACAGCTTATAGATAAAATGATGATTCTATTGAGTGCTGAATAGAAGAAGAGAGTACTTCATAGAGAGGGTGAGAGAGTTTCTCCATTGTAAGCAGCATCAAGTTCCATTAGGCTTGAGAGAGGGTCATGGTGAGAATTCTAATATTCTTGTATCTTCTCTAGTTGAATAATATCTCTGTTCTTCCTCCCTAGATTAAGGCGAAAGCCCCAACCGGGAAAATTCTTGTACGCTTTGTGTGATTGGTATGATCTAGTATTACTTAGTGGTTTGTGTTGATTGTGTCAAAGACTCATCAAGATTCTCATAATCCCTAACAATTGGTATCAAAGCAATCAGGTTCGTGGGTTAGTTCGAGTTCCTTGGAGATGGCAGATCAAAAGACGAAGATCAAGCAGTTTGATGGTAAGATCAACTTCAATCTATGGAACGTGGATATGTATGATGTTTTGGTTCAGAAGTACTTACACCTTGCCCTAGAAGAGAACAAACCAACCGACATGCAACAGGAGAAGTGGGATGAGATTTGTTTGAAGGCCTTGAGTTTAATCCGGTTGCAATTAGCGGACGAAGTCAAGTGTAATATCCTTAAGGAGAAAAGTGCAGCGAGTCTATGGGCGAGACTCAAATCTGACTACTCAGGATCGTCGTTGCTAGATCGGATGTATTGGAAGAGGAAGCTGTTTAGGTTCTCAATGAAGGAAGGTACCTATCTTCAAGATCATATTGTGGAATTCAATAAGGTAATATCTGAACTGAATGCGATCAATGCTGATGATCTTAGCGAAGAGGATAAAGCTTTCAACTTGATTTATTCACGGCCTACTTCTTATGATCACTTGATAACTACTATGCTACATCGGAAATCAGCTAAGGAGACATTTACTATAGCCGGAGTGATTAAGGGTCTGAAGAAAGATGAACTAAGAACTCATAAAGGATGGTCTATTTCTTTAGGGTGTTTTGTAGTGGATGGTGATACTTCAATTGGAAGGGATGCAGCACACAAGGATAAGATCCGTTGCCATTACTGTTGAAGAGTTGGGCATTACAAGAGAGACTGTCGCAAGTGGTTGAGTCAGAAGAGTGCTACTAAAGAAGGAGAATAAGCCCATATAGTCAGCACAACTGAGTCAAGTAAAAATGTCAATTATTTTCTTCTTGTTTCAAGTTCTTCAGATGTGGATTCTAGTTGGTATCTTGATTCGGGAAGTTCGTCTCATATTTGCTCCAAGAGAGAGATGTTTTCTACTTACAAGTCATCAACAGGCCGTAGTGTGAGAACGGGGAGTGGTGAGATTTATGAAGTAGTGGGTGAGGGAATAGTTGAATTAGAGACGCCAGATGGTAAAGGGTTCACACTAGAAGAGGTCATGCATATTTCTTCGATACAGCAGAATCTTATATCCTTGGGTACTCTTGATGCTCGTAGCTACAGGTACACGGCTCGAGGTGGAGTTTTGATAGTTTCGGATAGTCGTCGTAAGGTAATGAAAGGTAAGAGGGGGATTCGGCAGGGTCAGCACAACCTCTACCAACTTTGTAGGAGCAGAAAATCTCGGCCGAGTGTATGGAAGCCCATTATTCCTAAAGCATTATCTGGTAAGCCGTCATTAGAATTACCGACGCGAGACTGCAACGTTCAAATACCGTTGGAAGGTGGAGAGAGCCTTGATATAGGTGGAGTTCGTGTAGAGGGTGACACCTCCATGATTACATCTACAAGGGTGTGCCCTTGAGGAGGGCATACAGCTAGAGAAAAATTAGGTGAAGGTTTGTTCAACTAGCAGGAGAAGCCATAGAAACATATTGTTTACAAAGTGGAGAAGAAAGATCTGCAAGAGTTTTTAAATCACACAGGTATGGATTCATGCGTATGCAATCCAAGGTGGAGATTGTTGAGTTTATGTCTTGCAAACGATGTTGGATAAGAAGACGATAAGACAATGGAGTAAAAAAGGTGATTGGAAATGGAGTGGAGGCAAGAAATAGTTAGTAGCAGCTACAGCAGAAGTTGCGGTCGACCATCCCTAATGAGCGGTCGACCGTCCTATGCAAGAAGTCTTCCAGAGGGGAGGACAGTCGACCGCCTTATTGGTGCGGTCGACCGTTCGCGATACTGATGGGTTTCGGGCTTGAGTCTGGCTGATTCGTGAAAAGCCCAACTTGCTCTTTAAGTTGGATCGTGTGCCTCTTATCGTAGTCTTGTTTGGTGGTTTGTATTGATTGTGTCAAAGGCTCAACAAGATTCTCATAATCCCTAACATTCAATGCCCTCTCTTCAATTTAACTCTAGGCTATCTCGAACTCTAGATTATCCTCTTGAACATGTAATTGAAGGAATTTGTATATTTTTTAACAATATTTGTATGTAAAAATAGTTGTAAAAATTTCATAGAAGTTGAAATCAATAATATATACAATTTTGTTTAATTCTTAATCTCTTATACTTGTTGTACAATATATATATATATATATATATATATATATATATATATATATATATTTTAAAGATTAAAGGAGAAGGAAAAGAACGGGCTAACCCGTCGACCTGCCCGGCCCAACCGGGGTTCAACCTGAATGTGTTCACGGGTCGACCGGGTCAGTTTTTTCATTTCTCAACCCGGTCCAGCTAATGGCCCAACCTGACCCGAGCCCGCCCGAAAATGGGTCAAACCAGAACGGGTTGGACCCGGCCCGGCCCGGTGGACCCGATTGCCATCACTACCTCTACCCTCTCCTCATCATAGTCATCAAGTTGGAAGGCTCTGGAGATCATCCTTCTTGTTCATGTCGCCACTGCAAGAGCTCAAAATGATCTAAAATGCATTATTTGAGTTGATCTACTAGAAATACTATTACTAGACCAACCGAAAGTAAAATTTATTTCTACCTAGCTGCATATCTCAGGTTGTCGCCGCAATCGCAATATACCAGGACTTTTCATCACCCACCTCTATTAACCTACCCACAACTCCTTATAAGTAGTTGGATAATTGTTGTTCCCTAAAGCACATATGACCTAAATCCATGTAGATATGCTCATCTGCCATTTATTACATGGTTGGGTTTTAAACTTATGAATTGTGATTTCAATAAAATCGCAAGTCATATTCAACTAACACTCAAACTTTAAAATTTTATCTGTAAATCGCTCATCGCTAACACTTAACTATGAAATACGGTGATTCTGAAAATGTGGTTAAAAAATCGTCCTCGATTAAATCTTGAAGGCATTTTTTTTAAGGAATATGGCCATCCTGTTTTATTAATAAAAAATTAACCAAACAAACCCAGTGTACTAGGTCAAATTACAAATACAGACAGAAAAAAAGAATATGAAGCAATATAGTCAGTACATACAATCAGATATCACTCTAACACCCTTAGAGAGTGGGCCACAAAAACTACAAAAACTAGGTCGAACCGGCCACAGCTTGTTCCCGGCCTCCACCAATAATGTATTGAACCCCATCTTGAGTCCAGTCACAAAATGAAGATCAACTAATTGTATGTATTTCAAGTAAGCTTCGTTCACCGCCTTAACTTGAAGGCAAAATTCAAAAGAATTATCTTTTCTCCTTTTCATCTAAAAGTGCTGGGAATTTTTTTTTTTTGACTAAAACGGTGGAATAAGGCCACACTGTTTCATTAATAAGAGGTTAATAAAACAACCCCGGTGAACCGGAGAAGAAACAAAGGTACAGAACAGGAAATAAAAAGAACAGTGCAGAAAGAAAAACATAAACCCCCAACAAAACACTGGGGGGTGGGTCTAATCCTCCATACATCAACCCATTCAAAAGTGCAGTAGGCCAGAAACGAGTTTGCAGAGACTGTAGCGAATGGGGATCTGATGAGAATAGGTGGCGCCGTCCCTCAATCCAGTGTCGGCCCAAAGTCAACATCCTCATCATCATAATCCTCCACCTGGAAGACCCTGGCAATCCTCCCTCTCGCTCCTGTGGCGGCAGCTGTAGCCCAAAAAGAGATAAGATGCATGATATGAGTAAGGTTACCAGAAATACTATTACATGAAGCACGAAAATAAAAGTTATTTCTGTCTAGCCATAATACTCATGTAGTTGCCGCAATGGCAATGTACCACGCATCCTTCATTTCGTGACGTATCGATGCGAATTTGGGACCATTCCACAAATCCTCATAATCATTGGGATAGTCACTAGTACCTAGGGCTCTTAAAACCTCTACCATAGTCGCCTTACTCCTTGGGCATTGGATAAAAAGGTGATTCAAGGTCTCCGTATGCCTGTTACAGAACCCACAGTCAGTCGCAATCTGGGGTTGTCTTTTTGCTAGGATTTCTCTCGTGAGGATTACATTATTGAGCACTAGCCTGAGGAATACTCTGACCTTCAGAGGTGTTTTCGCTTTCCACAACACCTGAGCCGGCATCCTCGGAAGTGAATACGATGGTAAAGGGATCTGACCGTGAAAGCACCCTTGGTCTCTAATCCCCATCACAGTTGGTCTGGTCCTTGGGTGCACATCGACCCAGACCGTGTGATATGTGTTTGTAGATCTAGAAGTTGTTACTGTAATCCTGGGGTCAGAGTTCCTTGAAACGTCGGTTTCCAATTTTCCCTCTTCCAGGTCTCTGCCACAGAGATATTAGGGTGAGTCGTTTTGGCAAACAACTCTGGGAACGTTTCTTTCAGTGTGTGAGCACCACACCACTTATCCCACCAAAATCTGGTAGACCGTCCATTTCTGATATTCGAAGTCACTGCTGAATTAAACGGACCACTTGCTTTGGTAATTCCTTTCCAAAAATGGGAGACCTTAGCCCCTACTCGAAAGCCCAGGCTTCGCGTACCTTTTCCCCATAGGTACGGTTGAATAAAATCCTGCCAACCTTCCCCACCATGGTGGAAAAATCTTCCACCACCATTTCCCCAATAGGAAAAGATTCATATCTCTAAGGTCGATGATTCCTAGCCCTCCATGCTTCTTCTTCATGCAGACAATACCCCATTTGATCAGGTGGTAGCCTTCCCTATTCGAATCTGCCCCTTTCCAAAGGAATCTTTTACGTATTCGGTCAATCCTTTGGATGACCCACTTTGGAAGCTCAAAAAAGGACATGTAGTAAACGGGCAGGTTAGACAATACTGAGTTAATGAGTATCACTCTGCCTCCTAGCGACAATGATTTTCTTTTCCAATCAGACAGTCTGTCCTCTACCCGATCTATTATAGGCAACCAGTTTGCTTTAATGAGTTTCCCTGGTCGGAGTGGGAGCCCTAAATACTTGATTGGGAACTCATTCATCATATAATTTAGTATGGTGGCATGTTCCCGGGCTTCTTCATAAGATAGGGAAATGGGAATCAGTGCACTCTTATGAAAATTTATCCTTAGACCTGACCATGCTTCGAAACAGTAGAGGGCCCCTTTAAAGCAGACTGTTTCTGATATGGTCCCATTCCCAAATAGTAGAGTGTCATCAGCATATTGGAGAATCGTGCACCCTTGACTGGAGTTGTTACTGGCCACCGGTTTAATCCAACATTTTCTCCGACAATTTTCTAGCATTCCCCTTAGCACATCTACTACAATAGTAAATAAAAGTGGAGATAACGGGTCACCTTGTCGGAGTCCCTTCTTGCAGGAAAACGAGGGCCCCGGCCGTCCATTCACCGAAATTGCCGTTTTACTAGACTGTAGACATTGTTTGATCCATCTAACCCATTTGTCCCCAAATCCTCTCCCTCTTAGGGCTTCCAACAGACATTTCCAGTCGACGGAGTCGTATGCCTTTTCAAAATCTAGCTTTAGGAGGAAGTTCTTGGAATTGCTCGTATGACAATGGTGGATAACTTGTTCAGCAGTGGCCACACAGTCCAGGATACATCTGCCCTTGATGAAGTCCGTCTGGGTCTTGTTGATTAGGCTATCCATTAAATTCCCCAGGCGGATGGCCAGAACCTTTGTGATGATCTTCACCGAGCAATTAATGAGGCTTATTGGTCTAAAGTCCCCCACCCGCTTAGAATCTTCCCGTTTGAGTATCAGGACAACTTCCGCAAAATTGAGCATGCCCAATCTGAGATTGTTATGAAAAAATTCCTCCATCAGTGCCATGATGTCCTCTTTAATTTCTTCCCAGAACACTTGGTAGAACATTATTGGAAAGCCGTCTGACCCAGGTGACTTGTCTGCGCCCATTTGGTTGATGGCCTTCTTCACTTCCATTTCCGAGAACAGTTCCTCCAGATTGGAGAGAGTTGGCATTGAGTCATTCTGGTATGTATGTCAGTAATCCTCCCTCAAAGGGATCCTGAAATCATTCTTTCTTCCAAAGAGGCCTTTATAGTAGTTCTGGAAGGTTGAGGAGATCTTCTTCTCATCCTGCAAAGTTCCCGACTCCGTCTAAATTGAGAGGACGAGATTGGATCTATGTCTGGCGCTTGCCACCTGGTGGAAGTAGGCCATATTTGCGTCTCCCTCTTTGAGCCACGAAATCCTCGATCTTTGTTGCCATTTGATCTCTTCCAGCTTAAAGAGATTGGCGATATTTCCCCGGAGCTCTAATAATCTGTTTCTTTCCTCATGTGACAAGACTCTCGACTCTTCCACCCTTTTTAGCTCATCGATTTCTTCCAAAAAGGAATCTTTTGCCCTCCAGATGGTCGAGAACCTAGACCGGTTCCATCGTCGCAGTCGTTTTCTCAATCTGCGGATTTTTTCACACCATCGGGAAGCCGCATCCTTACCTGTAGTAGGGAGCGCCCAATTTTCCATGACCATATGATGAAACCCCTGAATTTCCAGCCAGGCCTTCTCAAATCGGAATTTTCGTGCCTTCTGTGTTTCGCAAGCCCCCACATCGAGTAGGATCGGGATATGGTCTGACGTGGGTCTAGGAATTGATCGAGCTGTAGCTAGTGGGAATTTAGTTTCCCATTCCATCGACACTAGTATCCTTTCCAATTTGGCCATAACCGGAGCTGCTTGCATATTAGACCATGTATACAGTGTAACGCCCCGAATCCCAAATATACTGAATTCGAGATGTTCTACAGGATCTTTTCACTTTCTTAGTACACTTTTACAGGGAAATTAAAACTTTTCATCATTCATCAGAGATTACATCATAATTACATCTTTCTTTTGCACAGCGGAAGTAAAATACAACAATTAAATACAAGTACAACAGCTTGATATAATCTTTAAGCATCCAAATCCTCTTTAATCTTTAGCATAACATTTACCTGCATGTTAGACTGTGGGTACGTCAGTTTATTCAACCGACGATCATTATACACGGCCGTCCTCGCTTGCCGGAAATAGTATAACTTAACATTTCATATTTAGCAAACACAAACTTGTCACATTTCAACTAAAGGGACTACCCTATTGATGTCGTGTTGTGATTGTGCACTTAGTCCTTAATGCAGTTACTTAAGTTACATGACACTAATGCGCACTTGTTCGGATTCTATGCATCCCATACTACATAGGTCCGAGGGCAAGCCCTTATTCGTTCTTCATCTTTATAGGGTTCAATCCCCCGTTATGATCTAATCTACTACTGTAATTACGGTAAGTATCCTAGATGCTATCTGACCTACGAACTCATGTTTAGGCACTCTGGAGTAGTATCCTCACCCAGACGCATCATGGGAATTCCTGGGATACGCTCTCACCTTAAACATGACACCACCCGTAGTCTTCAAACATCCCACGAGCGTCGCCACTGGGACGGTACTCTGGAACAGTATCCTCACCCAGACTCGTCATGGGAATTCCTGGGATACGCTCTCGCCGCTACCCAGGGCCCTCATACTCAGTGTTTTTCTCTTACTTTCATCACGTCTTCACTATGCACTGGTCCTTAGTTTTAATAAAAATCATGAACAAAATAATCACTAGAGTTAGCCTCTCCATCAACCGGACTTATTCCTTTAGTTCAACATGACCAACCTTGGTCTAATTTCAATTTATTTCATTTCTCAATGCCGGGGAGACTTAGCTACTCTATTTCAAATTTCATTTCACAATCTTTAAGTCATGACCACTTTCATGTCACAATTTCATACTCTTTCTTATTCATAATTTCATTTGTTCACAAATCCATGGTGAATACTTATAACTCAAGTTTCATATTCAAGTCCAACAATTTCATCAACAAAGTTTCTAAACTCCATCATCATACAATGGATTCATGCACTTTACAAACATACACTCGTACTTCATATTTTACACCATATCTTCAAGTAAAAATTATAATATCATGTCACACCACAAATTCTTTTGTGTCAAATACTTTCTAATAATTCATTTCAATAACTCTTTATAAATTTGAAAATAACCATGAGTATGTGTCTTAGAACCATAGCTTTAATATACCATTTGTTCACAAACTACATTATATTTTCTTCAATTAATATCCAAACCAATCCCATAAAATTCCTTGTATTTTTATGAAAATTACCATATTTTTCTCATATTTTTTGGACATCAAAAACTCACAAAAAAAATATTTTTCCCTAAGTGCTAGGGGAAAGATTCGAACCCAGCACAGTAGAGAAGAAGGCCAGAGCACCCGCCGATAGGCCGATCTGTGCTAGCGAATAGAAGAGAGTGCACTAAGTATATATGCCATCTCTTCGCTGTCATATATATATACACACAGTGCTCTTTAAAAAAATGGTGAGACCCGGATTCGAACCACACCGCTCGGGGAAACCGAACAGCGCCACCGACCGCCTGAGCCACTGGCTCAGGTTGTCACAGTGTGGACTTAAAACCCTTTTGACTCATATTCACACTGTTTCTTTTGAAATTAACTCGATGTTCAAACAATTGATTCATATTGCCTTCATATAAACCACTGAAAAATTCCAGATTTAATCTTCTTTATTCCATCTTCAAAACAGTAATTGTAAAATAAATTCTTGCACTAAAACACATTTTTTCTCCACCCAAATTAATTATTTTAATTAAAACTAGCAAATCTTTTATTTTTCGACATTGAAAATAATCGATTGTTCTTCTAATCCCAAAATTTTTCATGATAAATTACTGGTCATTAATCTTCATTCACAACACAAGACAACTTGGATTTTCCCATACTCATACTAGTCAAAGAATTCACATAGCACATGAATAGGTGAAACTCAACAATTACTAATTTTGGTACATTTCTAATTTGATGACAACAAGCAATTCTTTGGTTCATTTATGCCACTTCTACACATGAATTCAAAGTATTCATTATACTTTTCCATTCAAATTCCATGGTGTTATTATCTTTATCAAATGTCATGTCTCAACCACACAATTTGCAAGTAATTAATAAAAGGCTTTCACACATCATGCTAGTCACATTGCATCATCGTTCAATTAACTAGATAATCATAGAAAGTGCTTCATAAGGTATCATTTCATGCAAACAATTTACATACACAATTTATCACACCATTCTAAGCCATTCACATACTAACTTTTTAATTAAAGTGGTCTCTTATTAGTATTTTCCATGTATAGGGTCATCAATATACTAGCATGAACCCTATATTAGAAACATGAATTGTTTTACCCACCTCAATTGGAGAGAACACAAACAAAAGCAATCAAGTAGATGAGAACACCTCCTCCTAGCCAAAAGAATGCACCACTCCAAGCCTCCAACCAAATGCCGAATGCTTCCTCAAGCTCCCCACCGAAATGCTCCTAGCCGAATGCTCCTTCTCTTGGCCGAAAGCTCCAAGCAACCAAAAAAAAAACCACACACTCTCTTATCTTTTATAACTCACAATTATAATACTATTTGCTTTAGAATTTACACTTTGCATATGAAAATTAGCCATGAGAAAGGGGGGTATTTATACTAAAAATGAGGAAAATGGAGGGCTAAGATCATCTTGGTGGTTGCAAAATGAAAGGCTTAGATTCAAGTAGGAGTTAGGAAAACTACCCACCTCCTTGAAACTACCCCCATGTTCTCCACACCAAAATTTCAACTTTCCCTCCCAAAAAGGATACCCGGCCAAGCATAAGAAATGGGCAATGCACGTGTACGGGTAGTGCACGTGCATGCAACTAGGCCAAATTTGTACATTTCAAAATTGTATAAAAATAATTTTGTTAAGAAAAAGTCTTCTACATGACAAGTTTAATTAAAATAAATTAATTCATGGGCTTTCTTTTTGGGCCAAAGATAATTTATAAAAATAATTAAAATAAAAATGCTTTTGGGCTTTTTAAGAAAAGGCTTTTTAATTAATTCAAATAAGGCTTTTAAAGAAGGCTTTTTGTACTAAAATAATTTGAGAAAAATATATTTAAACATACTCATCATGATAAAATAATCCAACAATATATTGCACGTGCACAACACGTGCAAAATAAATAATTTTTCATTTATTGAAAAATCAGGGTATTACAGCACTCCCTCCTTAGAATAGTTCCGTCCCCGGAACTACAATCAAGAGCGAGGAAAACAAACAAAATACAACACACACAACAAAACAAAAGATACAAAAATACAATCAAGCAAAAAGCTCAGGATAGTCCTTCAACATCCTCTCCTCAGATTCCCAAGTAGCCTCTTCAACCAAGTGGTTTCTCCAGACTACCTTGACCATCGGTATCGTCTTATTCCTCAAGACTTTCTCCCTACGGTCAACAATCTCAACAGGAGACTCGATGTAATTCAGGTCTAACTGCAAACCTTCCGGCACTTCCGGCAAATGATGACTCGGGTCTGGAATATAACCTCTCAGCATAGACACGTGAAAGACATTGTGCACCTGAGACAACTCTTCCGGTAATTCAAGCCGGTAAGCCGTTTTCCCGATCCTTTTCAATATCTTATACGGGCCTATAAACCTCGGGGCTAACTTCCCGCCTTTGCCAAAACGAACCACACCTTTGCTGGGTGATACCTTCAGAAAGACGAAATCACCAACCTCAAACTCAAGGTCCCTTCTCCGGTTGTCTGCATAGCTTTTCTGCCTGCTCTGAGCTTCCACCAACCTTTTCCTGATCAGATCAATCTTCTCAGAAGTCAGTTGCACAAGCTCAGGACCAAACAACTGACGCTCCCCTACTTCATACCAACACACAGGAGTCCTGCACTTCCTGCCATACAGAGCTTCGTACGGCGCCATCCCAATGCTAGCCTGAAAACTGTTGTTGTAAGCAAATTCCACCAAAGGTAAATGCCTTTCCCAACTGCCTCCAAAGTCTAGTATACAACACCGAAGCATATCCTCAAGAATACGATTGACTCTCTCGGTCTGCCCATCGGTTTGCGGATGAAAAGCAGTGCTGAAATCCGTCTTGGTACCAAAAGCTGCCTGAAGACTCCTCCAGAAATGCGAAGTAAACCGCGCATCTCGATCAGACACAATGGTCGAAGGAACGCCATGAAGTCGGACAATCTCACCAACATACATCTCAGCCAACTTGTCCATTGAAGCAGTGAGTTTCATCGCCAAAAAGTGAGCGGACTTGGTAAGTCGATCGACTATAACCCAAATTGCATCATTGCCTTTAGGACTCTTAGGCAATCCCGTGATGAAATCCATACTGATGTTATCCCACTTCCATTCCGGAATAGGTAACGGCTGTAATAGACCTCCGGGTCTCTGATTTTCGGCTTTGACTTGCTGACAAACCTCACACTTCGCGACAAATTCAGCCACATCCCGCTTCAAACCTGACCACCAGAAATGCTGCTTGATGTCCTTGTACATCTTAGTACTCCCAGGATGTACAGACAAAAGAGTAGCATGCGCCTCCTGAAGAATACTCTCTTTCAGGTCCGCCTGATTTGGAACGCACAGCCTGTCTCCGAACCACAGCACTCCATCCCTGATCTGAAAACCGGGCAACCTGCCAGCACCAACCTGCTCCTTCATCTCCAGAATATCAGCATCAACTTCCTGACTTGCAATGATCCTTGTATTCAGAGTAGGCTGAAGCCTCAACTGAGCCAAAGATGCTCCCAATCCTTGCAAGACAACCTCAATACCAGCTCGGTCCAGCTCCTCAATCAGATGCCTCTGAGTCGTAATCAAACAGGCCAAACTGCTCTTGCGGCTAAGTGCATCAGCCACAACCTTAGCTTTTCCAGGATGATACTTGATCTCAGGTCGCATATCCTCGAGTACTTCCAACCATCTCCGCTGCCTCAAATTGAGATCCCTCTGCTGATATATATACTTCAAGCTCTTGTGGTCCGTGTACATATTCAACTTCTCACCGTACACGTAGTGCCTCCATTGCTTCAAAGCAAAAATAATCGCAGCCAACTCTAGATCATGAGTCGGATAATTTTTCTCATGCGGTCGTAGTTGCCTAGACCCATAAGCGATTACTCTTCCTTCTTGCATTAAGACACAACCAAGCCCCCGATGTGAAGCATCGCTATAAACGTCATACTCAACACCAGCTCTAGGCAAAGCCAAAATAGGTGCAGTAGTCAGTCTATCTTTCAACTCCTGAAAACTCGCCTCACATTGCTCGGTCCACTTGAAGCTCACATTCTTCTTGGTCAGCCCTGTAAGCGGTACAGCTATCTGAGCATAACCTTGAATGAATCTCCGATAATATCCAGTCATCCCAAGGAAACTTCTGACTTCCTTCACTGTAGTAGGCCTTGCCCAATCTCTCACTGCCTCTATCTTCTGAGGATCAGTTGCCACTCCCTCCTTAGAAAGGATGTGACCCAGGAACGCCACTTCAGATTTCCAGAAATCACACTTGGATAACTTGGCATACAACTGCTGCTCTTCCAACTTCTGCAACACTGCTGCCAGATGCTCAGTGTGCTCCTCCTCAGACTTGGAGTACACGAGAATATCGTCGATAAACACCACGACGAAGGAATCAATAAACGGCCTCAGAACTCTGTTCATCAAGTCCATGAAGATTGCAGGTGCATTCGTCACTCCGAATGGCATAACTAAGAATTCGTAATGCCCATGCCGAGTTCTAAATGCAGTCTTATGCACATCTTCAGCTTTCACTCGAACTTGGTGGTAACCCGATCGAAGATCTATTTTGGAGAATACAGCTGCTCCTTGTAGACGATCGAATAAGTCATCAATTCGAGGAATCGGATACTTATTCTGAACAGTGACCTTATTCAGCTCTCGGTAATCGATGCACATTCTCATCGATCCATCCTTCTTCTTTACCAAAAGCACTGGTGCTCCCCAAGGTGACGCACTAGGTTGAATAAAGCCTTTTCCCAACAGTTCCTCAATCTGCCGTTTCACCTCATCCTGTTCCACTGGAGCCATCCTATAAGGTGCCTTAGAAATGGGTGCACTTCCCGGTTGAACAGTGATGCTGAACTCTACATCACGATGCGGAGGTAACCCAGGAAAATCTTCCAAGAACACAGTCGGATAGTCCCGAACCACAGGAATCCCTTGCACTTCCACAGGAGTCTCTTCCTTGCGGATAGTAGCCACCAGCTTAGAACATTTCCGCTTCCCTTGGAACACGACTTCAGGTCCACCTGGAGCCTTCACTGTCACCGTCTTGGCCTTACACTCGATGCTTGCACTGTACACCGACATCCAGTCAATGCCAATGATAACATCGACTCCCAAGATAGTCAGCTCGATCAGATCAATGCCAAAGATTCTATCCCCAATCACAATCTCGCAATCAGCATAATACCGATCAGTGGTTAAAGTTTCCCCTGACGGAGTAGCTACTGATAAGATCTTGCCTGGGAACATCTTCGGTTCAACTCCCAATACTTTAGCAAACTTTGGAGACACAAAAGTATGAGAGGATCCAGTATCAAACAATACGACAGCTTTAATTCCATTAAGATAGAGTTCGCCTGTTACATAATATACATCATTACATAACAGCCTCACTAAACAAAGGGAAAGGGAATGACAAAGACTCTAAACACCAGCCCTCGTACCAGAGATGACCTGATCTGCCTCCTCAGCATCAGCTTCCGTCAAGGCAAATACTCGCCCTGATTGGTACGGCCTCTTCCCAGCCTGCTGCGTTGGTGCGTTGCTGTTTCCACCCTGTAGTTTGGGACAGTGAGATTTGTAGTGTCCCGTTTCACCACAGTTGTAGCAAGTCACCGCAGAAGGTCTCGCCACATTGTTTCCAGGCCTCCCAGCCACACTCACAGCGTTCGCCCCCGTCGGTTTGAACCTCTGTGCAGATGGTTGCCCCCTGAAACTCCCCGAATGTGCAGGCCTCTTCCCGGGCTGCCAGTTGTTCCTCCTGTTCTGAACAACATGGAACTGCTCCATATCCGCCTCCGTCGCTGCCGCCCTCTTGACCAGCTTATCGAATCTCCTGATACCAAGGGGTATCATACGAGATCTCAAGCTAGGCCTCAGACCATGCTCGAACTTGCGAGCTTTCTTGGCCTCATCCGCCACCAACTCTGGAGCATACCTGGAGAGCTGAGTGAACTTGGTCTCATAGGCTCTCACTGACATGCTGCCTTGCTGAAGCGACAGGAACTCCATCGCCTTCTTCTCCTGGACGTCGGAGGGGAAATAATGGCTGCGAAACTCCTCCAAAAATTCCTCCCAGCCAAACAACAGACCTTCCATGGTCCTCTTCACAGATTGCCACCAAACCGCTGCATCCTTCTCCAGCTGCAAGGTTGCCAACTTGACCTTGCTACCCTCCGGTGTCTCCAACACCTCGAAGATGGTCTCCACTTGCCGTATCCAGTTGTCAGCCGAATCTGGATCTGACTTTCCCTCAAACACGGGTGGTTTCATTCTCTTGAACGATTCCACCAGCTTTATTGCCTCGGGCACTGGATTTGCCGGCCCCCTAGCTTGGTTCTGAGCCACAGCATTCAACGTCTGGTAGACCCTAGCAAGCTCAGTCTCCAGATCCAATCCTTCCCCATTCCTTGCTCCTCTTCTCGACATATTCTGATGCAAAAGATCCGTCAAATTCGAAGTATATAACAAGAATTTAAACCAACTTCCATTTCATTGAATTCCAAAAGTTTATACATTCGAATTTAAAAACATCTCTAAACATCAGAATGAAAGAAAACAGAAGCCACAACACTCTAACTCCTACGGGTCCTCTTCGCTACTCGAAGTTCTTCCCGCAGTTCATCAACCTCATCCTTCAGCACATCAGTTAGGTTCTTTTTCTTCTCAAGTTCCCAAATCCGATGGCTAAGAACAGAATAGTCAGCCTTCCGCTTCTCCAGCTGAGCCTCCAACAATCCAACTCTCTCCTTCAGGGTTTCCACTTGCCTCTGAAGAGAAGCCACAAGACCACTGGGAACTGGTACTTCCTCTTCATCGGAAGAAGAATCATCAGATGAATCCGGAGGTGGGGTGATCTCTCGGGATTCAGGGTACTCCTCGTCATCAGAATCAGCTTGTCCAGGGTAGTACTCGTCCTCGGAATCTGCCTGTCCAGGATGGTACTCTTCCTCAATGATGTGCCAGTCGTCGCCTCCAGCAGGGTCGAAGTGATCAGCCATCTTAGAAATAGGGAGGAGAAATCACAAATCTTAGAGCAACACAAATGTAAGTCACTTACATTTAAATCTCTAGATTCAAACACACACTCTAATGTCCACTTCTAGGGTGTCGTTCCCTATAAATTTGTACAAGTGTGAAAGTGTAGAAAGCGTGGCTCTGATACCACTCTGTAACGCCCCGAATCCCAAATATACTGAATTCGAGATGTTCTACAGGATCTTTTCACTTTCTTAGTACACTTTTACAGGGAAATTAAAACTTTTCATCATTCATCAGAGATTACATCATAATTACATCTTTCTTTTGCACAGCGGAAGTAAAATACAACAATTAAATACAAGTACAACAGCTTGATATAATCTTTAAGCATCCAAATCCTCTTTAATCTTTAGCATAACATTTACCTGCATGTTAGACTGTGGGTACGTCAGTTTATTCAACCGACGATCATTATACACGGCCGTCCTCGCTTGCCGGAAATAGTATAACTTAACATTTCATATTTAGCAAACACAAACTTGTCACATTTCAACTAAAGGGACTACCCTATTGATGTCGTGTTGTGATTGTGCACTTAGTCCTTAATGCAGTTACTTAAGTTACATGACACTAATGCGCACTTGTTCGGATTCTATGCATCCCATACTACATAGGTCCGAGGGCAAGCCCTTATTCGTTCTTCATCTTTATAGGGTTCAATCCCCCGTTATGATCTAATCTACTACTGTAATTACGGTAAGTATCCTAGATGCTATCTGACCTACGAACTCATGTTTAGGCACTCTGGAGTAGTATCCTCACCCAGACGCATCATGGGAATTCCTGGGATACGCTCTCACCTTAAACATGACACCACCCGTAGTCTTCAAACATCCCACGAGCGTCGCCACTGGGACGGTACTCTGGAACAGTATCCTCACCCAGACTCGTCATGGGAATTCCTGGGATACGCTCTCGCCGCTACCCAGGGCCCTCATACTCAGTGTTTTTCTCTTACTTTCATCACGTCTTCACTATGCACTGGTCCTTAGTTTCAATAAAAATCATGAACAAAATAATCACTAGAGTTAGCCTCTCCATCAACCGGACTTATTCCTTTAGTTCAACATGACCAACCTTGGTCTAATTTCAATTTATTTCATTTCTCAATGCCGGGGAGACTTAGCTACTCTATTTCAAATTTCATTTCACAATCTTTAAGTCATGACCACTTTCATGTCACAATTTCATACTCTTTCTTATTCATAATTTCATTTGTTCACAAATCCATGGTGAATACTTATAACTCAAGTTTCATATTCAAGTCCAACAATTTCATCAACAAAGTTTCTAAACTCCATCATCATACAATGGATTCATGCACTTTACAAACATACACTCGTACTTCATATTTTACACCATATCTTCAAGTAAAAATTATAATATCATGTCACACCACAAATTCTTTTGTGTCAAATACTTTCTAATAATTCATTTCAATAACTCTTTATAAATTTGAAAATAACCATGAGTATGTGTCTTAGAACCATAGCTTTAATATACCATTTGTTCACAAACTACATTATATTTTCTTCAATTAATATCCAAACCAATCCCATAAAATTCCTTGTATTTTTATGAAAATTACCATATTTTTCTCATATTTTTTGGACATCAAAAACTCACAAAAAAAATATTTTTCCCTAAGTGCTAGGGGAAAGATTCGAACCCAGCACAGTAGAGAAGAAGGCCAGAGCACCCGCCGATAGGCCGATCTGTGCTAGCGAATAGAAGAGAGTGCACTAAGTATATATGCCATCTCTTCGCTGTCATATATATATACACACAGTGCTCTTTAAAAAAATGGTGAGACCCGGATTCGAACCACACCGCTCGGGGAAACCGAACAGCGCCACCGACCGCCTGAGCCACTGGCTCAGGTTGTCACAGTGTGGACTTAAAACCCTTTTGACTCATATTCACACTGTTTCTTTTGAAATTAACTCGATGTTCAAACAATTGATTCATATTGCCTTCATATAAACCACTGAAAAATTCCAGATTTAATCTTCTTTATTCCATCTTCAAAACAGTAATTGTAAAATAAATTCTTGCACTAAAACACATTTTTTCTCCACCCAAATTAATTATTTTAATTAAAACTAGCAAATCTTTTATTTTTCGACATTGAAAATAATCGATTGTTCTTCTAATCCCAAAATTTTTCATGATAAATTACTGGTCATTAATCTTCATTCACAACACAAGACAACTTGGATTTTCCCATACTCATACTAGTCAAAGAATTCACATAGCACATGAATAGGTGAAACTCAACAATTACTAATTTTGGTACATTTCTAATTTGATGACAACAAGCAATTCTTTGGTTCATTTATGCCACTTCTACACATGAATTCAAAGTATTCATTATACTTTTCCATTCAAATTCCATGGTGTTATTATCTTTATCAAATGTCATGTCTCAACCACACAATTTGCAAGTAATTAATAAAAGGCTTTCACACATCATGCTAGTCACATTGCATCATCGTTCAATTAACTAGATAATCATAGAAAGTGCTTCATAAGGTATCATTTCATGCAAACAATTTACATACACAATTTATCACACCATTCTAAGCCATTCACATACTAACTTTTTAATTAAAGTGGTCTCTTATTAGTATTTTCCATGTATAGTGTCATCAATATACTAGCATGAACCCTATATTAGAAACATGAATTGTTTTACCCACCTCAATTGGAGAGAACACAAACAAAAGCAATCAAGTAGATGAGAACACCTCCTCCTAGCCAAAAGAATGCACCACTCCAAGCCTCCAACCAAATGCCGAATGCTTCCTCAAGCTCCCCACCGAAATGCTCCTAGCCGAATGCTCCTTCTCTTGGCCGAAAGCTCCAAGCAACCAAAAAAAAAACCACACACTCTCTTATCTTTTATAACTCACAATTATAATACTATTTGCTTTAGAATTTACACTTTGCATATGAAAATTAGCCATGAGAAAGGGGGGTATTTATACTAAAAATGAGGGAAATGGAGGGCTAAGATCATCTTGGTGGTTGCAAAATGAAAGGCTTAGATTCAAGTAGGAGTTAGGAAAACTACCCACCTCCTTGAAACTACCCCCATGTTCTCCACACCAAAATTTCAACTTTCCCTCCCAAAAAGGATACCCGGCCAAGCATAAGAAATGGGCAATGCACGTGTACGGGTAGTGCACGTGCATGCAACTAGGCCAAATTTGTACATTTCAAAATTGTATAAAAATAATTTTGTTAAGAAAAAGTCTTCTACATGACAAGTTTAATTAAAATAAATTAATTCATGGGCTTTCTTTTTGGGCCAAAGATAATTTATAAAAATAATTAAAATAAAAATGCTTTTGGGCTTTTTAAGAAAAGGCTTTTTAATTAATTCAAATAAGGCTTTTAAAGAAGGCTTTTTGTACTAAAATAATTTGAGAAAAATATATTTAAACATACTCATCATGATAAAATAATCCAACAATATATTGCACGTGCACAACACGTGCAAAATAAATAATTTTTCATTTATTGAAAAATCAGGGTATTACATACAGTCTGTCGTTAATAGGGATATCTATCAGTTCTAGTTCCGTTATCACCTTATTGAACTCCTCTCTATGTCTATCACTGGAACCTCTTCCCTTGTGCTCAAAAGCAAATCTGGTGATGTTGAAGTCCCCCCCAACAATCCAGGGTCCAGGCCAACGACCCCGGATGTTAACCAGTTCTTGCCAAAAGGCATCTCGCTCCGTAGCGACATTTGGCCCATAAACAACAGTCACCGACTACACCCAATTATCAGATCTTCGTTTCAGTCGGATGGTTAAAGAGAATGTTCCACTGTATATCTCGATACAGGAAAGAATATCCAAATTGAATCCAATAGCAATCCCACCTGAGGCTCCTGCGGAAGGGCGTAACACCCATTCCTTGATTCGGCTACCCCTAATTCAATTGAGTTTGTGCCCGTGCTGAAGTTTGGTCTCCTGCAGACCTACCACTTCCGCCTTGGAATTGCTAATAACGTCCCTAACCATATATCTCTTCCCTCTATCCTCCAGTCCCCTAACGTTCCAGAATAGAGTATTCATTGGGGGGCAGTGTCAGGGGTGATCGTTGGAGTGGGTATGGGGTCAGCTTCACCCTCGGTGATGACTGTCGACCCAACGCTATCTCCTAGGGCATTCCCAGAACAAGTCTTAACCCTATCGGTTTCCCAACCCCAGATTTTATTGAGTAAAAAAGCATTTCGTTCTGTGTCACACACCTCTAAGCCACATGTCTTAGCAAGGAAAAAAATTTCGGAATCTGACATGAAATTTAAAATTATAGCTAAAAAACTTTTCGTACCTCCTTTGTCGAATTTAGCAGCTTTGGCTGCCGCCGCAACCTCGAGATAGTCATCCAAGGACTCCACATGAGCCCTCTTGGGCGATCGGTGAACTCTGAACCCAACCGTCCTCTGCGACGTTCCAGAACAGTCTCCGGGTGCTGACTCTGGGAATGTCGACAAGACCATCTCAGGCAAGATCTCCCTCTGGGTGTTAGCGACGAACTCTAGATCCTTCGATTCCTCATCCGTGAATGAGAACTCTTCGTCTAGGTTTAGTCGCCCTTCTAGGTCCTCCTCACTATCTGCACGATGGGGATCCCGATGTAAAGTAGGCACTCCCATTGCGGACTCCTCATTGCGCCCACAAATTGGCGAGCCAATAGTAATAATGGCATTCTCCATTGCGTTCCCCTCAGTAGGCCCGCTACCAGCCTGACATTGTGATTGAATGTTCGAAACTTCAGATCTGCTAGTCCCAGACACAATAAAATGCATTTTGGGCCCCTCTTTGGGCCCATTAACGCCCATAAGATGTGCACAAACCAACCCCCCATTAGAAAATTCTTCGGCCGAATAAACTTCTGTTGCTCCGCGGTCTAAAATACCGCTCCCCTCGAAACCTTCGCTCAGAGCTGGCGTAACCGCAGCGGTATCCATACCGCTGTCGACAGCTGTCCTAAGGAGATTGGTTGGGACAGCGGTGAGATCAGAACTTGGCGTTATCGAAACAGAGGTGGGTGCTTTAATCGAAGAGACGCTATACCTCCCTTCTTCCATCCCCAATCTGCCATTTCCTACTTTCTTCTTTAACGCCAGACCTTTTTCTCCACTTTCTTCCCCACCGTTGTCTTCTTTACCCCATATGCCTGACCTCAAGCCATGAGCGTCACTCTGCACCTCCAGTGGGTTCTTTTCCCGGTGGAGGCTCAGATCTGAGCTTTTCGCTTTCTCCAGAGTCGTCTCTGACTCTTGTCGCCCTAGTTCCACAGACGCCTGCTCCGGTTCTTTTGCTGAAAACCATCGCTTTTCTACCCACTCCCTAGTCGACAGCGTACTTTCGCTTGTCTTGTTCCCCATTCTGGCACTTTCCCTCACCAATCCTTGTCTCAATGCCAGTATGCCGTTATCTGCTGTATGCATGGTGTTGCAGGATTGGGTCTTGCCACTTTGGGGGCCTGCAAGCACTGTCCCCCTCGTCTGTTCTATAGCCTGTGCCTCCTGCCTTGCATGCCGCTTTTGACCACTTTGGAGCTCTCGATTGCCGTTTTGGGTATTCTGTAGTTTCTCCTTTTTCTGATTAACTCCTGAAGCAGTGAGATTTACCAAGTTTGGGTGATGATCATCATGGCCGTTTGATCCTTTGGTCTGGCTTCGCATCCGACCATCGGTGTCCCACCGTGATCCATGTTTCTCTGATCCCTCCGCCGTGGCCTCTTGAAGCGCATCCATCTCTCTCGCCGCTTTGATGACCTCTCGATGGGCTCTCTCCACTTCATGGCTCCCATCTAAAGAGATCTCCCAAGTTGGCGAAGCAACATCCCTGTAGCTTCGGCCGTCTCTGAGTGAGGCTGTAGGCGATTGGGGCGTGATTGAGGAATGGTCCGTCTCTTTATCAGCACATTTGTCTAAAACAAAGCGAATGAGATAGGAATCATCATAGGAGAATACTTTGGTGAATCTTGGCATCAAGGCAATGTCTTTACTTCTGATGAGCAATCTTGCCGATACTAGATCCGATCGACGAACAGTTTTCTCGTCGATTTCTTCCACCGTTCCGAAGTCGGAGACCATCTCTTGTAAGGCCTCTATCTTCCAAAAATATAAGGGCACATTGTGAATCCACACCCGGTATCTCTCCCCTTGAGGCTTCTCAGCACCGAAGCTAGGTGTCCATGCTTTGAAATCCATCCTGAAATGGCCAAAATCCACTGTGCTTACTCCGGTGATCTCTAACATCTTTTGCGGTGAAGGGAAAGACACCAGAAACTGAAGGGGGCACATTCGCTTGACAATCCAATCGTGGTGAGCCTTCATAGGCCACCTCTCGCTCAAAGCTTGGAGCACATGGACCTCCGATGGTTTACCGGCAATCATTCTTGCTATAGCGCATCACTGCCTAAGCCAAACTTCCTCTTTTTTTTTCGCATTCTGCCAAACCTGAGATAAACCCCAAACTCTCCTCTGCATCCTATCATTCCTGAACCCACTACCAAAAGCACCATCTCAAACCCCTCATGACCCCAACACCAAAATGCCCATTCCCCTCCTCTCCTGCATCCCCAAACCCCAACCCCTCTCCCTCCTCCTGTCTCACCTCTCCACCACCACCACCTTCACATTCCCCCCCTCCCTCCCCCACCTCCTCCCCACCCACTCCCTCCTCATCACCTCCGGCTCCATCTCCGACCGCTTCTACGCCAACAACCTCATCTCCTCGTATTCCAAATCCGGTTCCCTCTCCCTCGCCCACCAACTATTCGACCATACTCCCCACAAAGACATCATCACCTACAACTCCCTCCTCTCCGCCTACTCCCACCACCACCGCTTCCCCCAAGCTTTCTCCCTCTTCCGCCAAATTCTCGCTTCCTCACCGCCCATCCGACCCACCAAGTACACCTTCACTCCTCTGCTCAAACTCTGCTCCTACACTCCGAACTCCGTCCCTGCTACCCAGGCTCTCCATTGTTGCACTATCCGTACCGGTTTGGATTTGGACGCATTGGTTGGTAGTTCGCTTGTTGGTGTTTACTCGAAGAGTGGACTTGTGCATGATGCTAAGTGGGTTTTTGATGGGATTGAGGAGAGAGATGTTGTGTTGTGGAATGTGATGATTAAGGGGTATGCGCAGGTGGGTTTGTTGCGGGAGGCATTTTGGATGTTTAGGGAGATGCATAGGAGCGAAGGGTTGAGGCCGGATGTGATTAGTGTTAGTTGTGTTCTTATGGGGAGGGAGATGGGGAGGGAGTGGGAACAGGTGAAGGGTTATGGGGTGAAGGCCTCATACTTTTTTGAGGATTTTTCAGATGCGATTTGTTGGAATAAGAGGATGTCGGAGAGTGTTAGGGATGGGAGGAGTGGTGATGCGTTGGGTTGCTTTGTAGAGATGAAGAGGTTGGGTGTTGGTGTTGACAATGTGACGTTTGTCGTTGTTCTGAGTGCGGCTGTAGGTGGTGGTAATAAGTGTTTTGAGTTGGGGAAACAGGTTCATGGGATGACGATGAGATCAGGGTTTTGTTCGGATGTTTCTGTTTCGAATAATCTTATTAACTTGTATGCAAAAATGGGTAGTTTGTGTAGTGCGCGGAGAGTGTTTGAGGAAATAGAGGAGTTGGATTTGGTTTCTTGGAATTCAATGATATCAGCTAATATACAAAATGGTTTGGAGGAGGAGTTGATCAACCTTTTTACGGACATGATGAAATATGGGGTTTTTCCTGATGAGTTCACATTGACAAGCATTTTAAAGGTGTGCTCGGGGAACAGCAACTTCTCAAATTTACATAAACAAATACACTGCCTTATAGTCAAGATGGGGATTTCGAACGATACCTATTTGTTAACATCATTAATAGATGCATATGCCAAAAAAGGAAACCTAGAAGAAGCTCGAGTCCTTTACGTAATCATGGATCGGTTTGATCTGGTTGCTTTAAATGCATTGTTTAATGGTTACGTTGCTAATGGAGATAACTATTTGGCCTTGGCTCTCTGTCAATCCTTTCACAGAAATGGTGGAAGTTTTGATGATTTCACATTATCGACTGTTCTCAAGGCTTGCAGTAATCTCATTGCTTCTGAACAAGGGAATCAAGTCCATGCTTATGTAATAAAACTCGGTTTTGATTCAGATATTTGTGTGACCAGCGGTATATTAGACATGTACATTAAGTGTGGCAATATGAAAGATGCTTTTGAAGTTTTTAGTGACATTGAGGAACCTGATGATGTTGCTTGGACAGCAATGGTCTCTGGTTGCGTTGAGAATGGTGATGAAGACTATGCCCTAAATATTTACCGAAGGATGAGGCAGTTGGGGGTTTTGCCTGATGAATTCACATTGGCTTCTGTTGTGAAGGCTTGTTCTTGCTTGGCTGCACTTGGACTAGGAAGGCAGATTCATGCAAGTGTGATTAAGTTAGACCATGCATCAGATCCTTTTGTAGAGACCTCAATCATGGATATGTATGCAAAGTGCGGAAGCATAGAAGACTCATATGTGCTTTTTAAAAGGACATGCTTGAAAAATATTGCCTCTTGGAATGCAATGGTATTGGGTTTTGCCCAACATGGTGACGGTGAGAAGGCACTAAATATTTTCAGTGAGATGATCTCATATGGACTTCGACCCGATAAGATTACCTTTGTTGGTGTTCTATCTGCTTGCAGTCATTCCGGATTAATCTCCGAAGCTTATAGCTATTTGGATTCAATGCTTAAAGATTATGGAATTAAGCCAGAAATAGAGCACTATTCTTGCTTAGTCGATGCTCTTGGTCGTGGTGGGCTTCTTGAAAAAGCAGAAGAGGTTATTGAGACAATGCCTTTCAATGCCTCTGCTTCTATGTATAGGGCTTTGCTTGGTGCTTGTAGGAATCTGCGTAACTTGGAAATCGGACAGAGGTTGGCAACTAAACTCTTGGAATTAGAGCCTCAAGACTCCTCTGCTTATGTTCTTCTTTCTAACATGTATGCTTCTTCCAATCAATGGGAAAATGTAACTGATGCTAGGAAGAGCATGAAGAGCAAGAATGTGAGGAAAGATCCGGGTTATAGTTGGATTGAAGTCCGGAACAAAGTTCACTTATTTGTTGTAGACGATAGGTCTCACCCTGAAATGAAAGCTATATATGATAAATTGGAGGATCTGATAAGACGGATTAAAGATGAGGGCTATGTTCCAGATATGGATTTTGCACTTTTTGATGTTGAGGATGAGGAGAAAGAGCGATCTCTTCTTTATCACAGTGAGAAATTGGCTCTCTCCTATGGCATTTTGAGTACAAAAGCTCCGCAAACAATTCGAATCATCAAGAATCTTCGTGTTTGTGGGGATTGCCACAACGCCATTAAATACATATCCATAGTCGCCGGGCGTGAGATTGTGTTAAGGGATGCAAGTCGCTTCCATTATTTCAGAGATGGAGTGTGCTCTTGTGGCGATTACTGGTGAAATATTCTTCCATAATCTTTTATTAAATCCCCCCCTTATTTATTTTTTATTTTATTTTATTTTGTTTTTCATTTGATTGTTGTGCATTTTTTGTTGCATGATATCTATCTCTACTACTATAATGGGAGAACCCCTTAGTCCTTAACCCAACCCGTGCAGCGCACGGGTTGGGTTCTAGACTAACTTTGATAAATATTTTCGGCAGTGGACCAGTTTGGTAAATATTTCCGAAAGTGGATCAGTTTGAAAATTATTTTCTTTTTACCCTTTTTATTATCCCTTCAATTTTTTCCACGTGCACGTGTGCACGTGTATGATACTAGTATAATAAAACACAAAGAAAGCTATCAAGTGGTTTACCTTCAATCTCCTCAAAATCAAAGGCTCAGATCTAACCTCACAAAACATATTTTCCCTTCCAAAATTTCAAACCCCAAAATTAAATTTTTCCCTCCCAAAACTAAAAACTCATTACTTTATTACTCTCTCTCTCTTATCTTTTCATTTTTTCATATTTCGCTCTTTCTCTCTCTCTACCTATCTCTCCCATTCTTTCTTTATTTACTTAGAAATTTAGATTTTAAGATTTCAGGTTTGTAAATTTTCAGAATTTTTATGTTTTTTTATTGCACATGTTATATTGAAAATAGCAAATATATCTCTTCAAATATTAAATTTCATCATTTTCCACACTTAAAGTTCTAAGAAGTTAGATTTACACCCCCATTTATAATTATTTTTCAACGTATACTAATGGAAACATTGACTTTTATTTACAACTAATTATTGTCATACTATTCAAACTTGAGTTACATAATTGTTGTTTTAATGTTTACAGGGCATTCGTGTTTTGTATCGTTCCGAAGACATGCCGTAGGCACGTGCCCAAGGGCAAATCTAGTCTATATAATAAAATACAAAGAAAAGCTATCAAGTGGCTCTCCTTCAATAGTAAAAAAATCAATGGTCCAGATCTAAGCTTCCAAAAGACATTTTTTTCCCCAAAAGTTTTTCCCCTATAATAAAATACAAAGAAAAGCTATCAAGTGGTTCTTCTTCAATAGTAAAAAATTCAATGGTTCAGGTCTAAGCTTCCAAAACATATTTTTTTTCCCAAAAACTCAAATTCACCCCCCCCCCCCCCCCCCCCCCCCCCCCCGGTTCTAAGCTTCCAAAACATATTTTTTTTTCCCCAAAACTCAAATTCACCCCCCCCCCCCCCCAAAAAAAAACAACTCATTTATTTATTTAATTCTCTATATCTCTCTCTTTCCTATTCAGATAGTTTGCTTCCTCTATTCTCCAAACCAGAGAGATCCAATTTTCCTCTCTCTCTCTCTCTCTTTCCTAAGGTTTTTAAGCGGCTAACTCCAAATCCATAAAACCATTTTCTTAAACCCTCGCTTCCGTTCCATTGGCGAAGCCTTCATCGTCCTCTCAAGCGCGAATCTCAAAGCAAATCCAAATTCAGTGTGGAACCTTAATCAATAGGTTGTCGCCAATATCGGATCCGCTGCTGATTCCGTATTGGTGACTCCCCTCCACCAAATCGAGCACGAATAAACCTCTCATTGTTAAAAAAACGTTATGCAGTGATTCTAACAAACTATATGCATTTTACGTAAGTTCAAGCTAATGATCAAGAAGGCGATGGTTGAGCTTAAGGGTAGATATGCTGCTTCCTCATATAATATGTTTCCTACTTCAATTAATTTGCTGGACCTCTGAAACTATTTTATATAATCAAATCAGTGCACCGTTCCGAAGACGTGCCCTAGGCACATGTCAACGGGCAAACCTAGTCTATATAATAAAACACAAAGAAAAGCTATCAAGTGCCTCTCCTTCAATAGTAAGGAAATCAATGGTCTACATCTAAGCTCCCAAAAGACATTTCCCCCCCAAAAGTTACCCCCCAAAACTCAAATTCAAATCCCCCCTCAAAACAACTCATTTATTTATTTAATTATTTATCTTTCTCTCTATCCCTCTCTCTCTCTCTCTCCTATTAAGATCAGTTTGCTCCCTCTATTCCCCAAACCAGAGAGCTCCAATTTCTCTCTCTCTCCGCATTAGGGATTTTAAGCCGCTAACTCCAAATCCCTAAAACTGTTTTCTTAAACCTTCGCTTCCATTCTATTGGTGAAGCCTCCATCATCTTCTTAAGCGTGAATCTCAAAGAAAATCCAAATCCAAGTTCAGTGTCGAATCCCAATCAAAAGGTCGTTGCTGGTATCTGATTCGCTGTTGATTCCGTATCGGCGATTCCCCTCCGCCGAATCGAGAGCCTCTACATGCAATGCGGCAACTCTAATTTCATCTCATTAACCGAATTCTCATTCTAATTTTTAATTTTGTGTGTGCAAGGGATTACTCAGTTTTTTGCTGACTCGAATTCTGTGTGTGCATGGGATATAAGTTCAGAGAGGTATGATTGTTTTATTTTTGGGTTTAAAAAAATTTAATTTGGTGATTTATTTGATGAGTTTTTTATTGGTTTTGATTGAAGGTGTACACAAGTGAGAGATGGATTATTTGGTGGCCTCAATTTGGGCTTTCAAACCATAGCAGGACAGGAAAGTTGATCAGCAACCTAAAATAACTTGGCAAATATGTAACATGAATTTCTTTACTACAAGATAATATACTATCATTAAGTGTTCCCTTCACTGGTTATTAGAAACTATGGGTAACATAACATATAAGATATGTTTGGATATATAGGATTGGGATAACTCGAGTCTACCAGTGAAGGATGCAAACTCTCTACTCAAGAAAGACAGCTAAAGTAAATTTGTTATTGATCCATTTTAAATTTTTTTTATAAAGGTGCAATGGGGAGACAAAGTGGAGATAAATGAAATAATAATAAGAACTTCATGTATTCCATTTTGGTTGAAATAATAATAAGAGGTATTTCAATTGCAAACTGAGTCTCAAACAAATAAATATTTAGATTATTAGTATTGTCGATATTTTCACACCTGCACTTGGGTTACCATTGTATTTAGACATACTCAAAGTGGTTATGGAATTAGAGTTAGCTCTATAAAACCTATATGATCATATCCTTGCATAACTATTATAGACATCTAAAAGTGATGCTGAAGTTAAAAAAATACTCTATACAGTGTTTCTAATAAACTATATGCATTCCAGGTAAGTTCAAGCTAATGATCAAGAAGACGATGATTGAGTTTAAAGGTAGATATGTTGCTTCATCATATGATATATTTCCTACTTAAATTAATCTGTTGGACCTCTAAAACTATTTTATATAATCAAACCAGGTGCACCGTTCCGAAGACGTGCCATAGGCACGTGTCAATGGGTAAACCTAGTAATATCATAATAGTCAATGAAAGAAAATAAAGATATTTGCTTTACTCTTAAAATGCATCTCGAGTATATTATTTCTCGTACTTGTTTTCACATTCTTCTACCTCGACATAATGATATTTGATCTGTCTTAAAGATTGATTTACATTGTTTCTGTTAGATATTATGTTATATTTTTAGTCCCATATCGAAATATGTATTAGTTTAGTATATACTTCCCTCCTTTATGTATGAGACATTGTACTCAATTATAATCAATCCAATAATCCAATGATGTATTTTTTTTCTATCTCTGAATCTAACATGGTATCAGAGCTATCTTCCATATCTAATCCCTAATCCCTAATCAAATAAAAAACCTTAATCCCTATTCCTAATCTTTCTCTCCCAAAACACACATCCAACACCTTCATCTTTAAATCCTCACCTCCACTGAAACCCAAACAGACCCTCATATCATCTCCCTCCATTGCACTCATCTCATCACAACGGAAACCCAAGTCCTCTCCGATCTCCATTCCCTCCTCTCCTCGGCCTACGTGCACCTCCCGCTGTTGTCGCCAGCCAACTTTTCTCCTTGTTTGCTTTCAGCAAAAAAAAACCCTCCATTTTGTACATCTCTTCTTCATCTTCTTCGATAACACTCTTTTTACCAAAAACACAACAACTTTATCCAATACTCCATCCTATACCTCTCTTCTTCTTTTCTATGTCTGAATCTAATATATTATCAGAGCTATCTTCCTTGTCTAACCTCTAATCCCTAATCAAATTAAAAACCATAATTCCTATTCCTAATCTCTTCTCCCAAAACACAGCCACCACCTTTATCTTCAAATCCTCGCCTTCACTGAAACCCAAACAAACCCTCATCTCATCTCCTTCCTCTGCACTCATCTCATCCCAACTGAAACCCAAGCTCTCTTCGATCTCCATTCCCTCATCTCCTCGACCTATGCTCACCATTCTCTTGCTACCTTCGCCAGCCAACTCTCCTTGTTTGCTTTCAGCCAAAAAATTTTTTTTAAAAAAAAAAAACAATCCTGTACCTCTCTTCTTCTTCTTCCTCTTCTTCTTCTTCTTCAATAGCTCTCTCTTTACTAAAAACCCAACAACTTTATCCAAAACTACATCCTGTACCTCTCTTCTTCTTCATCTTCTTCTTCAATAGCTTTCTCTTTACTAAAAACCCAACAATTTCCCTCCACTCAACTTCAAATCTCTAACCCTAAGCCCTCCCAACCTTGCTGCCTTGATCCCTGCGCCACTCCCGATACCCGAAACTCCTTCCTCCATCTCCTCCTAATACTCCCTCCCGCGCAGCCGTTGATTTCACTCCTGAAACCCTATTCTCCAAACACTCATACTCCTTCTTCAGTTTCTGTTTCAAACCCTTTACTTCCAAACACAAACCAGAAACCCGACCCAGATCCAACTCTAATACTCTACTACCCGAAACCCTAATACCTTAATACCCTATACCCAGTTTTGTTTTCTCAAAAAAAAAAATTAAAAAAAAGAGAACTTTTTTTACAAGTACTAGTTATTCTCCAATGGAACCCCAGTTTCGCTAGTATCTTCCTGTCTCCACCGATTTCCCAGCTACTATATCTTCCTCTTCGCTTATCCTTAATCCCGGCATCGACAACAACACCATATTCTCAATTCATGCCTCCTTCCTTCCAACGCCAGTAATAGTAGCACCATCCTGATTCTCATCCACAGCCCGACAGCAGTAGCAACGCTGCCGTCATCCAGATTCCGGCCTCCTCCCTCATGTCGGCATCATACCTATCCATGTCCCCTTCTTCTAACACCAACAATAGTAGAAACATGCCGATCCCGACAATAGAAATATCGTCGTCCTCATCCCTCCCACAACATCAAAAGTACCATTCCTTCTCGTCATGCTTCTTCCTCTGCTTCTTCTATCACGTCTGTTACTCCAGCTTTGTCATCTCCTGCTGATAGGGTCAATCTTCAGCATCACTTCGCTCAGATGGAACTCAAGCTCTTGGGTCAGTTTGCCAATGCTGGCTCCTCTGTCCCTGCATTCTTTGTTACTCTCGGTATAAATTCTTCCTGGATTTTTGATTCTTTCACATCACATCATCTTACTAGTAATAACACATTGCTCACCACCAGCACTGCGCTTTCCTCTCACTCTCCCTCCCTTGATTCTACCGATGACTCACAACTTCTCACTGCACACCCACAATCTATTAGTTATCTCACTCTCACATTACCTTATGTTCTTTATGCTCCTCATTTATCCATGAAACTTATTTCCATCAGTTCTTTGTGCGATAGTAATCTTATCATTACATTTGACCATTTAGGTTGTTCTATTACGGATTCACACACTGGACAGTAGATTGGAGGTGCTAGTCGACAGGGTCGTCTATATCATTTAGATTTTTTTCATGCACGTACATATCATTTGGTTTTACTGGTGTTGTGTCCTCTGATGCTGATCTGTGACACAGACGTTTAGGTTATGTTAGTGAGTCTCGTCTCAAGATTTTAGCCTGTAGTGGTGCCCTTGACCATCTTTATTTTACACGTTTATCTCTTTGTCAGGGCTGACAGTTGGCAAAACACATAGCACTCCCTTTTAATCACAAAATCACTTCTCAAAGCACTCATCATTTTCAACTTGTTCATTCTGATATATGGGGACCCTATCTTGTACCTTATAACAAAGACTATCTTTATTATGTTACCTTCATAGATGACTTCACTCGATATATATGGATTTTTCTTATGCACCACTGATTTGAGATTCCTAACATTTACTAGTTCTTTATGACCATGATTCATACTCAATTCGGTGTGCGCATCAAGATTTTTTGCTTAGTCGGTGCTCGTGAGTACACTTCCACTTCTATGAGATCGATCATTCAGTCTCATGGCACACTTTTTCAGCAGTTTTGCTTTCACACAGATAAGCAGAATGGTGTAGCAAAACGCAAGCATCATTATATTCTTGAGATGGCTCACGCTCTTTTACTCTCTTTTTCTATTGCTCGTCCTTTCTGGGTTGAATCTGTCATGACTTTTGTTCACCTCATTAACATCACTTTCTCGTCTACCCTATCTGGTGAGACACCTTATGAGGCTCTTCATCACTCACCACCGAAGTACAATATGCTCCATATTTTTGGGTGCACGTGTTACGTCCTTCTCCCTCCCACTAAGCGCATAAAGCTGACCGTTCGCGCTGCTAAGTGCGTTCACCTAGGTATCAGTTCTGAGCACAAAGGATATCATTATTTTGATTCTTTGGCGGGTCGTGTCCATATTTTCCGACATGTCTCATTTGTGGAATACACTTCTTACTACTTGTCCTCCCCTGGGGATACTACCTTTCTCGATTCCCTAGTTGTTGTGCCTACTTCCCCGGACACCTCTTCATGCATTCCCTTCGATCCCACTCCTTTGGCTCATCTCCCATCTCATACAGATGTTACACATATTGTTTCTCCTATGGAGATACCTCCCACACCACCTACATCACCACAGCATCATGCACTCACAACCTGCATCCTCACTGCTACATGCACCCATGCCACCAACCTTACCCCCACACCTTGCCAATGCACCACTGCTCTGTCAGTCTACATGTTCCACTTCGGGCATCCCACCAACACGTCATACACCTGATGCCACTTGTCCTTCTGACCAGTTTGGCTTTGCTAACCTAGCTTCCAACTCACCATAGTTCCATGCATATCTCATTACTATATACTCCACACGTGAGCCTAGAATTTATTAGGAATCAATAAATATCCCGACTGGCGAGAAGCTATTGCAGAGAATTTTAGTGCATTTGATCACTTGGGATGTTATTCCACTGTCAGTGGGCGTCCAGCCTATTAGCTACAAGTGGATTTTTAAGGTCAAATATTGACCTGATGACTCCATTGAGCGGCAAAAGGCTCGTATATCGACTTGATGACTCCATTGAGCGACACAAGGCTAGTTTCGTTGCTCAAGGATTTACTAAGGCGCATGACATTGATTATGATGAGACTTTTACTCCAGTTGCACAAATGACTACAGCTCGTGCCCACCTTTCTGTTGCTGCCATCTGTCAGTGACCATTATACCAGATGGATGTGAAGAATGTCTTTCTTCATGGTACCTTATTTGAGGTTGTTTACATGCATCCCCCTCCTGTCCTAACCACACCTCCTTGTCATGTTTTTCATTTATGTCGAGCTATATATAGCCTGAAATAAGCCTCTCGAGCCTGGTTTGAGTGTTTACGTTGTGTCATCACACATGCCGGTTTTATTCAGAGTTCCCAGGATTACTTTATGTTTATGCGATCAATGTCGCAGGGGAGAGTACTTCTACTATTATATGTTGATAATATGATTATTACTAGAGATGACTTCGTAGGTATTGCATCCACCCAGAAATATCTTCACCAGCAATTCCATATGAATGACCTTAGTAGACTACGCAACTTTCTAGGTTTAGAGATTGCCCATGGATCTCGGGGGATACTCATTTCTCAACAGAAATACACATCAGACATTATCTCTTCTGCATATCTCTCTAACAGTCGATCAGCCGTTACTCCCTTAGAGCTTCACATGAAGCTTCGTCCCACAGACGATGAGCTCCTTTCCGATCCCACTAGATACATATAGATTGTTGGACATCTTGTCTATTTATGCATGACCAAACCCGATATTGCTCATGCAATCAATATTGTCAATCGGTTTATTTCCGCTTCTACATCAGTTCACTACAGTGCTCTTTTTCGGATCCTCAGACATCTTCAGGGCATTATGAGTCGCTTATTAATCATCCCTTATTCATCTAATTAGATCTTAGTGCATATTCTGATTTAGATTGGTCGGGTGATCCTACTACTGGACGGTCTACCACATGTTTCTATCTATTTTTTGGTGATTCGCTGATCTCATGGTGAAGCAAGAAACATGCAATTGTTGTATGTTCTTCCGCATAAGCTGAATACAGAGCGATGACAGCTACTACAAGAGAGGTTGTTCATGTTCGTTGGCTGTTATCAGATATGAGTGTCATGTTGGAAAATAATCTATGTGGGCTCACATATGTGACTAAATGTATAATTGCTATTCTAAAGTCTAACCCAAATTAAAGTGATCTAATCAAGATTAAGTAATAGGTTAAAAGCATATAATTTAAAGTGTGATATAACACGTGTAGAGATCGTAAAGTAAATTTCTCATTTTGTGATGGGCAAAATTGGAAATCAATAATTATCAATTAGGGTTATGGTCCCCTATATATACGTATCTTCTTATTCCGTCTGTGATCCCATCAACAGAGGAATAGAGAGACGACATCTCATAGAAGTGCGTATCATATAGGAATATCCAAACCCTCTGCGCAATCTCCATTAATGGCTTCAGGTTAGTGCTTCCGTTTTTAATGTTCTTCTTCTTTTGTTTTAGCAAAGATCTATAGTTTCATGATTTAGGATTTTATATTAAAGCACTTTTGCAACATGATTAAAATCTAGATTCATAGAAACATGTTTTAGGTTGTTATTAATATTTTATGCATGTTCTTAAGTGTATATCAAATTCTATCAATTGGTATCAAAGCCATCTTTGCTGAATTAATTGAAGAAATTTAGGGTTTCTTGTTTAAAGAAATTTAAGAAAATTAGGGTTTCTTTTGATCTTCCATTTATGGTTTTTGTCTTCTAAGATTCAGATTCAATAATTAAATTAATTGAATTTGGATTTGTAAAGGCTAATTGATATGTTAATCTTTTGGAGCCATTACATTTCCATTTGTTCTGTTGCATTTTCTGGATTGAATAGTGTATTAATCTATATGATGTACTTTAGTTGACTATATATTCATATCCATGTTATGATTATCTTCAGATTAAAAAAAAAAAAACCGTAAGTACTGACGTTTTGGTATTGGATTTTGTCATTGTTAAATCAATGGGTTAAGGAAGATTAGATTGCCCACAGTCCACAATTTTTTTTTTTTGAAGATTGCCCATAGATTTTTTGTATGGGGTAGTAGTGCTTGGATGGTTTAATTCATCTCAAAGGTTCAAATCCATCTACACGTATCAAAAAAAATAAATAAGATTTATGAACAATCAGTTCAGACTGTTTGCTGTTGGTGCTATGTGGGGCCAGAGAGAATGCTTCAACAGCAGCTGCTGCTGCCACGTGCAGAGTGGCAGGCAGGTGGGCCCCCCCTTTGCAGGTGAGAGCAACCAGGGCCAATCCATGGCTCGCTGTGCCCCTGTGCGCTCTCACCAGGGGCAACAATGGGATTTATTAATTTTCTGTTAATCTTCTGTTGTTAATATTCTGTTATAAATTTTTTCTGTTATAAAATTGATTTATCAGTAAAATTAATTTTCTGTTATGATTTTGATTAATTTGATATTATCAAACAGTAGATAGATATGGTTAAGTTATGGTTTTGTTATCATTTTAAATAGATATTATCTTGACATTATCTATCTACAAATAAAGTAAAATTATGAAGTTAAGGAAAAGGTAAAATTTTTTTTGGGAAACAATTAAATTCAAATTATGGTTTTGGTTTTTTCTTATGAATGTCTAATATTTTGAATATATTAATTGAAACAAAATGCTGCCAAAGTGACCTCTTTTGTGTAGATTAATTTATATAAAATATCAAGATGATTGTGTGTTTGTAATTCATGCGTTTATTAACTGGCCCAAAGATAAGTTAATATTTGGTTGAATTTCATACACATCTGTGGTAATGATTATGTGACAATATAAGGTATTCCATGTGAACAATAAGTCAGTCCAAAGAATAACTTATTATTTGACAAGATTTATTGTCAATATTTGATTACTACAACAAGAGTACCACTTACAGTTAATGTTACTGTCCAAAGACTTGATATTAATGTTGTGCCTGGTATCTTGGAATGAGATTAACCATTATTTGAATTTATTGTTTTTATATGGATTCTCATGTGAGCTTATTTTGTTTGTTTTTATTCTATATTCAGTAAGTTTATCATCTGCTATCTCAATAACTGCTAACATCAATTCTATTCCCATGCTTAATGAGACAAATTTCAAGGATTAGAAAAGGACTCTTAAGGATATGGTAAGGAGTATGATTGCTCATTCCACAATACCTGAGTCCCTCTAGGGAGAAACATTAAAGACAGCAGCTTACATTCTCAATAGAGTACCAACTAAAGTAGATGCAAAAACACCTTATGAGCTTTGGACAGGTCAAAAGCCTAGTCTAAAGCACTTTCACATTTGGGGATGTCCAGCTGAGGCAAGGCCTTACAGGCCACATGAAAAGAAATTGGACTCCAAAACAGTGAGCAGCTACTTTATTGGTTATTCTGAGGATCTAGGGGCTATAAGTTTTATGATCCCACACTTAGGAATATTTTTGAGACGGGAACTGCAATAATTTTTGAGAAAGTTGAGTTTGGGGGAGAAATAAAGTTAGGGAAATTGCTTTTGAGGAGGAATTGGATTCAATTACAAACTCAATTCGTACTATCACTTTTGACAATATTCAGGTTTCCACACCTATTATTGATCAAGAAATGAATCCGGAACCTCAACAAGACATGTTGAACAAACCCCCATTCAAAATGAGGTAATTGTTCCAGAAGAACAAACTCAACAACCTCAAAAACCAGCACCATTAAGGAAATCCACAAGAGAAATGAGGAATGCTATTCCGGATGATTATATTGTATTTCTCCAAGAACATGAGGATGACAATGGAATGATGGAAGATGATCCAATCACATTTCATCAGGCCATGAAAGGTTGTAACTCTCAAAAGTGGATGAATGCCACGAATGAGGAGTATAAGTCTATGCAAGACAACAAAGTTTGGGAACTTGTCCCATTACCAAAAGGTGCAAAACCAGTTGGTTGTAAATGGATATTTAAGACCAAGAGGGATGCAAATGGTAATGTGGAGAGGTGTAAGGCACGTCTTGTAGCTAAAGGCTATACTAAGAAAGAAGGCATTGATTTTATAGAGACTTTCTCTTCAGTTTCATCGAAAGACTCGTTCAGGACAATTATGGCAATTGTTGGTCATCTTGATCTTGAGCTACATCAGATGGATGTCAAGACGGTGTTTCTCATTGGCGACATTGACGAAACAATTTATATGGTGCAACCAGAAAATTTTGTGTCGGAAGATCCAAAGAATATGGTTTGCAAATTGATAAAATCCATCTATCGACTCAAGCAAGCTTCTTGTCAATGGTACCACAAGTTTCATCAAGTAATTATCTCATTTGGTTTTGAGATGAATGTAGTTGATCACAAGTTCAGTGGGAGTAAGCATATATTCCAAGTTCTATATGTCGATGACATATTGCTTGCCACTAATGATATAGATTTATTACACGAAACTAAAAGGTTTCTGTCCAAGCATTTTGAGATGAAGGATCTTGGGGATGCCGCTTTTGTATTATGAATTCAGATACACCGAGATCGTTCTTGAGGTACTCTTGGATTATCACAAAAGGGATACATCGATAAAGTTCTCAAAAGGTTTGGCATGCAAGATTGTAGACCAGGGGATACCCCTGTTGCTAAAGGAGACAAATTTAGTCTCAATCAAGCCCTAAAAGTAACCTTGAAATTCAGGAAATGCAAAATGATCCCTATGCATCAGCTGTTGGGAGTCTAATGTATGCTCAAGTATGTACACGTCCGGATATTGCGTACATTGTCGGGATGTTAGGCAGGTATTTAAGAAAACCTGGTATGGACCATTGGATAGCAGCCAAGAGGGTCATGAGGTATCTTTAGAGAACAAAAGACTACATGCTCACATATAGGAAATCAAATCATTTGGAGGTCGTAAGGTATTCTGATTCTGATTTCGCTAGGGTGCCAAGATAGCAAAAAAGTCTACATCAGGCTATATTTACCTGTTAGCTGGAGGAGCTATATCCTGGAAAAGTGTCAAACAGACACTTATAGCTTCTTCCACTATGGTAGCAGAGTATGTAGCATGCTATGAGGCATCGAATCATGGAATATGGTTGCGGAATTTTGTCACTGGGCTGCGCATTTTTGGAGAATATAGAAAGACTACTCATGTAATACCCCAGATCAGTCGACTGGTACTACCTGTTGATTCTTGATTTTGATGATCACAACACAGTGCAACATGTGTTTATATTATACAGCTAACAATGCAGTGTACATATCAAAAGACAATTCTAGCTGAACAAATGCACAAGCTCTCAAGGATACAGCTCAAGACAAGGATCAAGACTTTACTCAAAACAAGGATCAAAAGACTCAATTCAACTCAAGACTCAAGACTTCAAGCTCAAATGTGTTATATTGTTGTGTCTTGTAAACATTGTAATGTACTTTCCTGTTGAGTCTTTAGTCTGATGTAAAGCCTTGTCAACACACACACACACACTTAACAATTTCATAATGTGTGTCTCTAAAAAACCCCTCAAAATAAGTCAAAACAGTTTGAAGAATTTTAGCTTTTAAGTACCAGTCGACTTAAGCCTATGCCAGTCGACTGATAAGTACGAAACTGTTTAAAATTATTCAAACTCTGATCAGTCGACTCATATGGCAACCCAGTCGACTGATCGAGAGCTTTTTGACCGTTTTCTGATTTTCAAAAACAAACTTATTTAAACTCAAACGGTCTGATCCGTTGGTTGACAGTTATGTAACTGCTTTCCAACGTTCAGAAGTTCAAAACTCTTTATATAGAGTTTTTTCTCAAACAGAAAAACTCACTTGATTTCTTACAAAAACACCCGAGCACTCTTGAGAAAAATTTAAGTGATTTTCTGTGAAGAACAAAGCTTTCAAGTTCACATACTTTGGTTCTCTACACTCAGTCCAGTATAGCATTGAATTCGCTTTGGACTGAGTATAGAAGTCAACCTAATTCTTTAGCCACGTGCATCAACACATACAACAACAAGGCTATAGGTTGATTGTAAAATTCCTCTTGTACTCTTGCTCTCGGTTGGAGAGTGTTTTTTGACTCTTGGTTGAAGAGTCGGTGTCTTTTCACTCTTGGTTGTAGAGTGGGTCTGCTTTCTCTGGTTGAGAGAAAGGACTACGGGTTAGACAAGGTTGTTTTCTTGAACGCCGTAGGGTATTCTTGTATTTTTTTCAAGAATAGTGGAAATCTCAAGTGGGTTGCTTGGGGACTGGATGTAGGTCGGGAGGACCGAACCAGGATATATCTTGTGTACTCTGTGATTGGTTATCTTGTGGTTGCATTTACTTTTTGCTTAATTAAAACTCTGCAAAACTTGTCTGGCCAGTCGACTCACCCTTGTATCAGTCGACTGATCAGTCTCGTATTAGTTACTCTCTTTGTCTCATCAGTCGCCTGCCTTATCTATAAGTCGACTGCATCGAGAGTTCAAGTTTCTTTTTATTTGGCTATATCAGTCGACTGGTTCCCCACTAAGTCGACTGTGCCGAGAAAAATAATTTTATTCCGCAGTTTATCATCATTAACACTATTCACCCCCCCTCTAGTGTTTGTTGCTTAGCCTACAGGATCCAACACTTGGTATCAGAGCAAGGTTACAGGCAATGGCAACTACATCAAATACTAATCAGTACCATGAAGGCCAATCTACACAACGGCCACCACTATTTGATGGAACGAACTACAACTATTGGAAGTGCCGAATGCGAATCTATCTCCAATCAATCAACTACGAGATATGGCAAATGACAGAGACGGAATACACTGCCCCTACCATTCCATATGCACAATGGAATGATGATCAAAAGAGTCAGACTATGAACAATGCCAAAGCAATGAATGCTTTATTTTGTGCACTGACGAAGGAAGAATTCAACCGCGTATCCAATGCTACAACCGCATATCAAATTTGGCATACACTCGAGGTAACACATGAAGGAACGAATAAAGTAAAAGAATCTAAAATTTCTGTTCTTGTCCACAGGTTTGAAATGTTCAGAATGAAGGACAATGAGACTGTGTCTGAAATGATTACAAGATTCACAGACATCACAAACTCTCTTGTGGCACTTGGAAAGATTTATACCCAAGCAGAGATGGTCAGAAAAGTTCTACGAGCACTCACTCCAGAATGGGAGAAGAAAACCACAGCAATAGAAGAGGCAAATGACTTGTCAACACTTACTCTCGAAAATCTTGTTGGTAATCTCATGGCATATGAGGTCCAACTTGAAGATCGAAAGAAAGATACTGAATCACACCAAGCAAAGAAGAAATCATTGGCTTTTAAAGCCATGACTGACTCAGAAGATGAGGAAGAAGATGAAGAAGAAATAGCAATGTTCACTCGGAGATTCAAGAAGTTCTTAAAGAAGGGTAAGTTTCATTCTAAGAGTAAAGATTCTAATGACCCTCCTACATGTTTCAGGTGCAATAAAATAGGTCACATGAAGAAGGACTGTCCCTTAGAAAATGCAAAGAACAAGGGAAAAACATCCAACTTTAAGAAAGACAAATATTCAAAGAACAAATTTGCCAAGAACAAAAAGGCGTATCAAGCCACATGGGATGATAGCGATTCATCTTCCGAAGAAGAAACGGATGAGAATAACGAAGTGGCAAATGTGTGTTTTATGGCTGCACAACAAGAGCATGTAAGTAATGATTATGATTCCGAAGATCTTCTTGATGCATTTAATGAAATATTTCAGGAGTTAAAGAAAGAAAAGATTAGAGTTAAGAATCTTGAGAAAGTGAATCAAACACTTAATCAAGAAAATCTTAACCTTGATAAGGAAGTAAAATCCTTAAATTCTCGCCTTGCAAGTCTAGATACTGATCTTGAAACTCTCAAAAAGAATTATGAAGAGATTTCAAAGAATGTATCTAAGTTTAACAAAGGCAAAGAGAATTTAAACGATATGCTTCATCATCAAGTTGCATCTAGTCATAAATTTGGACTTGGTTTCAAGAAATCTTCTATAAAAGAATCTCCTGTTTTAAACACTAGTAAGACTAAGTCAGCATCTATTTCTAGTGTTACACACAAGTTATATGATTTCTTTGCAAAATCAAAGGTTGTTCAATTCAGTGATAAAAGTAATACCAACATTCGGTTAAGTCGACTGAACCATACCAACAGTCGCCTGTCCAGAGAAAATGGATCTTATTCCACGAGATCAAAACCTCTTATAAGTCGACCTAGTGGATCTACCAGTCGACTGATGTACACTAACAGTCGACTGAGGAACACTGGTAAGTCGACTGGACAGAACAAACTAGTATGGGTTCCAGTCAATCTTAATCAGAATGATAGAATTGCTTATATCAATTCTTATATGCTAAATGTGTGTAATTCTGCCTATTATATTTCTGCTTATGGAGGAAGATCAAACTCTTCATGGGTTTGGTTTTCCCCAAACTAATGTGTTTTGGACCCAATGAAAAGGGTACCATATTTACCTCAAATGTTTTATAGGTATCCAAGAAAGAACGCTGGATATTAGACAGCGGATGTTCAAAACACATGACAGGGCATGCCAACTTACTATCCACCATTCAGAATATAGATGGAGGAACCGTCACCTTTGGAGATAACAACAAAGGCAAAGTCATCGGTATTGGCATAGTCGGTAAAATATCTAACCCTATTATAGAAAATGTGCTTGTAGTTAATGGTTTAAAGCATAATCTCTTAAGTATTAGTCAATTGTGTGATAAAGGTTATAAAATAGTTTTTGAAAAAGATGCATGCTTAATTTATGATTCTACTATGGAAAATGTTATTTTTCAAGGTTGTCGCAAAAACAATATTTATGAATTATGTTTGAATGCAATTGATTTTTCAAATGATTTTTGTTTGATAGCCTCTAACAATGAATCTTGGTTATGGCATAGAAGATTTGGACATGTGAACATGAAAAATCTCTCAAAATTATCTAAATATAACCTAGTTAAAGGACTGCCAAAATTATCCTTTAAAAAGGATAAGGTATGTGATGCATGTCAACTAGGAAAACAAATCAAATCCACTTTTAAAACAAAAGATGTAATCTCTACAAGTAGGCCACTTGAATTAATTCATATGGATTTATTTGGTCCTACTAGAGTTGCTTCTTTAAATAAAAGTAGATATGTGTTTGTTTTAGTAGATGATTTTTCAAGATTCACTTGGACATTCTTTTTAAAACATAAAAATGATGCTTTTGAAGAATTTGCACATTTTTGTAAACGTGTTCAAAATCAAAGATCTCTAACCATAGTCACTATTAGAAGTGATCATGGTGGAGAATTTGAAAATGAAACATTTACAGAATATTGCAACAAGAATGGTATAACACATTCATTTGCATTTCCTAGAGCTTCACCACAAAATGGTGTGGTTGAAAGAAAGAATAGGACTTTGCAAGAATGCGCACGTACTATGCTTGTTGAAAGCAATCTACCAAAGCATTTTTGGGCTGAAGCTGTTGCTACAGCTTGTTATGTTTTGAATAGAATTCTTCTAAGACCTAAACTAAAGAAGACTTGTTACGAGTTATTTTTTAATAAAATTCCTAAAGTCTCTTACTTTAAAACATTTGGTTGTAAGTGTTTTATTCTAAACACAAAAGATAATCTAGGCAAATTTGATCCTAGATCTAATGAGGGTATCTTTTTAGGATACTCAAATAGGAGTAAAGCATATAGAATTTTCAATAAGTCTACTATGACTATTGAAGAATCAATGCATGTTACATTCGATGAATCCTTACCTTCATCAACATTAAATAAAGATGATGAAACTGATTTATCACCTTTAGATAATGTGATTAAATCCATAGAGCAAACTAATCTATCTGATAAGTCGACTGATAAGGTCTCCCAGTCGACTGACGTAAAGCAGTCGACTGAAGAACAAGTCAAGTCGACTGATCCGATTGAGATATCTTCAACTTTACCAAAGTCATTTGTTGAAGTTAAAGATCATCCTCATGACTTAATAATTGGTGACATCTCCCATGGTATTCAGACACGTTCACATGTTAATATGATCTCTCATACAGCATTCTTGTCAGATTTTGAACCGAAAAATATACAAGAAGCTTGTGAGAATGAATATTGGATGAATGCCATGCAAGATGAACTAAACCAATTTATAAGGAATGATGTATGGGATTTAGTTCCTAGACCTCCTGATCAGACTATCATTGGTACCAAATGGGTATTCAAGAATAAGTTAGATGAATCAGGACAAGTTGTAAGGAACAAGGCTAGATTAGTTGCCCAAGGATATAATCAAGAAGAAGGTATCGATTTTGATGAAACATATGCTCCTGTTGCTAGACTAGAATCTATTCGTATTTTATTATCTTTTGCTTGTTTTATGAATTTTATACTTTATCAAATGGATGTGAAAAGTGCCTTTCTTAATGGGTTTATTAAAGAAAATGTTTATGTTAAACAACCACCAGGTTTTGAACATGAACAATTTCCAGATCATGTTTATAAATTGAAAAAGGCTTTATACGGTCTTAAACAAGCACCTCGTGCTTGGTATGATCGTCTGAAAACTTTTCTTTTAGAAACAGGATTTGAAATAGGTAAAGTAGACACTACTTTGTTTATCAAAAGAGTTAAGAATGATATCTTAATCATACAAATATATGTTGATGATATAATTTTTGGTTCTACTAATAATAATCTATGTCAAGAATTTGCTAATACCATGAAAAATGAATTTGAGATGAGTCACATGGGTGAACTCAATTATTTCCTTGGATTGCAAATTAAACAATCTTCAAATGGCATATTTATCAATCAAGGCAAATATGCAAAGGAATTACTCAAACGTTTTCACATGGATAGTACTAGTAGTAAATCCACACCTATGGCTACTACTACTACTCTTGACAAAGATTTATTAGGTAAGAGTGTTGATCAAAAACTCTATCGAGGTATGATTGGTTCACTCTTATATATTACTGCAAGTAGACCAGATATTATGTTCAGCGTATGTTTATGTGCTAGATATCAATCTAGTCCTAAAGAATCTCATTTAAAAGCAGTAAAACGAATTTTAAGATATATTAAAGGCACATCTGAATATGGTTTATTTTATCCACGCACCGATATTTTTCAACTTTTGTCTTATAGCGATGCCGATTTTGCTGGAAGCAAAACTGATCGCAAGAGTACTAGTGGTACATGTCACTTTTTGGGACATTCCCTAGTATCTTGGTGCAGTAAAAAGCAAAACTCTGTATCCCTATCAACCACAGAAGCTGAATATATTGCTGCAAGTTTGGCATGCGCTCAAATTTTATGGATGAAACAAACTTTGTTAGATTATGGTATTTCATTTGAGAAATCCTCAATTATGTGTGATAATACCAGTGCAATTAATCTATCTAAAAATCCGATTCAACATTCACGTACGAAACATATTGATATTCGACATCATTTTCTACGTGATCATGTTTTAAAAGGAGATATATCTTTAGACTTTATCTCTACTGATCAATAAGTAGCAGATATATTTACCAAGCCCCTTAAAGAAGATACTTTTATCAAGTTAAGAAGAGAACTTGGAATTTGTGATTTTATTGATATTTGTTAAAAATCACTCTGTTAAGTCGACTGTGTTTTGAATCAGTCGACTGTACTGAATTATTATATATACGTATTTTGCTCTCGACTAAGTCGACTGATGATCAATCCAGTCGACTGGTCAGCAGATATAAAATGTTATTTTCTTCTCGACTCAGTCGACTGATATATCATACCAGTCGACTATCGCAAGATCAATCTGTCTTCAGCGACTATTCATCACAACTTTTGAGATAAAAACTTTTCTCTATCTCACCCGTGACAACCCTATCTGACCGTTGATTTCATTTCCCTTTAATCTGAGCCGTCTATTCTCTGTTAAAAACCCCTTTACCTGCCCCTCTTTCTTACTCTTACCGATCTCCTATTTTACCCCAATTTCAAAACCCTAGTTTTTGAAGAAGGAGTAAGTCGACTCAAATTCGCTGCTGGTGCTCGCCTCTGTTCTGGTCTTTCGTTTTTTCTTTGGTAAAATCTCTATCCCTGTCTCTCTCTAATGGCACCCAAAAGATCTAAGCGGACTCATGAGGGTAGCTCTTCGTCTCAAGACTACACTCAATATTTATTGAGTCCAGATCTTATTGACCAATGGTACCTCATTTGTACCATTGCCATCTTCCCTGGAAGATTTGTCAACTTTAATGATCTTGCCCCTTTCAATCTCATTCCTTTATTTCAAAATAGCAGTCTTTATGACTTTCTCTCTTTAGCAAACCAACCCAATTATTATCCCCAACTAATCTATTTGTTTTACACCAATATGATAGTTGTTCAAAAACCCAATGGGAATGTTCTTATCCGTTCGTCTGTAAAGAATGTCAAAATGACACTCACACCGTCTAGGATAAATGAAATTTTAGGAATTGATGACGGAGGTATATTTCTTGATGACATTGTTTTAGATAATGCCTCCATTTTGTCTAAAATCTTTTTACCTCATCATGGCCCCCCAATGACAAGTAAAAATATTCATCCAATTGCAAAGCTTGTAGCTAGAATATTAGCCTATAACATCCTTCCCAAAAAGGGTAGTTATGACCACTATTCTCTAGAACTACAAAAAGCTGTGTATGCAATTTTTGGTAAAATTGATATCAATTGGGGTCATGTCATTTTTTCTCAACTTCAGCATCACACTCACTTTCTACCTTTTGGTGGTTTTCTCACTAGAGTCTTTCTTGCTTTTGGAGTTGACCTCGATTCCGAGACCAATGTTGTTTCTCGTTTTGATTGTTTTGATCGTGCTAGCCTCGCACGTATGAAGCTTGTTGATAACCCTCCTAGCTCTCCACCTCCTTCTCAGGCACCTTTAGGTTCTTCTGCTAGACCTTCTGCCTCGTCTAGTTCATCTCTTCCCAACGCCAACTATGATGATCCACGTACCATGTATGAATGTGTCAACTATCTTATGAAACATTCAGCAACTGTGGATACACATCTTCACACCCTTGATTCCAGACTTGATTCCTTTGATTCCCAACTCCACCACATTGATACCAAGATTGACAACCTCACCAATCTCTTCACCTCTCAATTTCATCCTCCTTCTCATGGTGACGATGAAGACTCGGATGAAGACGATTGAAGATTTTTATTCTTTTTTATGTACTTTTTAATGGACTCATTTCTGTATGCAACTTTCTATTAGTCTCTTTTCTATGAAACAGATGGTTATTTTGTGCTTTTTGATGATAACAAAGGGGGAGAGATATCTGAGTTCTATTTATGCTATCTATGCTTGATTATTATCTGCGTTTTTGTGATTCTTATCTGTTTTATTTTTGGCTGTTGAAAATCTCTGGTCAGTCGACTGCTCCAACGATTTAAGTCGACTGCTACTAAACTTCTGCTACTGTATATGTACTTACTGTGTTTTTTATAAACCTTCTGCTACTGTATATGTACTTACTGTGTTTTTTATAAACCTTCTGATCAGTTGCCTGCCAGTTGACACAGTCGACTGATACTTGTTTTAAGAAAATGCATTCTGTGTTTTTAATAGGGGGAGCATATCCTTACTGTGCCTATATACATATTATCTGTTAATATCAGCTATTGTCTTGTCATCATCAAAAAGGGGGAGAATGTTGATTCTTGATTTTGATGATCACAACACAGTGCAACATGTGTTTATATTATACAGCTAACAATGCAGTGTACATATCAAAAGACAATTCTAGCTGAACAAATGCACAAGCTCTCAAGGATACAGCTCAAGACAAGGATCAAGACTTTACTCAAAACAAGGATCAAAAGACTCAATTCAACTCAAGACTCAAGACTTCAAGCTCAAATGTGTTATATTGTTGTGTCTTGTAAACATTGTAATGTACTTTCCTGTTGAGTCTTTAGTCTGATGTAAAGCCTTGTCAACACACACACACACACTTAACAATTTCATAATGTGTGTCTCTAAAAAACCCCTCAAAATAAGTCAAAACAGTTTGAAGAATTTTAGCTTTTAAGTACCAGTCGACTTAAGCCTATGCCAGTCGACTGATAAGTACGAAACTGTTTAAAATTATTCAAACTCTGATCAGTCGACTCATATGGCAACCCAGTCGACTGATCGAGAGCTTTTTGACCGTTTTCTGATTTTCAAAAACAAACTTATTTAAACTCAAACGGTCTGATCCGTTGGTTGACAGTTATGTAACTGCTTTCCAACGTTCAGAAGTTCAAAACTCTTTATATAGAGTTTTTTCTCAAACAGAAAAACTCACTTGATTTCTTACAAAAACACCCGAGCACTCTTGAGAAAAATTTAAGTGATTTTCTGTGAAGAACAAAGCTTTCAAGTTCACATACTTTGGTTCTCTACACTCAGTCCAGTATAGCATTGAATTCGCTTTGGACTGAGTATAGAAGTCAACCTAATTCTTTAGCCACGTGCATCAACACATACAACAACAAGGCTATAGGTTGATTGTAAAATTCCTCTTGTACTCTTGCTCTCGGTTGGAGAGTGTTTTTTGACTCTTGGTTGAAGAGTCGGTGTCTTTTCACTCTTGGTTGTAGAGTGGGTCTGCTTTCTCTGGTTGAGAGAAAGGACTACGGGTTAGACAAGGTTGTTTTCTTGAACGCCGTAGGGTATTCTTGTATTTTTTTCAAGAATAGTGGAAATCTCAAGTGGGTTGCTTGGGGACTGGATGTAGGTCGGGAGGACCGAACCAGGATATATCTTGTGTACTCTGTGATTGGTTATCTTGTGGTTGCATTTACTTTTTGCTTAATTAAAACTCTGCAAAACTTGTCTGGCCAGTCGACTCACCCTTGTATCAGTCGACTGATCAGTCTCGTATTAGTTACTCTCTTTGTCTCATCAGTCGCCTGCCTTATCTATAAGTCGACTGCATCGAGAGTTCAAGTTTCTTTTTATTTGGCTATATCAGTCGACTGGTTCCCCACTAAGTCGACTGTGCCGAGAAAAATAATTTTATTCCGCAGTTTATCATCATTAACACTATTCACCCCCCCTCTAGTGTTTGTTGCTTAGCCTACAGGATCCAACACTACCAGCAGTCGACTGATAGAGGACAGTCGACTGGTACTGCCAGCAGTCGACTGGTCTGTGAGATTTGTGAGAGGATTGTGAAATTTAGTCCCATATCGGGAATTTGCGAGGATAATCAGAGTATAAATACTATTGCCGAGGATCAAGAGTCACCAATTCGGTTAACCACCTTTTGAGAGGCAGCCTGTGGTGGGCAGTGGAACTACATAATATTTATAATTTGTCTGAGCATTGGGGCGGGGCGTTACAAAATGGTATCAGAGCTGACTTTCGACCCCGGGTGTAGTAGAGGGCCTACGATCTGCGGTGCTGGGAGTCACTAATCTCCGAACCGGTGTTGGTATCCGGGATCTGCGGTGTTGGGAGTGACTGATCTCCGGTCTAAGGGACTGTACTACATCGGCTAGAAAGGACGGTCCTACACTGAGGTGTGCCCTGTGCTCAGCGAGGACGCTGATTCCTAAATGAGGGGTGTATGTAATACCCCAGATCAGTCGACTGGTACTGCCAGCAGTCGACTGATAGAGGACAGTCGACTGGTACTGCCAACAGTCGACTGGTCTGTGAGATTTGTGAGAGGATTGTGTAATTTAGTCCCATATCGGGAATTTGCGAGGATAATCAGAGTATAAATACTATTGCCGAGGATCAAGAGTCACCAATTCGGTTAACCACCTTTTGAGAGGCAGCCTGTGGTAGGCAGTGGAACTACATAGTATTTATAATTTGTCTGAGCATTGGGGCGGGGCGTTACAACTCAAGTTATTTTGTGACAATAAGTCAGCAGTGATGTATTCCAACAACAACAGGAGTTCGACAAAGTCGAAACATATTGACATAAAGTTCCTAGTTGTGAAAGAAAGAGTGCAAAGTGGAAAGATGTACATAGAGCACATTGGGACAAACTCCATGATAGCGGATCCGCTCACAAAGGGATTACCACCCAAGGTTTTTTATGAGCATACTGCTCATATGGGTGTTGTATTATTTGAGGATATCATGATTTAGTGGGAGTTTGTATTTTATTTGCATTATGTTTGTGAAAGACATTTATACATTTGGTTATTTTCTGATCAGAAATAAAGAATTCAGTTTTCTCACTCTTTTGTTATGTTTTGATTCTGACCTCACTTAAGTTTTAAAGAGGACCAGTTAGAAATAAGCATGTGTATAGATCATATTGCATGAAATTTTCATGCTATACATTTACACTTGATCTATGTCGTTTGATTATGTTTATATATGTGACCATTGATGAGTTTAGTTACGATAAATGTAACGAAAATTGCTTTGATCCTATATTTACATGATTAATGGACGAGATTGTTTGGCTATGCTTTTGGTTATGATAGCAAAATTTTGAGCTCATAAAGTATGTACATTTATAAGGAGTAACATATGTAGCCCAAGTGGGAGATTGTTGGAAAATAATCTATGTGGGCTCACATATGTGACTAAATGTATAATTGCTATTCTAAAGTCTAACTCAAATTAAAGTGATCTAATCAGGATTAAGTAATTGGTTAAAAGCATATAATTTAAAGTGTGATATAACATGTGTAGAGACCGTAAAGTAAATTTCTCATTTTGTGATGGGCAAAATTGAAAATCAATAATTATCAATTAGGGTTATGGTCCCCTATATATACGTATCTTCTTATTCCATCTGTCATCCCATCAACAGAAGAATAGAGAGACGACATCTCATAGAAGTGCGTATCATATAGGAAGATCCAAACTCTCTGCACAATCCCCATCAATGGCTTCAGGTTAGTGCTTCCGCTTTTAATGTTCTTCTTCTTTTGTTTTAGCAAAGATCTATAGTTTCATGATTTAGGATTTTATATTAAAGCACTTTTGCAACATGATTAAGATCTAGATTCATAGAAATATGTTTTAGGTTGTTATTAATGTTTTATGCATGTTCTTAAGTGTATATAAAATTCCATCATGTCATTTGTATGGGAACTACTTCTCTTCATTTTGATAACCGGAGTGCATTATACATTGCAAGCAACCCGATCTTTCATGAGTGAATGAAGCACATAGAGATTGATTGACACTATGTTCGTGATTGTTTTGAAGCATAGTCCATTTCACTTCATTCTATTAACTCTTCACAGCAAATAACAGACTTCTTCACCAAATCTCACACTATTCAGAGATTTTGATACTTGGCGGGCAAATCACACTGTTCGACCCACCGTGAGTTTGAGAGGGGGTGTTAGATATTATGCTATATATCTAGTCCCACATCGGAATATGTATTAGTTTAGTATTTGCTTTCCTCCTATATATATGAGATATTGTACTCAATTATAATCAATCCAATAATCCAATAAAGTATTCTTTTCTGTCTCCGAATCTAACAGTTTCTTCTTGACTTCTACTTCCTTTGATGTGGCTAGTGTAACAGTTCATCATAAATTTTTTGGGTATAGGAATGCTTCCTGCTAATGCTCATTCGTTTGAAGTACTGCCAATGTTTTAAAGGGATTTTAGCTTTATTATTTGCTAGAACGAAGTGTTCGTCACCAATGGTTCAACTGGTAAATTCAGCTTATGGAAGTACTCCCTCGCCACCTTCATCCACTTCCCCTCTTCTCCTGTTTCCTTTCTAATCAATCTCAATCTTGTCCATTCCTTCTTCCTACTCACCTTGTTTCTCCCTATTTCCTTTGAATACGAGACAAACCATCGAACTCTTTTGGGGATTAGGGCCTAAAATGGTGGACTCACTTCACGTGAGATCGGAAGGAATGGTGTTTCCTTGGGTCGGATGTGGCCCCATACCTATTGAACCTGATCAATGTTGAAGCTGTGACATAGGAATGTTGCCACTAACCTTGAAGTTGCGTCCATTTGGACCATCTCCATCCTACAATTGAAGTCGGAGAACGATTTGTAGTACCTAAGGGGGCGTGGTAGCTAATCCTAGTGACCATGTCAGCGTGGGAAATCACTGGACATGGAACTGGTGGTTGGATTAATGAAGGACGATAGTCAAAAGGAGAATTTGTGCACACGGCCTTGTTTTGGGTTTGAGTGAGCCTTCTATGCAATGTTGAGGATAGTAGCATACCATTAGCTTGGCTAGAGCGGTTGAGCTGCCCATTGTCAACGCAGACGACGTTTTTGTGTTTAGGCTTATGTTTAAATCTGATTGTGAGTTTTTCTTGAGTTTGTTCATGTAATGTCCTCTTTTGTTGTTTCTTGTTGGAATTGATGCTTTGTAGTCGTGTATTTTCAGAATATGTTTTGTTATTATCTTATTAATAAACTAGATTTGCCCGTGGACACATGCCTACGGTACGTCGTCGAAACGATACAACACACGAAAAGCTCTGTAAACAGTAAAACAATAATTATGTAATTCAAGTTTGAATAGTATGACAATAATTAGTTGTAAATAAAAGTCCATGTTTCTATTAGTATATGTTGAAAAATAATTATAAATGAGGGTGTAAAATCCAACTTCTTAGAACTTTAAGGGTGGAAAATAATGAAATTTAACTTGTTGAAGAGATATTTGCTATTTTCAATATAACATGTGCAATAAAAAAGTATAAAAATTCTGAAAATTTTACAAACCTAAAATCTTAAAATCTAAATTTCTAAATAAGTTAACAAAGAATGGGAGAGAGAGAGGGAGAGAGAGAAAAAGAGAAATGTGAAAAAGTGAAAAGAGAAGAGAGTGATAGTAATAAAGTAATGAGTTTTCTAGTTTTGGGGGGAAATTTTAATTTTCGGGCTTGAAATTTTTGGGCGGAAAAATATGTTTTGTGAGAATCAATCTAGGCCATTGGTTTTAGAAGAGATTGAATGAGAGCCACTTGATAGCTTTCTTTGTAATTTATTATATAGATATTGTGGGTGTTGTGAAACCGTGACCATCTATTAGGTGGATGCCAACCTATTCAGGTAACGGCCCAAGCCTACTACCAAATACTAATCCTGACTTCCTCCCTATATACATGTTATGAAAAAAGAATCATAAGACTTGGATTTTTGACTATATCTCTCTATCTATCTCTTTCTCTTTTGCAACACGTTATCAACACGATGCCTAGAAGATTTCTAGGCTGCTGATTTAACCACAACAAGAAATGATATAATTTTCGCAAGCCCTAGGAGATCATGGCTACGAGGGCGACTACATCTTCGCTCCCAGTTCTCTCTCTGGTATCTCCCTTTCTTTCAAAAATTTTACTTTATGTCTATGTTTCTCAAAAAGCTATTGCTTTATATCCATGATGATTGAATGATAGGTTACACCCATGTGGAATTGGAGTGTAACTGTGCATCTATATTTTATATTGTTATAAATGAATATGTAGTAATCACATGTCTGTATATCTCTACTACTACACTACTATAATGGGAGAAGGGAGAAGGTCTTAGTATAATTTTTTCATATCCCAACCAGTGCAACACACGTTTAATTAAACTCTACAGTATAAACCAATGAAATATGTACAATACACGTTTAAATTTATTACCCTCTTCCTATCTCTCAAAAAAACCAAAAATCCTATCCTCTTCATCTCCCTCTCTCTCTGCACCTGCCCCGTGGAAGAAGGATCATGAACAGTGAATGTCAGTCTATTATTTTATGTGTTTCGCACGTGCTTCTCCCATTATAATATAGATAAATAGAATATAAAAAAATATTGTTCAGACGTGCATTGCACGTGTATTTACTAGTTTATATTAACTATTTAAATAGAAAAATATGTTTTTTTAAAGGTTATTATGACAAGGAATAAAGTACTCAAATGCTTCATTGTTGAAATAAAAGTTACAGAGAAGTAATAAAACTAAGAAGAAGTAATAAAGATTAGATAATGAGTATGTAGTTAGGTAATGAATACGTACTAAATTATTTTTTTGATGAATCGGATAGGGTCTTACGACCCCAGCCATCACACAAAAATATTATTAATGATAAAAAAGGTTAATTTTACAAGCCGTAAAATGGTGCAACTCAACCAACTAGAGCACAAAAAGGCCGGAAGAAAAAAACTACAATAAAGAGCCAGATTACATAATCCCTAGGGATCGAAGAGCTACACAGCAAAGAAAACTGGTCCACCAGGCTTCACTCGACGCCGAGTCCTCCCACCCTGCCCCAAGAATCACCTGGGGTGGAACAGCGAGCGAACCCAAGGTAACGAGGGACACTGCAGGCTGAGAGGTAATCGCAATTAACAAGACGAGATACCTCACGCGAACAGCATGCATGGGGGCATACGGCCTCCACCAAAAACTCGAAGAACTACCCACAACAGCTAAAAAGCTCTGGTAGTGAGGAACCTCATGAAAGAGGAAACTAGCTAAAAATGAATTAAACAAACTGACATCATCAGTGGAGGAAAAGAGCCACCAATAGCTATAGCGCTAAAAATAGAGACCAGAGCAGACTGAGCACCTCAACCGCAGCATAGCAACAATATATCAACAAACACTCCAAGTTGTAATGAAAATAAAAGCAAGAAACCCATCAGTGATAACATAACCATCAAACAAATCACAGATGGAATAAAAGAGAAGAGAGAAACATAGTCCCACTAAATTACTGATGATTATAGTAACAAAATAAAGAGAACTAGGTCGAGAGAGGCAAGATGCCGTAGGGATAAGGTTGCGGCCAAAAAGCACTACCAAAACCGCTCAAAATTAAGCAAGCCATAGCAGCCCACAGATTGGGTATCAGACCCACAGAACCACAAAACAGAAAAGCCAGTTAATCCCCTAGGGGAACCTCAGACCTGCAGTCGAAAAGGGGGATAATAGAGGAAAAGATGAGCACATAATCAATACAGCAGAAAATTATAAAGCATGAAGGGTGCGAAGACAGTGAAAAGCATCACATAATCTTTGATTAGCAAAAGAAACATTGTCTTCGGATTTCGACTTCATACGTACTAAATTATTAATCTCATAGTAAGAAATATACCTGATAGATGATTCATTTTTTGGGGATCATCTAGAGCTTAGTTTTATATCATTCAATTCGAACACAATTAAACCTGTTCAATTCAAACACACTATAAATAGTTTTGTCCATCATCATCGTCATCATCTTTATCATCATAGTCATCTTAGATGTGTTATTTTTTTTATTTTTTATTTTGAAGAAAAAGGTGGAATAAAGTCACCCTGTTTCATTAATAAGAAATTAACAAAACAACCCCAGCATACTGGGATAAGTTACAACCTACAGACAGAAAAAAATATGAAGCGACATGACCAGTACATATAATCAGCTCTCACTCTAAACTACGAGGACCAACTAATTGTATGTCCATCATGCAAGCTTCGAGCACCCACCTCCACGGCACGCGCACACCCACCTGAAGCGAATCATGCGAAATTTGAAATTTTGCCACTCCCATCCTTCTACCTCACCAAAGCAACTTCACTCATGTCCTCCTACCTACTCCCGAACCCAAAAAAGAACAAAACCCTAGATCTATCTCCTAGGGGCGGCGGCGGCTTGCCCTCAGCGCCGCCCCCCCCTCCCCGTCGTCCCCCCTACCACTCCTCCACCAATGTGGCGACCCTCCCTCCCTCCCTTCCAGCACGACGACGAAGATGCTGTTCCCTCGCGTCGACGGAGATCCACGGCGTCCAGTCGCCCGTGCCGCTTCATCGTCTTCCATCGCGTGACGGCATCGACGACGCCCTGTCACTCACGCCGACTCGATGACGAGGCCAACGCGCCCCTAGGCGACGGCGACGGGCCAACTTAGAGTGAGGGCGACGGTCCATCGAAGGAGTGGATCTCGGCCATGTCCCAGATGGGGATGTCGCAGATGTCGTGCTACCCTCCCGTTCCTTCCGTCGACGCCGCATCCACCATCGACCACGGGGAAGAAGACCCAGATCTGATCTATCAGATCTGGGTGACGGCGACAATATCTGATTCGGCAAGGGGGCGCCACCCCCACCCCCCGCCCGCTCCCCCCACGCGACGACCTTCTATTTTGCCCCCACTGCCTCTATGCCACAGACGACCCAGATCTGTAACGCTTGGAGTTGGGGGTGGGTTTATTGGGGTTGGAGTTTGGTTTAGGTTGAGATTGGTTAGCTTTGCTAGGTGTTTCACCGGTTGTTCTTCGTGTTTGCCACCATGTCCACACTCTTGGAGCCAATTACAGATATGGTTTGGTTTTTCGAGGGTTGGTAGTGCGTGTGAAGAAGCCGGGGTGTGCTTGGCTATGCCGTAGTGTGAGACAACAGGGTATTTAGTGGTTTGGGGGGTTGTGGAGCTGTCTGGGTTGGGTATGTCTAGTTGTGATGTTTGCGGTATAGTTCGGTTGTGGGGCTAGGGCCCGAAGACGGGGTCCCCCCATGAGACCGCTTATTACATACTAGTATTTTACCCCCATGAGACCGATTGTAGAGCTTGGGCCCAAAACGGGGTCCCTCTGTGATGGGCGTTCACTTGTCGTAGCTTTCGGGGTGTTTGTCTCAACTTTCGCGGAGCGTCCGGGATGTGAAGAAGGAGGTGGAGAAAAATTTGATTCGGTGAGAAGAATGAAGTGTATAGTTGTGGGGCTAGGGCCCGAAGACGGGGTCCCCCATGATCGTTACTGCACAGAATGGGGCTTAAGCCAGCAGAAGGGGTCCCCTCATGAGGTGCACAGAGGGGAGATGTTTGTATTTATGCTCGGCAGTAGAGGATTCACACACTAAACTCGACCTTCCTTAATCCACTGCCACAGACTTTGCAACAGCACCGCCACTACGCCCTCATCATTGACCCTGAAATCTACAACGTCCACCACCCGCAGGGACGAGAGGTGCAGGTGATTCTTCAAATTGGTTGTGATTTGGTTGGGTTTTACGTGAGAGAGAGAGAGTGAAGACGTTGCTTCTCACTACTCTATGCAGGTGTCTGTTTGTGTTTGTGAGAAATCACCTGAGAGAGTATTTCATTGCTCTCTTAGACTGTGTCCATGGTTAGAGTTAGTGAGAGTTTTACTTAGTGAGAAATCGCTTGTGAGAGCTAAAGCGTGTGAGAGGTGAAGTTACGACGGCTCTCCTTTTGGGTGTGACTCCGATTGGTTCATGTGTAAATTTGCGTTGGTGAGGTAGAAGGAGGGGAGCGGCAAATTTTCAAATCCCACAGGATTCACTTCAGGTGGGTGGGTGCATGCCGTGGGGGTGGGTGCTCGAAGCTTGCTTGACGGACATACAATTAGTTGGTTCTCGTAGGTTAGAGTGAGAGCTGATTATATGTACTGGTCATGTCGCTTCATGTTTTTTTTTATTTGTAGGTTGTAACTTGCCCCAGCATGTTGGGGTTGTTTAGTTAATTTCTTATTAATGAAACAGGATGGCCTTATCCCACCTTTTCCCTAAATAAAAAATAAAAAATAAAAAATAAAAAATAAAAAAAACTTCACACATGTCCCAATCGGAGTCGCACCCAAAAGAAGAGCCGTGGAAAGGGTACTCACCTCTGTCACGCTATAGCTCTCCTCAGCAATTTTTCACCAAACAAAACACTCGATCACCCTAACCACGAACACCGACAAGGAGAGATCCGTGAAAAGGATACCTTCACCTTTCACATGCATCTACTCTCTCTAGTGATTTCTCACAAATACTAACAGACACCAGCACAGAATAGAGAGAGAAGCAACATCTTTACTCTCTCACTCTCTCACTCTCTCTCTCACGCAAAACCCGAAACAATCACAACTAACAGAAGCATCACCTTCCCCTCTCGCCCCTATGGGCAGTGGACGTTGTAGATTGCAGGTTTATTAATGAGGGCGTAGTGGCGGCACTGTTGCGAAATCTGTGGCCGTTGATTAACGGGTGTCGAATTCAGGGTGCAACTACCCCACTACCGATCAAAAACAGATACATCTCCACCTTAACAATTTCTATAGGACACCTCATGGGGAGACCCCGTCTGCGGGTCCAAGCCCCACCTAGTGCTGTAAAGGTGCGCACCTATGGGGGGACCCCGTCTTCGGGCCCTAGTCCCGTAACCTTGCAACACCGATCCCAGGCACCTCCTCCACTCCCTCCACACAAACAATAACCAGATCAACCCGTTGCCGTTTCTAACTCTGGTACTATCATCAGACGTACTCTCTCTTCTTCGCATATAACTTAGATGTGTTATTCTCTTAACTTATTTATTTGGAATGAAGCATATAATAAATGTGGCTAACTAATATTTTTGTTGTGGTTACTACTACTACTGGATGATGACTGATGTGTAAACTGCTTTGACTATATAGTGTGGTTCTAGATTATTGATTCAGAAGATTTTAAATTATACAGCTTGTTTTTCTAAAAATCAATATCTTGTTTAACAACAATTTTTTTTTTTAAAACTTGGAACTTGTGTTAGTTGATTGAGATAGTAGTTCATAAAATCTCGCTATTTTCTTCTGTCTCTATGCAATAAACTGCACATAAAGCGTGCTTAATACGCCATCTAGATTTTATAAATTGGTTCAATAGTTTTCTTATTTGTACATTTGTTTTCTTCGATATCCCCCAAAATTAATTAAAGTACTATGTTTCTTATGTTCCGTACTCAGTACAATTATGGATAAATGGTTTTTTTTCTTTCTTTAATGTCAACATAGTATGAAGTATTTTTTAGTTTATATTTTATTCTATTCAAAGAAAAACCAAAAGTTGTACTTTCGTTGTTTAATAGATGAACAAAAGTGCAATTAGAAATGTTAAATTCTCAAAAAAAAGTCACCGGATTGCCTGCGTTGACCGCCGTTGTCCACCGCAGCTGCATGTGGTTAAACCCTAGTCCCTAAGGCGCGTGCGCAACACGTGCGATGGATGGGCATGGGTTATGCTTTTGGGTTCGGGTTTTTGTACACCCACAACTCGACCCGACATCAGGTTTAATTCTTTAATTTTTTATATTGATTTTTATATTCATATTTTAGTGCACATTATGTAATACGGTCCCTACAATTAATACTTTTGCTAATATTCTCACTTCACTGAACTTATATGACATCAGTCATGTTCAATATGCTATTAAGACCCTGTTATCCACAATATTGCATTGATTCATGTTCTCCCATAGTAGTAGGGGTGGCATCCGGGGATCCACGAGCCGGGCTGGGCCAAAAACCACTAGGCCCGACCCGGTCCCGGGCTTAGGTGGGCCGGACTGGAGTGGGGGAAGGGTAGGCCCGGGCCCGACCCTAGGTTATAAATAGTCTCACATTGAAAACTTTGAAAACTTTTAGTTTCACATTGGTGAGATGAGAGAAGTGAGGAGGTGGAGTTGTTTATAAATAGCTAGGATGGGGGTTGGTAAATTGAGTAATGGGTAGTGGTCAATTAATTTTGATGTCCACACTCATTTTTATAAAATTTGAAATATTTTAGAGTATATATATATATATATATATATATATATATATATATATATATATATATATATATATATATATATATATATATATTGCATCAGAAAAAAAATTAAATTTTTTTTCAAAAGAAATGGGCCTTAACGGTCGGCCCGGACCGAACCGGACAGGCCGGTTCAAGCCAGTCCCGGTTCAACTCGGGTCGGCACGGGTTTTCGTAGGCGAACTCCTAGCACGGCCAAGCACACCTCGGGGGGGTGTTTCGGGTCCGGTTCGGGATAGGCTCAGCTCAAGCCTAGGCAGGCCAGGGTCGGTCCTGGGCTGAACTAGTCCCCTGCAGCCACTGCCGGTCCCAGGCTGAACTAGCCCCCTGCCACCCCTACATAGTAGTATCTTCTGCAATAAAGTCCAGAATATTTACATATTGCATGAAACATATTTTAAGGATAGTTTTGTGCTATAGTGTATGAATATTTAGGAGGAACCTTTTCCTTCTTTCTGAAAATAAATGTTTGTATAAATTGATTAAATATTACACTTTTAGAAGATGAAACCTATAAGAAAACTAGATAAAGACAGCTTCTGTCTGATTGACAGTGCTACTACCCACACCATCCTTAAGAATAGGATATTTTCTCCAACATTATTTCTAGTTCAAACGTAGTATCCACGATAGCTAGTCATGCTCACATTCTTGAAGGCTCCGACAGAGCACATTTAATTTTACCTAATGGACTCATCTATTTATTCAGAATGATTAATACTCTCAAAATTCCAGAAGAATTTACTAAGTTTTAAGGACATAAGGGCAAACGGGAATCATATTAAAACCATGAGCGAGGAAAATAATGAATTATTTGGGTAACCTCTAGTATAGGGAACCTGAAGTTCATTTTAGAGAAATTCTCCAGCTAGTCCTTAGGCATCTACTTCACTCACATTGGGGTAATCGAGTCACATACCACTTTGAGCTAGCAGCTCACTCCTAATCATCCTAATGGTCATCTCTGTGTCCCCTGTTCTCAGGGAAAACTCATTACAAGATCTTCAATCATCAAGATTGATTCTGAATCACCTCCTTTTTCTTTATAGGAATAAATGAGACATTTTTGGACCAAACCCTAATTTCCACCTCTAATAATGATCGACAAAACTCCTTCCACATTCCATGCCACCAACGTACTTCTGCAACAACAATATAGAGAACATAATTTCTCTAAGATTTCGGAACTCATCTAAGTACTACTAGTTGTTGAGGAAAATAATAAAATTACATAATAAACCATAACACTAGGCCATGGAACACTAGGACTTCCCGAAGCTAATGTCAGTGATGGATTTCCGGATGCAAAGGCAGAGACAGAAGATGTTTTGGCAGAGGGAGGGGAGGTGATCGAGGTAGTCACTCTCGCAGAGGTGGCTATAAAGGAAAAGGGAGCACGGTAACCCCAGCAGTGGTAGACAGAATGAGCAACAAAAGAAACATCCTGAAAATCAAGGACGACAACGACCAACTTCAAGTTATAGAGGACCAAGTGATACATGCTTCAAGTGCGAGCGTGAAGGTCATTGGTTCTGCCTTTACCGTGCATCAAAGGAAGCGGTTGCCAAATATCAAAATATTCAAAAGATTGAAGCAAATGTCATCCTTGATATAGACATTGATAACCTTCTTGGCAAGGATCTTGAAGAACAAGAAAACACAAAGTTGACATATGTAGGTTTATATATATACACACACAAAGTTGAGAAATGCTCCATTGAAAACGCAAATGTTATGGAAACCCGTGAAAACAACCTAGGCCGTTGTTGGGACAACGGCCTAGGTTATAATGCATTATAACCTAGGTCGTCATTCCCAACAACGGCCTAGGTTTGTTTTCACGTTTTCCACGCTACAGTACGTTTTCAATGGAGCATTTTTCATTTCCCATATATATATATATATATATATATATATATATATATATATATATATATATATATATATATATATATATATATATATCAGTAGCTTAGTTTTATTTAGCATTACACTTTGACATTGAGACTTTATAGCTTATGTTAGTATTTTTGGATCTATGTTTTTGCACTTATGATTTGGGAACACTATATCTTTAAAATTTATTGATGCATATTATTATATTTATTTGCCCATACTGATTAAATATTGCATTTTTAGATACTTTATGGTATTTGTTGATGATTCAACAATTTTCTAGTCTATCGACCCAAATCATCCATTTTCTCCGAATAAGCTATCAAAGCAATAAGACTAGACGATGCAGCTGAATTTACCTTACAGACCTTCAATGAATTTTGTATATCCTTAGGAATAGAGGTTGAACATTCTATTTTGATGAGATAATATTCCTGCCGTTACGGGGAGATAAAAAGAAAGATAAATGCATCGTTGCAGAAGAACGTTGAGAATTATCGAAATACCCAAAGAAATAAACAAAGCAACAAATGAAAGAGCTCCACATCAAAAAATGTGGAAGACCTAAAGATTCTAAAGTTTCAGCTCCTCTGAAGAGGAGACTGAATAACATAATACACATTACACCATAATGCTCCTGAAGAAGTAGCTCCTAAAGTAGCATCTCATCTAGAGAGAGTTCACGATGGTCTGGAAGATGTCTTGAACCAAAGATTCAATTTCTCCAAAATAAAGCATATTGCTCCAGTCGATGATATGCCTCAGCTTCTAGAAGAGACTGAGAAAGAGGTACCGGTACCCAACAATAATGAGAAATACGTGTTTTACACATACTCAGGAGAAACTTAGAATAAAAAAAATTTCATGGATGATATTTTCCCATATGCAGTAGTAATGAGATTAAAAAGGATGATGAAAATGATGATAACACTAAATTACGAACAATCCTTGAATGTCGGCAAAAATGGAAGGATTCGATTCAAGCGGAACTAGGTTACCTCACAAAACGTGGAGTGTTTGGTCCTATAGTACAAACCCCAAAAGGAATAAACCCTATAGGTTTCAAATGGGTGTTTGTAAGAAATGAAAAGAATGAGATCCAAATGTATAAAGCACTGTTAGTTGTTCAAGAATTCACCGGTCATGGACATCATCACATTTATATAAGTCTTGATGTTTCTGAAAAACTCGATATGAAACTCATGGATGTGATGACAACATACCTATATGGTAACATACACAGTAAGATATATATGAAAATCCACGAAGATTTAAACCAAGTCTAGAAACAAGCACTGTATTAGATTAAAACGAGCCTTATATGGACGAAAACAATCCGGAAGAATGTGGTACAATAGGCTCAGTGAATATCTGTTTAGGAAAGGATGTAAACTTGTTCGGATCTCCTGAAGAGTTGAAAAGGCTATTAGCTATCCTAAGGAAGAATTTGAAATGAAGGACTTGTGTGAAACAAAATTTTATCTCGGCATGCAGATCGGGCACTGTAAAACTGAAATTTTACAACATCAAGTTAAATATGCTAAAATCTCCTGAAGAGATTCAATATGAGTGATTGTCATATACTCAGTACACCTATAGTGGTAAGGTCACTGGAAGTTGACCAGGATCCATATCGGCCGAAAGAAGAAAATGAATATATTCTGGGTCGGGTCCTGAAGTACCATATTTGAGTACAATAGGCGCACTCCTTTATTTAGAATAGTGTACTAGATTTGTAACGCCCCAAGCCCGACTCAGCTATGCACGCGCCTGCGCGTGTGCGCATGCGAAAAATAAATCCTAATCCACGGCCCACCACAGGCACAACCTCACCATAAGTACTATAGCTAGTTGGCTACTTATGGATCATTGGCAAACTATATTTATACACTACTATTCTTATTTCAATAACCAATGTGGGACTATTAAATCCCCCAACCAACCATATTCACTAACTCATTTCCCCCTCACGTGAAGCCACCTAGCATGCATTCAACAACCAAGCCCCATCAAACCACACATAACCAACACTAATTCTTCTCCATCATGGCCAGATACTTCATATATATATATATATATATATATATATATATATATATATATATATATATATATATATATATATCCAATTTACGGGGTCTTACATATACATCCCTTAAGATATGATCATCCTCGCTAAGCTCGGAATATGCAATCTAATACAGAATCGTCTTTCTAGCTGATGTGGAGTGGAGCGGAATAGGGATGACAACCAAGTCGGGTTGACCCGCGATCGGTGCACACGAACCCGGCCCGCTACAATGCGGTTCGGGTCCAGGTTGAACCCGTGGGTCTTTCCGGGTCAACCCGGGGCGTAAATTTCACAAATTAAACCCGCTAGACCTGCCCAACTCGACCCGTTGACCTAGTCAAACCCGCCCACCAAACTACAGGTCGACCCGCGGGTTTGGATCCATTAGAACCGAACGGGTCAAACATTCAACCTGCGCAGGTCAAACGCTCAACCTGCCGGTTTTCTCTCTCTCAATCCTCCTATTGTTTTTTAGATTTTTTTAACATATACCTCCTAGATTTGTTTTTTTATTATTTCACATACACTAGTAAAATATTAGAATTTTTTTCACATACACTATTACCATGACTAGATGATGAGTTAGCGGCCGTAGCCAAAGTGGACACGTTTCCACCGGTATTTCACATCAGCCTCCAATAGTCCCACAAATTGAACCTAAATTTACACATAATCTTATGGTAGGAACTCACGATATCTCTACACACGAAATAGAAGAAAAAATGCATGATGTTGACACACAAACACAACAAACCGAACCCACTAGTACTAGGAAAGAAACAAGTGATTGACACAAATTTTATGACTATATCCCCGATGAGAATAATCCGGGTGTAGGACATAAGATTTGTAAACATTGTAACAAGAGTTACAAATGGAAGAAGGGTGAGAGAATGGGTACAATTAAAGACACATTTTAAATGTACACAAAGATTTAGTACAAGACCAACAAGGCCAACAAAAAATCAACCCTAGAACCGGATAAATAAATAGCCAACCCTATGATCCTGAATTTGTTCGTCGGGAAATGGTTCGATTAGTTATTAAGGATGAACTACCTTTTTCCTATTCCGAGAGTACGAATGTTGTGAGTCTTTCAATCAAAATGCACTAAATCCATATTTTAGAAGAATTCCTAGAAACACACTAAAGTCCGAATGTTTTAAACTTTATAACGAAATTAGAGTCCAAATGTTTTAAACTTTATAACGAAATGAGAGACACTTTAATTGCAGTCTTGTATTCTTTAACTTATGGAGTATCGTTAATTTCCGATTGCTGGAAAGGTTGATATTCCGATGATGAGCTTAACTTGTCATTGGATAGATAGTGATTGGATGATTCAAAAGAGAATCATCTTACTTGCGGCATATCCCCATAATGGACTAGTTATTGCAACACATATTTTAGAAGTTTTTTATTTATATTATGTTCATGATAAAAATTTTACTATTAGTTTTGATAATGCACCTAACAAGAATGCTTCGATCAGTACAATAGAAACACAATTAGCTCATCCATGTAAGAAAATTTTCATGTTAGATGTGCATGTCATATTTTAAATTTATGTGTACAAGATGCATTGAAAGTAGCCGATTCATATATAATTGTATTAGAAATTGTGTACATTTATTGCTTTGAGTGGTCCTATGCTTCAAGAATTTAAAGTATGGTGTAAAGCTAGGGGAATACATTTTAGAAAATTTTCTAAAGATGTTAAACACCGATATAACTCTATTTTCGAATTACTAAATGTTGTTACTCAATACAAAGATATTATAAACGATTTTTGTCTTGCAAAAAATATGGAAAATTTTCAAATGACTCCCCCATCATGGTATTTTGCCGAATCTTTATTACGATTTTTGGAACCTTTAAAACCGCAACTTTGAACTTTTCTACATCTTATGATTCTACTTCTAGTAGTATTTTTATTTCAATCATTACAATGATGCAAACTTTTCAAGAATTGATTTCGGACGAATACATTGGCCATATTGTTCTTCCCGCTTATTTATTTTTTTTGAAATTTTTTAATCCTCCTCATATGTTGTATTGTATTGCTACTGTTATGGATCATCGTATCAAATTGGTGGGTACGAGGAGTTTGATTGAAATATATTTTACTTTTCTTGAAGATGAATCTAAAATTGATTGTGATACATTTTTAGCTAGCTTTGAAACGACACTGAATACCTTGTATGATTATTATGATAGAACTTTTGCATCTAGTAGTACAATTAGTATAGTTACTTCTTGTTCTTCTACTTCTAGAGGTAAGGGTAAGAGTACATTAGAAGATGCCACTTTTAATTTACTTAGTCATATTCAATCAAAAAACCTAGGACTAATGCTCCTAATGAATTAAATTGGTATAATCAACAAGATAGTGAGAGTTCTAGTACTAAAATTGAAGTGCTACAATGGTGGAAAAAAACATGAAAATCTTTTTCCTATTCTTTCACATATGGCTAGTGACCTACTAATTCTTCCTGTCTCCACAGTTACGTCCGAAAGTATTTTTTCTTCAAGTGGCAGAGTTCTAACAGATTACAGGAGTCGCTTGAAGCCGAATTCGTTGGAGATGCTCGTGTACACTGAAGATTGGATGAAGGCGGAAGACAGGACTCAAGGAAAATTGACATCTACATTAACAAGTGGAAGTAATTTCCCTGAAGTCCAACAACAAGATTAGGGAATTTAGGGCGATGAGATCCTAGGCTTAGGTTAAGTACATGTGCATGACAGTAGTCTAATGCCCTATCTTCAATCTAACTCTAGGCTATCTCGAATCCTAGATTGTCCTCTTAAACATGTAAATGAAGAAATTTGTATATTTTTTTAACACTATTTGTATGTAAAAAGTTGTAAAATTTTCATAGAAGTTTAAATGAATAAATATATAAAATTTTATTTAATTCTCAATCTCTTATACTTGTTGTACAATTTTTATTTATTTATTCTACCAGCGTATTTCCCCTAGCTCCATCTCCGGCATATCACCCACTCTTACCCACGATCAGTGTCGAAAGTCGGCTCTGATACCATTTGTAATGCCTCGAGTCCGGCTCAGCTTCGCACGCGCCTACGAGTGCGCGCATGCGAAAAACAAATTCTAATCCACGATCCACTACAGACAAAACCTCACCAAAAGTGCGATAGCTAGTTGGGTACTTATGGATCATTGGCAAACTATATTTATACACTAATATTCCTATTTCAATAACCTATGTGGGACTATTCAATCCCCCCAGCCAACCATATTCACTAACTCATTTCTCCCTAATGTGAAGCCACCTAGCATGCACTAATGCATGCCACAACTAGGCCCACATCCAACCACACCTAACCAACACTAATTCTTCTTCATCATGGCCCGTTGAGACCAGATAAATTACATGTGTCTATATATCTAATAAGGTCAGGACATTCATATGAATAATATAAACCAAGATCTTGTAAAACCCCGAGGTCTTAACAAGATCTTAGTTTATTTTATTCATATAAATGTGCTAACCTTACTGGATATACAGACATGTAATTTATCTGGTCCCAAGGGGAGATCACATGAACTTACTGGATATACAGACATATGTAATTTATCTGGACCGATAGGGAGATCACAAGCAGAACATATTTTTATTAATAGTGGTGCAACTAATTCATGGAGATCAGCAAATAAACAATTACAGCAACATCGACTAATCATTATGAGATACTGACACTTCATGAAGTAAGTAGAGAACGTGTATAGTCAATGTCTCTAGTTTAGCATATCAGGGGGAGTTGTGAACTTCCACAAGTCACAAACAAGCCTACAATTATTTATGAAAATAATGCAGCCTGTATAAAGCAATTCAAAAATGCTTCATCAAAGGAGGCAGGATGAAGCACATTTCACCAAAATTTTTCTTCATCCACCAGCTTCAAGACACAAAAGATGAGTAAGGTAAAGCAGATCAAGTCTTCAAAGAACCTTGCAGATCTATTTACAAAATCTTTCACAAAGTCCAGATTTCAAAAGTTAGTACATCAGATTGACATAACAAGATTTCAACAGACAGACATATAAATGTGTATGCTGATAAATTTTTGGGCTGTGATGTAATGACCAAATGTATTTTTGGGGGTGGTTTTTCATTGAAGTTGATGTAAGAACTAAATGTAATAGTTTTAGTGTTTTGACGGGGAGCATCTTGCAGATGCAAGCATCCTGAAGATGCTGATGGAGACATCCTAAAGAATGTCTTTGCGCATTTTACTCTTTTTCTTCGATGAAGTTTTTTTCCCACTGAATTTTTCCTTCGAAAGATTTTTAATGAGACATTGTAAGTTGCATCCACTTAGATTCATGAAGAATAAATTTCCTGAAGAATCATATTCCTGAATAAATTAGTTGTACTCTTTTCTTTCGCTAAGGATTTTCCCCAAATGTGGGTTTTTCTTTAGGAAAGTTTTTTATGAGGCAATATTTTAAAAGTGTGCACCCAAGGGGGGAGTGTTGTGAAACCGTGATAACCTATTAGGTAGATGTCCACCTATTCAGGTGACAGCCCAAGCCCACTACCAAACACTAACCTTAACTTCCTCCCCATATATACATTATGAATAAAAGATATATAAGACTTGAATTTTCAGCTAACATCGCCTTATCTCTCTCTTTCTCTTTTGCAACAGTAGGCTATATTTCACATCTTCTTTAAAAAAAAGCAATCTGCACGTGCGATGGACGTCCTAACATTTATTTATTTATTTTAGTGAAGATCATAGTCACAAATTCGGAATTCGGGAATAATTCGGCTAGATTCAAAGGTTCAAAATTCAGAAAATATCCGTTGAATTCGGTTTAAGTTCGGGAAAAATTTAGGACCCCTTTTATTTATACTAGTAACTGCGTGTGTAATGCACGTTCTAATTTGTTTTTTTTAATTATAGTAAATAATAAGACGTAATCTGACATCGAACCTGAGACCTCCCTTTACTCATCACATACTCTTTACAAATTACCCTAGTGGCACAAACTTTTATTTCGTAGGAGTGGCATTTTTGTAAATAATTATGTCGTAAATAAATTTCAACTTTGAGGGTATTATGGTAACTAACAACAATTGAGTAAATGAATGGTTAATATAACTCCCACTTGAAAATGAATGGTTATGATTAGATGGTTGAATGAATGTCTACAAATTACAGGTTGTCTACAAATGACAACCCCAACTCTCCTATTATAATATTAGAGATGGCTATATGTCTATTTACAAAGTAAGTGCAAAATATGTTTATATATCTTTGTATTTATCTATCTATACAAGGATAAAATTATGTAGGTAATCTATGCATTATGTATGTAGAAATGTAAGATGCTAAACAAGTTTATATCAATTTATTTCAAAATATAATTGAGGGTGACTAAGAAAGGGTGCAATATAAAATTTGTTACAAAATAAGGGTAAGGAATAAATTTTTTTTTACCAAACTATCCCACTTTTTGTAAGTATGTACCAAATTGTTCATGTTTGAAACTTTAATTCAAAAAAGCCCCTGTCGCTAACTGAGATAGCGCCCCTAGTAAAATTCTTCGCGCTATCTCAGTTAGCGTATGCTAGGGGACACCACTTTTCCCCTCAAATAGGGGTGTGCGAAAAAACTCACCAACTATAGACACGCTAACTCCATTAGCATGCTTATTTAAACCAAGCGCACTAACGGGGTTAGCATGCTAGGAGATACTAGGGGACACTACTCCTCAGGTAGGGGTGTGGGAAAAAAATACCAAGTATAGACACGCTAACCCCGTTAGCGTGCCCATTTAAACCAGGCGCGCTAACGGGGTTAGCGATTCTATACTCGGTGATTTTTTTTCCACACCCCTACTTGAGAGTAGTGTCCCCTAGTGTCCCATAGCACGCTAACCCCGTTAGCGCGCCTGGTTTAAATGGGCATGCTAACGGAGTTAGCGTGTCTATACTTAATATTTTTTTTCCCACACCCCTTGTAATACCCCGTAATTTCGAAGAATATAATATATATAATATATATTATATATAGAGTTGAGTTTGGTATTTGAATAAATAATATAAGATGATATAAAGAAGTGGCCCACAGGATTTGTAAACAGCATGAGTGCTGTATGAATTGTTAAGGGGTGACGTTGTCACCCATTGGAGAAGGCCCTACCATGGAGTAAATTTCGGAAGAAGACCAGCGGATAATTCTTCTTGAGATGACGTGGCATACTTCCGTATGTGCACGGGATTGATAGGAAAAGAGGGTATTAAATAGTCCTATATCGGGACTATACAAAAATTAATTGAGTATAAATAAAATTGCCTATGATCAAGAGTCACCTAATTGGTTAACCACCTTTTGAGAGGCAGCCTGTGGTGGGCAGTTGTACTACATAGTATCTAATTTGTCTTCTAAAAATAATAAAAATTGTCTGAGTATTGGGACAGGGCGTTACAAATGGTATCAAAACACATACACCACAATACTCAGACAATTTTTATTATTTTTAGAAGACAAATTAGATACTATGTAGTACAACTGCCCACCACAGGCTGCCTCTCAAAAGGTGGTTAACCAATTAGGTGACTCTTGATTATAGGCAATTTTATTTATACTCAATTAATTTTTGTATACTCCCGATATGGGACTATTTAATACCCTCTTTCCCTATCAATCCCGTGCACATACGGAAGTATGCCATGTCATCTCAAGAAGAATTATCCGCTGGTCTTCTTCCGAAATTTAATCCATGGTGGGGCCCTCTCCAATGGGTGACAACGTCACCCCCTTAAAATTCATACAGCACTCATGCTGTTTACAAATCCCATGGGCCCCTTCTTTATATCATCTTATATTATTTATTCAAATACCGTACTCAACTCTATATACAATATATTATATATATATATTATATTCTTCGAAATTACGGGGTATTACAGTTGGTATCAGAGCGCGCTTCAATAGTAATGTTAAACATGGTATAGGGAATAAACCTAGGTGGACACTAGAGCGTGAGTACCTAGGTGTGGACATTAGAGTGTGAGTATTACACATGAATTAAAACAAAATGAAATAGTTTGAACATGACTGAAATTTTGCCATAAGATATTAGTGTGAATATGATGTGTGTTGTGATACTCTAACTTTTCCCCGCATTTTGCAGTATTCAATATAATGGCAGGACCCAGGACCAGAAATGGAGGGAATGGCGATGAGGCTGAGGGATCCCATGGGGCCCGACTTGATCTGGAAACTGAAATTGCCAGGGTGTACCAAACCCTAAATGCATTCATGGCAGCTAACATGACCCAGAATCAAGGAGCAGGGCTAGTACCCATTAATGCAGACCTGATCAAACAGGTGGAGCCCTTCAAGCGGATGAAGTCGCCAGCCTTCGAGGGGCAGGCTAATCCAAATGCGGGTGATGATTGGATCAGGTAGATGGAAGTAGTTTTTGAAGTCTTGGAAACTCCTGCAGCCAACAAGGTAAAATTGGCAGCAATACAGCTAGAGAAGGACGTTGGTGTCTGGTGGCAGTCAGTGAGGAGGACTTTCGGGAAAGAGCCAGTGACTTGGGAAGCTTTTCTTGAGGAGTTCAGGGACCACTACTTTCCCCTGGAGATTCAGGAGAAGAAGGCGGTGGAGTTCTTGAATCTGCAGCAAGGCAATATGACGGTGTGCGAATATGAGACCAAGTTCAACTAGTTGTCTAGGTATGCACCAGAGCTGATAGTTGATGAAGCGAAGGCCAGGAAATTTAAGCAGGGCTTGAGGCCGAATTTAAGGTCTCGGAAGATACCGTTGGGCATTAGAAGGTTTGATAAACTGGTCAGAAGAGCGGCAGTGACGGAGGAAGACATGGAACAGTTTCAGAAGAAGCAGGAAATCTGGAACATAAATAAAAGGCCAGCAGCAACAAATCAGAGTTGGAGGAGGTTTCCAGAGAAGTGAGGCAGGTTTGGTGGGCTCGATCAGAAGGCAACAACATTTCGAGGCATGACTTGCTATAATTGTGCAGAGGCAGGTCACTACAAGGCAGCGTGTCCCAAGCCAGTAAGGGGTCAGACTTGCTATCATTGTAGGCGAGATGGTCATATCAAGTCAGATTGCCCGCAGCTTAAGGACGGTGCTAATGGTGGCAAATTTCAGAGGTAGGGACGAGTGTTCGCATTAACTGAGGAGGATGCGGGTAACTCAGAGGATGTGATTCAGGGTATGCAAGAATTTTGATTCATTTATTTGATGTATTAAGTAATACTTTGTTTAATAATAAAATGGAGTTTTGATTATCATTCTTCATATAACGAGAATTATTTTGGTTAATAGAATAAAAGCAAAGGTTTTATTTGATACTGGTTCTTCGCATACATTTATGTTGCCCAATTTTGCTAAAGTTTTAGGTGTGGAACCTAAGATTTTTCCAGGCAAAGTCTTGTCGGTGGCAACGCCATCAGGGGGAGAACTGATAGCTGATAGGTATTATGAGGGCTATGATATCGAGATCGGTGGGCGGTTGTTCGGCATTGATCTCATCGAACTGCAAGTTTTGGGAGTAGATGTGATCGTGGGCATTGATTGGATGGTAATATATGATGCTACAATTGAATGCAAGAACAAGGAGGTGCTAGTGAAGGCACCAGGAAGTCCCGCTGTGATTTTCCAAGGAAAGAAGAGAAGCTCGAAGGTGGTTGCAACCGTATCAAAGTTGTTGATTCCGGATAAAGTCAGAGGCATTCCAATTTTCAGAGATTTTCCTTCAGTATTCTTGGAGGATTTACCAGGGTTATCGCCACAGCGAGATGTTGAGTTTTGCATCAATGTTCAGCTAGGAAGTGCTCCAATTTCTAAGGCTCCGTACAGGATGGCACCTGTAGAGCAGGATGAAGTTAAGAAGCAGATTGAGGAGTTGTTGAGTAAAGGGTTCATCAGGCTGAGTACTTCACCATGAGGTGCACCAGTGTTGCTAGTAAAGAAGAAGGATGGGTCAATGAGAATGTGCATTGACTACCGGGAATTGAACAGGGTGACCATTCAGAACAAGTATCTACTTCCACGAATTGATGATCTGTTTGATAAACTTCAGGAAGCAGCTATATTTTCGAAGATTGATCTGCGGTCAGGATATCATCAGGTTTGGGTTAGAGAGGAGGATGTACGCAAGATAGCTTTCAGGACCCGTCATGGGCTCTACGAGTTTTTGGTAATACCATTCGGAGTGACGAATGCGCCAGTAGTGTTTATGGACATGATGAACCGGATCTTACGACCGTTTATTGGTTCCTTCGTGGTGGTATTCATAGATGATATTTTGATGTATTCGAAGTCGGAGAAAGAGCACTCTGGGCACTTGGTAGAAGTATTGAAGAAGTTACAGGAACATAACTTGTATGCTAAGCTATCAAAGTATGAGTTTTGGAAGTGTGAGGTAGCATTCCTTGGTCATATTCTTTCTAAAGAGGGAGTGGCCACCAATCCTCAGAAGATTGAAGCAGTGAAGAATTGGCCTAGACCGACGACCGTGAAGGAAGTCAGGAGTTTCTTGGGATTGGTTGGGTATTACAGGATATTCATTAAGGGCTACGCACAGATTGCAATGCCATTGACAGGGTTAACTCGAAAGAATGTGGATTATGCTTGGACTGATAAGTGTGAGGCTAGTTTCCTAGAGTTAAAGGAGAGGTTGACGACTGCACCTATCCTAGCTTTGCCACAAGCTAGGAAAGACTATGATATCTACAGTAATGCATCTCTCAGAGGTTTGGGGTACGTCTTGATGCAAGAAGGAAAGGTTATTGCATACGGTTCGAGACAGTTGCGTCCATATGAGAGGAATTACCCGACGCACGATCTGGAATTGGCAGCTATTATCTTTGCCTTGAGCAGTGGAGGCATTATATATATGGAGAAAAGGTCAACATGTTCACTGATCACAAGAGCTTGAAGTACATTTATCAGCAGAGTGACCTAAACCTTCGGCAGAAAAGGTGGTTGGAAGTGTTGGAAAACATTCACCCTGAAATCAAGTACCATCTAGGCAAGGCACATGTAGTGGCTGATGGACTCAGTCGAAAGGACAGTCTGTCAAGTTTGATCACTACTCAGAGAGAGTTAGCAGTAGAGTTAGATCAGGCAGGTATTAAGGTTGTACTTCAGGGTTTGGGGGCATCTTTAGCTCAGTTGAGGTTACAATCTTCTTTGAGAGAGAAGAAATGGAAAGACAAAAATCAGATACAGAGATTCGGAAGATGTTACACCAGATTTCTGATGGAAAACTACCAGAGTTTTGCGTCCAAAATAGGATTCTATGGATGGGTGAAAGGTTGTGTATACCGGAGAACGCAGGTTTGAAGAAGAGTATCTTGCAGGAAGTGCACACTACCTTGTTGTCAGTACATTCTGGAGGCACGAAGATGTACAAGGACATCAAACAACACTTTTGGTGGCCAGGAATGAAGAGAGATGTGGCGGACTATGTAGCAAGGTGTTTAATTTGTTAGCAAGTTAAGGCAGAGAATCAAAAGTCTGGAGGCTTGTTGTAGCCATTGCCTATTCCGGAATGGAAGTGGGAGAATATCAGCATGAATTTCATCACTGGGTTGCCAAGGAGTTCGAAGGGCAATGACTCGATTTGGGTTATTGTGGATCGTTTGACCAAATTGGCTCACTTCTTGTCCGTGAAGATTACTTGGTCATTGGAGAAGTTAGTAGAGTTGTACATTAATGAGATTGTAAGACTTCATGGGGTCCCAGTGTCGATAGTTTCCGACCGAGATGCAAGATTCGCTTCGAGGTTTTGGCAGAGTTTGCAGGCAGCTTTGGGTACTCGAATTGACTTCAGTACTGCTTTTCATCCACAGACCGATGGTCAGACGGAGATAGTGAATCGGGTACTAGAGGATATGCTGAGTCCTTGTGTCATGGATTTTGGTGGCAGTTGGGAGAGGTACTTGACGTTGGTTGAGTTTGCTTATAACAATAGTTACCATGCAAGTATCAATATGGCGCCGTATGAGACTTTATACGGGAGAAAGTGCAGAATGCCTGTCTATTGGTATGAAGTTGGTGAGAGGCAGATGTTTGGGCCCGAGATTGTGCAGCAGACATCGGAGAAGATCGAGCTGATTCGTAAGTGGTTGGTCGAGGCTCAGAGTCGGCAGAAGAGTTACGCAGATACTCTGTGTAGAGATTTGGAGTTTGAGATTGGGGATGCAGTGTTCCTCAAGGTGTCTCTGACTAAAGGGGTGATCAGATTTGGGAAGGGAAGCAAGTTGGCGCCACGGTATATTGGGCCATACAGAATCTTGAAGAGAATTGGTAAGACAGCAAATAAGTTGGAATTACCAAAGGAATTGGCACAAGTGCATGATGTGTTCCATGTGTCGATATTGAGAAAGTATGTGCCGGACCAGAGTCATCAGTTGGTAGAAGTGCCCGAAGGTCTACAGCTGAACTTGAGCTACAAGGAGCAGCCTGTGGAGGTCGTTGACCGTCGAAGGAAGATGTCGAGGAATAAGGTGATACCTATGGTCAAAGTATTGTGGAGGAACCAACTGTTCGAAGAAGCTACTTGGGAGTCAGAGGATCGCATGAAGAAGGATTTTCCCGAGCTCTTTGTATGATTGTATTCTTTTGCTTGAATTGTAATTCCCTTTGAATAATGGCGTTCTTTAAATTGTATTTCCATTTATGCAACTGTACTCTTTTGACTTGAGATTGTTTATCCCTATTAGCGGTAGTTCTGAGGACAGAACTATTCTAAGGAGGGAGTGATGTAACACCCTAGATTTTTAAATAATGCTTTTGAATTAATAAATGAATTAAAGTGAAATTTTGGTGATTTAATAAACCTTTTCTAAATTTTACCTTTTTGCACGTGCAAAACACGTGCAAACACTCTTCTTGGGAAACACAAAGTCAAGAATTTTGTTTAGAAGACCTAATATTTGTTAGTGAATATTAATTTCAAAGTTTTTGGATTTTATAAATCACTATTGGTATTCTTCGCAAATATTGATAAATGAAGGGTCTCTTTGCAAAAACTGCACTTGGAGGCAAAATTTCAAAATCAACTTTTTTTATGGCTGAAGTTAAGGCCGATTAGATCTGGAGAGATTGAGGGGATTTAAATCCTACCTTATTTGATTTATCTAACTACCTAATATAATGACTCCATATGTGTAAAGATATCTTTCAAGAGATTATTTGCAAATCTTTCCGGCTATTATATACTGCAGTAGCCGCCCCCACCCCTGGGGTGAAATCAAAATTTATTTTCTCTTCATATTTCTTGAGTTGGAGGATTGGATCTTGGGGTTCTTGCAAAAGGAGGAGACGGGCTTTCTTTTATTCTTTTTCCTTCATGTTGATCTTCATTAAAATTCAGTGGTACTCTACTCTTATTTTGTTATACTGTTGATGATAATGTAGTTGATACATGCTAGAACAATCGTATATTGATATGGTGGGTATTGTAGTGAATGAATAATTTTAAAGGTAAGATATATGATTAAAATAGGGAATCATGAGTAATCTTTGTGCATGAACAATTTGTGATCAGTAGAGACTTAGTAATACCCATGAGATATTGGATCTCTAATTGTTGACTGTGTGAAAATGGATAGTTAATGAGTAGATGAAATAAGGATGTATTATGACTTCAGGTTACTGTTCATACCTGGGGTATTTGTTTTGAAATTTCCATTGAATTAAAGCTTGATCAATGATGGAGTTTTGAGTACACAAAAAATGATTAACAATAGATCGGCAGGTATAGAAAGATCATGAGATGTAGATTTTGATGATAAAGAATCGACATTTTAGTGCAGATTGAGTTTAACAAATTTCAGTCTGTGCATATTTGAAATAATTTTTTTTTCTAGAGACTTTGTGCATGTTTCCGATTGTATTTTGACAAATATGAGGACTAGAGTAATAGAACAACTTGAGTTTGATGCTTACATGTACTTACGATCAATATATTTGCACATTTCAAGAGGTAATTCTGTCAAACAAAACTGAACCTGCAAATCAAGTTGCATATGCATCTTTCGGTTACTGTTCATAGCTGTAAGTTCGGTTTGAATTTTTTTTTTCAAGTAAAACTTGATTTTTTTAAATTTGGATTTGAATATTGAGCAGGACATAAATATTAGACATGGACTGATATGTGTATAACAATCTTAAGATACAGATTTTAGTAGGAGAAATCAAAAGTTTAAGCAAGGATTGGATTTAAATTCTCGGGTTTGTATGCATAGGCTAAAAATTGTATTTTATGAGGTTTTGTGCATGTTTTGATTGTTTTTTTTTCTTCTTTTCTTGGGCAAATACTGAGACTGAGATCAGTTATACTACACACCACTCATTTGTGATGGACTGAGATCAGTTTCACTTAGATATTGCCTCTTCCATCAAATTCTTATTGTTCTAAGTGGACTTTTTCTTTCTTTTCTTCTGGGTCTGTCAAAGGGCAGACCGAAACTTGGGTTTCCAGATTTGTGAAGTTTAGATTGGATTCTAATCTATGCTAGAACTGAGAATGAATTGAGCACTATACCTCTCAAAAACTATGGTTCTTGTTAGTCTTAATGAATTGTATATATATACAGATATACACATCTACAGATATGCCTGATTGTGAGAGTTTTAATTTGAAAATTCCTTTCCTTTAAGAAATTGTTGGAGACTTGGATTGGCTTATGCACTATTGCTTGGCCTAGATGTAATTAACATCTCAGGATCTTTTTAATCACTAGAACTCATGTATTTGGAAGTTTAAACACTCGTGTCAGTATGAGTGGCACGGAATTTAAGGCGACTGTAGACATTGAGTATCTCTCTTCAAGTTTTGTTTTTTTCCTCTTTTTTTCAATACTGTTGGTTTTGAGAAGAATTCGATTTGGCATATGGATTGCATTGTTTTGGTCAAGAGGTAATGGAACATCTCGAGGTATTGATTACTTGAAATTGTGTTTTCTGAAGCTTCATACTATGTATCAATTGTGAGAAAATTTGAATTTTTAAAGCTACTGTAGACAGTGAGTATATCTCTTCAAGTTTCTATACTGTTTTTTTGTGTGTGTATAACTTCTTTAAAACAATGTGACGATTCCAGATTTCTTAACAATATATATATATATATATATACATTGAGTATCTCCCTTCGAGTCTTTCTTATTTCTCTACTGTTTGAAGATTTCTTAACAGAAATGTGTAGACATTGAATGATTATAGATGCGATTTGAATTTGCATTGATTAAGGGAATTTCTTACTATGAAAAAGCTAACAATGAAATAAAGTGATTAAATGGAAGATTCGTGTTAACATTTGAGTTGTGAGTCACTAGAGATTGGGCGGGACCCTAGTACACCGGCAGTTAAGGTTTTGTGATTTATGGCCAGTTTGGGCCTTGGTGTTGTTCAGTTGAGTTCAGTCCGGTGGGGTACGCAAACTCTAGGAGGCTCGTGATTAATTAATTGAACTTCAATAACCTAAGGACAGACACTAGTTGGAGATGTGACGAAATATGAGCAAACATGGGTAGGGGGGCCTCATATGGTCTGCGATGGGAGACAGTTTCACTGATTATCGGGGTGTGAGGCACTTGTGATGTGGCTGGTCTTCCTGATTATCGGGATCGAGGCGACATCCATGGGATGCTTGCGTGATGAGGTAACATGTGCTTTGCGGGATTGAGTTTCATTACCTGACCTTCGGGGTGCGAGCACTTGCGTTGGGGGATTGATTCCACTGATTACCGGGTCATGGACTAGATACTCACGGAATGTCTAAATCATAAAGTAATCACCGTAGTAGGATTAGTTGCATAGCATGGGATCGAACCCTATAAAGTGGAAGACGATAAGGGCTTGCACCGAATCTATGTAGAGTGGGGAGCATAGCTTCGACAAGTATGCATTAGATATTCATCATATGCATTTGGGTTTTTCTTGACTTGTTTTTATGCATGCTTGTTTCCTGTTTTCTTACACTTGACACTTAGACTAGTTCACTTGATAATTTATGTTTCATTTATTATTATTATTATTTTTATTTTTTTACCATGCCAATATGTTGATTATGATTATGTTCTTTACGTTTCATTTAAATTGTATTTCCTTGATTATCATTCACACCGTTATGGTTGACCCCTATAGTTTTGGGGGTTAGGGTTATCTCTAGCCTCGTGTTTTACAGGTAGGTACTGTTAGCATGGAGATTGGGAGCTAGGTAGAATGCTTTATGTTGTCTTGCATGTTGAAAAAAAAAAGAAATTCAGAGTAAATGTATAAGGGTGGAACTGTGTTGTAAGTTAAAATGTATTTCAAGGTGTTTGATTTCTGCTGTGCTATAAAATAAATAAAAAGGGGGGATCATGTAATAAAAGTTTAAATTTTCCTGTTTTTGTACTTTTTTTTATAATTACAATTGAGGTTGATGCTGGGAATAGTGTCGCGTATTTCTAAGTTTATTTATTAGAAATTTGGAGCGCTACACCCCTACTTGAGGAGTAGTGTCCCCTAGTATCCCCCTAGCATGCTAACTCCGTTAGCGCGCCTGGTTTAAATAGGCGCGCTAATGGAATTAGTGTGTCTATAGTTGGTAAGTTTTTTCGCACACCTCTACTTGAGAAAAAAAGTGGTGTCCCTTAGCACACGCTAACTGAGATAGCGCGAAGAATTTTATTAGAGGTGCTATCTCAGTTAGCGACATGGATTTTTTGATATTAGAGTTTCAAACATGGATAATTTGGTACATACTTACAAAAAGTGGGATAGTTTGGTAAAAAATTCAGGAATAAAAGGGTAAGGAATAATTCTCCCTATTCTTATTCATGATAAAAACAATAACCCGTTCCCACATCCTCACATTTACATTGAGACCAATGTGACTCGTAAATATCTAAGAATGGATGGGTAGAAAAGTAATTTCTTTATAAAGTTCTTATGACCTATCTCTTCATGAACCCAGTCAATTCCACGCTGCCATCATCCACACTTATAAGAATTGCGAAAATCCATTTTTTCCTTCTGGAAACAAACTTGATTTTCCTCCCAATTTTGTGAATAATGCAATTCTAAAGAGTTAGATTAGCGTTTATATTTGCAAAATTCACATATAATTCAGGATCGTTTTATTCGCAGATCCTTGAATATATAGCAAATCGATTTGGCTCCTATTTTATCCGCGAATTATTCGCACACTTTGTTACAATATGAAAGACTACGACGTAGTTTGACTTTGAACCTGAGACATCTATTTACTTATTCCAAATGCTTACCATACTCTTTACAATTTTCTCTAATGGTACCAAATTTTATTTTATATAAATGATATTTTCGTAGATAATTATGTTATAAATAAATTTAAAATTTGAAGACAATATGGTAACTGGCTAATTAATTAGAAATGAATGGTTAATATCACTCTCGTTTAAAAAGAAGATATGGTTAAGATTAGATCAATTAAGTTGATTAGTCTACAATTTATCTATATATGCCACAATCTCACCTTACACATTATTGTATTGGAGTTTACTCTCATATTTTGGTGTTGGAAACATTACAAATTGGGAAAATTCATACTGCTGACGTTGAAGTGTACTCTCTCAAAAAACAGATAGAGAGATCGCACGACTTTAGTATCTTTTACCATATTGGGTCAAGGACATTAATAAGAAATACATAGAAATTTGAACTTCCAGAAAAGATGAGTTATTCCTAGCATTGGTATCGGGTCGGTCGGATCGGGTCCTTCACTATTTGGACTTGGATCCGATTTCTTATGGGTCCAAAAATTGGACCCGGAACCGGACCCCCCATTCGAGTAGGAGCGAGAGTGTGAGCGGTGAGCGGAGAAGGCAAGTGGAGGATTTAAAATAGAGGAGAGAAAAAAAATGCAGGAGTTTTGAATTTGGAAGAGAAAGATTTAGAATTGAGGAGGAAGGAGGGGATGGATGAGGATAGGATATCTCTACTATTTTAATGGGAGAGTTGGGGTTGTAAACAAACAAACCCTAATTTGTAACTGAGCAAACCTGTGCAATATACGTTCAAATTAAATTCAATTAATAGAAACATTTATAGACAAACAAATCCGTGTATTGCCCGTGCATATCTAATCTAATATAAAGGAAGTATTAGATTTAAGGCTAGACTACATTGAAGTTTTTACTATTAATAAAAATATATTTATTAAGGCGGGCATCGCACGTGGAAATTACTAGTTTATTTTTATGTTAATTTTTTGGGTATTTTTAACGGGTTCAGGTCTGGATCCGGGTCGGGTCTCTTTTGAGCGGATCCGGACCTGGATAGGCCGGGTCGGTTCCGGTCCAATGCTGGGTCCGGGTCGAGTTCGGGTCGGATCCGAATTTTGGGTATTTATACCAATGCTAGTTTTTTTTTGATGATACGGATAGAGTCAACTGACTCCAGCCATGCATTAATCAATCGAAAAAATAACAACAAGGGTCTTACAAAAGGTAAAACAGGCAAACGAACAAAATTATTTACAGGAGAAACAAGAACAAAATAATTTACAGGAGAAAAAAGTAGTAAGGCGGATGTGACAAAATAAAAAGCCGTAGTCGCTGATAGGATAAGCCAGCACCACGGATCATGGAAGCAGCTGCACTAACGTCCTTTACACCGACAAATGAGACGGGAAGAAAGGTGAAAAATCCGGCCTCCGGCCTTGATTAGCGAAGCCACAGTTCCGACGGCAACGCAGACACCTGACTGGCCACAGGCAACAAACAGGGGGAGGGCGACCGCCGCTCCCCAACCACCGGGGCCGACACCATGAGCGACTCACAGACCAGAGGAAAACAATATAAACGATGCGAAAACTACAATGCAGAATTGCAACAAAGCGAAATAGTCCAGTCTGACCAACCCCAACAGATATCACACAGATAATCACCAAAAAGGATATTAGCAAAAACCATTTGAAATAAACCTCAACCACAAATTATCAAAACTGAACCATAGAATAAGCATACTAGAAATTCTGACCAACCCCAACAGATATCACACAGATAATCACCAAAAAGGATATCAGCAATAACCATTTTGAAATAAAACCAACCACAAACTATCAGCACTGAACCATAGAATATGCATACTAGAAAAGAGGGAGCAACTAAACAGCAAGTTACGGCTGCACAATAAGTCACAAAACATACAAAAGGACTTCCAACAAAAGCCCCCCATTGATAATTACACAACAGTCAGAGACACAGGGTGGAAGGAGGGAAGGTGGAAAGATAGCAGCCCAAAAAAGAGCAAGGGCAGGGGGCGGCATACCCTCCAAATCAAAAAGACCGCAGAACACCCCACCTATAGCTGCCAAAACCACCCACAAAACAGAGCAACCCTACTCCTCAACCCTGCAAAATTACAAAGATAGAGCAAAAGTCATAGCAAGAAGAAACTCCATAGCAGTGCTAAATAGTCACTAAAGAATACAAGTAAACAGGAACAAACAGGAAAACAAGCTACACAAGGCCAAGAACCAGAGTGACTAATAGAGAAAAGCTAGGAACATTAAATTGGATTGAGATTAAGAAGACAATGGAAAGCCTTTTCCAATCTCCCATACATCAGGGCTTCCCTAGCTTCATCTTTTAAAGAAGAGGACCAGAATTTGAAAAGAAACAAAAACTCATCAATAATTGACCGAGATGAAGAGGCTAATTGACGGAAAATTCTATTATTCCTGTCCTTCCACAAAATCAAGACGATAATCTGAAATGAAAGGTGCCACGATTTGTGGAAAGAAACGTACGGGGGACACCTCGTCCAGCACTCGTCCAGACTGGACGGAATGGCTGGCGATTCCCAGGCTAGCACAGAGATCCTCCATAAAGAACGCGAAAATTCGCAGCCCACGAACAAGTGGTTCACATCCTCCGAAGCAGAACCGCAAAGTGGACACAATTGGCCCCACGCGAGGTTCCTCTTGTTGAGAATGTCAACGGTCAAAAGTTTTTTATTGAGGGCTAACCAGGCAAGAATTTTCGCCTTTAAAGGGGCACAGGAATTCCATACCAGGTCCGAGAGAGGCCATAAAATGCCTCTAAAGTTCAGGAAATGATAGAAAGAACGAACCGAGAAGGTCCCTGAAGCGTTCCAGCACCAAAACAACTCCTCTTTATCCTTCCAACGAACATTGTTGAGGGAGGTAAGGAGTTCATTAAAAGCAGGGATAAGATGAGGGGTAGAATTGTAGTGAGGGGAATCGACCAAAGCCTTTGATTGTTGATGGTGCCATAGTAGTCAGCAACCAAGGCACGAGGATCGGAAGCCAGACGGAAGATAGCAGAGAAAGCGATGGCTAACGTCGAGTTACCGATCCATAGGTCGGTCCAGAATCTCGTCATGGAGCCATCGGCACAAGCGTGGCTTAAGCCGCATTGAAATGCCGCCGACGCTTTCCACACTCCTTTTCAGAAATGGGAGGCATTACGATGAGTTTGATCCGGGAAACTCCACCATTCATCAACCGAAAAATATCTGTCTTTGATACTAATGATCCAAGGTAAATCCTCTTTTTAAAGAAATCTCCAGAGCCATTTGCCCAGTAAGGCAAGGTTCTGGTGTCTAAGATCTAACACCCCCAATCCGCCAGCTTCCTTAGAAGAGCAGATAAGTTTCCAGTTACACAGGTACGAATCGGGGTTATAATGAGGAGACCCAGACCAGAAGAAATTACTTCTGATCTGATCAATCCTTTTAATAACCCAAGCCGAAATGAAGTAGAAGGACATCATGTACAATGGGATCGAGGAAAGAACTGAATTGAGCAGAATCAGTCTACCGCCACGGGAAAGTAGTTTCCCGGTCCAGACTGATAGCCTGGATTCCACCTTATCGATCATGGGGGACCAATCCGATTTATGTAATTTGCCCCATCTCAGCGGGATACCCAAATACGTAATAGGAAAAGAAGCATTTGGGCAGTTAAAGAATTCAGAAATTTCTTTCTGCCTGTTAGGCGATCCTCCCAGCTATAGGACAGAAGATTTTTGAAAATTGATCGAGAGCCCTGAGGCTAATTCGAAACAATAGAGAAGGAGTTTCAAGTTCCTCAGAGTGTGAGTATTAGGCTTGGCAAAAATGATAGTGTCGTCGGCGTACTGGAGGTTCAGCACGCCATTGAAACTACAGGAGTTACCAAGACCTTCAATAACCTGTGCTTCCCAGGCATTGCGAAGGAGCTTGCTGAACACGTCGGCCACTAAAGAGAATAGAAGGGAAGACAACGAATCCCCTTGCTTGAGACCACATTTGATTTTAAATTTGTAGCCCTCTGAACCATTAATGAGAATAGATGTGGTCCCGGCGAAGAGGCTGGATTTGATCCAGACAATCCATTTGGGTCCAAAACCTCTATGAAGCAAAATATCAAAGAGGAAGTCCCAACTGACGTTAAGCTTTTTGAAAATCAAGTTTAAGCAGAATACCTTCCGATTTAGACTTATGAACAAGAGAAATGATTTCTTGGGCCGAAGCCACACTATCAAGGATAAAGCGATCCTTGAGGAAACCCGATTGGGCCGGACCGATAAGAGGGGAGATAACAATGCTCAGTCTAGTAGAGAGAACCTTCATGATGATTTTGAAGGTTGAGTTGATCAGACTAATTGGCCTAAAGTTAGCCACGGAATTTGCTCCTAACATTTTAGGGATAAAAACAATATGAGCGTAGTTGATACGGTCGAAGGAGAAAGAACCTAGGTGAAGTTCTGAGAACATTCAGAAAAGGTCATCTTTCAACCAGTTCTAGAATTTTTGGAACAAGAAGGCGGGGAAGCCGTCCGGGCCCGGCGCTGCATCACCTTTTAATGCAAACACCGCCGCTTTGATTTCTTCCAAGGAAAACGGCGCCTCCAGAGAGGAAAGGTCAAGAGCTTCCTCACCGTACAGTTGACTCCAGTCGAGACTAATGGCTCTTTGTTTGGAGGAACCAATAAGGTTTTTGTAGAAAGAGAGGAAAGATTGGTGAATGTCATTGTCAGTCGACAGCTCAATCCCATCTTTGATAATTGACGAGATACGGTTACACCGTTGTCTATGGAAAGCGAAGTTATGGAAGAACGCAGTATTGCAGTCTCCCTCTTTGAGCCATCGAAATTTTGCTCTTTAAGCCCATTTCAGATGGTCTTGGAGAAGGATATCAGAATATTCTCGTTTGCAAGAACGCCGTTCTTCAAACAGCGCTTCGGAAATAGGTCCCTGCTCCTCCATCTTATCAATAGATTCAATGGAGGATAGGTAAAAAAATTTAAGGAAATTAGTGTTAAATTGCCTTTCATTGCGCCAAATTTTGCAACCAAATTTAATCACGTGAAGTTTCAGAAGAATGAAACCCAGTCCAGAAGAACCTGAAACAGCTGATAGGCATTCAACTACCAGATTAACAAAAGCTTGATCTTGCAGCCAAAACTTTTCAAACCTGTATGAGTGAGAATGAGGGAAGGGGAAGTTGGAGTGAAGTGCTATTGGAACGTGATCAGACGAAGGATTGGGTAAAGCTTGAGCGAAAGAGTTGTGAAATTGGTTGATCCACTTATGGGAGACCAAGAAACGATCGAGCTTAGCCATCGTAGGGTGATGACGGAGGTTCGACCAGGTGAATGATCTTCCCGACAACGGGATGTCTGACAACTGTAACGAACGGATGCAATCGTTGAAATGGAAAGAACGGTTACCTAAACTAGAGGAATTCGATCTTTCAGAAGCAAATCTAGTGACATTAAAGTCACCACACAAGAAACAAAGCTCGTTAGTAAAGGGGCGAAGCGAGAGGAATTCGTTTCAAAACAGTGGTCGTCCCTCGGGAGAGGACGAACCGTAAACTGAGATCACCGAAACTTGGGTATTAAGAGGCACCCAAAAGAGCTTTACTATGAGGAAGAAGTTGAGGCGCTTAATCGCTATTAGCGAGAAGACTGCCTCTTTGAAACCGAGGAGAATGCCTCCCCTAGATCCTATGGCATCGAGAGAGATCCATTTAGAAATGATGGATCCTCCTATAGCCCTAAGAATCGCGGGAGATATAGATTCAAGTTTAGACTCTTGGATGGAGATGAGATCGCAATGAGATGTAGAGATGAGATGAAAGATTGCCCTTTGTTTGACAGGACAATTAAGCCCCCTAATGTTCCATGACAAACTAATCATAAAAACCTTTGTGCTCCATGACTCTAAACCGTTCTTTCTCCCTGATAGAGAAAGCCACTGACGACGGAGAGGAGTGGGTCAAGAAACCTAACTCCAAAGATGTGTTAATAAGTTCACGATCGGATAAATTGTCAAATTGAAGATGGAAAATCGACCCTAGTGGCGATGGCACTAAACCAGACTTAGCAGGGGTCGGAACCTGTACCAAGTCTACAGACGGTGGGGTCAGAGCCCTGGACGATTGAGAATCAGAAAATCGCGCTGAGGCTTGAGCCCTATACCAGAATTTACCAATGCTAGTTATTCCTCTAGAATTTACGAGACAATAATTAAATAAATTTTATCCATTTCTCAGTAAAAAAGTTATATAAGTTGTAAAAAAGAATAAACCAAAATAGGTTTTTTTGTTTTCTTTTTGTAATCGAATGCAATTAAGGAGTTTTCCATTTTAGTTCAGGCCTTTAGGCCTTCGGTTTAATTTCACTTTCCAACATAAGTCGACCACCCCAAAAGCATAAAAGATTCTGACCTGCACAACCCCCGTTCATATCTGGAAAGAAGGAGGTCCATTGTATCTGGACTGTATTCTGGTGGGTGACGGCAGCACTAAACTTGATGATTCTCTCCTGCTCCTCCTCCTCCGCACTTTCTGCATCAACCACCCGACAAAATGCCATGCTTAAATTCACAAACTCGAAAGGAGGTCAATCTTCCGTAGTTATCGCAAATCTCCCCAAAACCCTAACCCTCTTTTCTAACAAACCCATTTCTTCTGCTTCTCCCATCATGGCTTCTTCAATCTCGACCGCTGTTTCCGCTGAAAATGGAGTTGCATCTACCGACAAAGAACAGCAGCCAAAGCCTTTGCAGGTGATTTTTCTTTTCTTCTTCTTCTTCTATGGTTTAGTTGTTTATTGTTTGATACTGGGAATACCAATTTGGTTAATTAGTTTTTTTTTAATTTTATTTTTAATAAATTTATTTATTACCATTCTACTTATAATTTATTATCATTCTACTTTTACCTCTAATTATTTCACTATGTTTTTAAAAGCGGCTGATCTGTGGGGCTATCAGATCTTCTTATTACTCCTGATTTAAGGAGGTCGGAGATATGCATTTTAAATCTTCTATTTCCTGGTTTGTTGCGCTTATCTTTGCAGTCCTGATTTTATATCCAGGATTAAATATTTTCAAGGTATATTGTATTTTATCTTTTTCCCAATATTTTAGTATATCTTCTCCGAAGATTCCCAATTTTTCTATTTTAGATATTAAGGGTTTCGCTAATTAGAGTATGACATAGGTACTCTAAATTAATGAATTCTGTTTGTACTTCTATTTCACATTCTTCATTAATTTCGTCATTAGCAATTTCTTTCAATTGACATTGTCCTTCCATCGGGCAAGAGCATTCTTTTTCTATACTGGGTTCTATTATTTGCCTGGTCACAGTAGAGTCATTGTGTATTAGTACTGGTGTAAATAAATCATGTTTTTGTAATTGTAAATAATCTTTGCTTATAAGTATGCTTTCATTATCCTTTAACAAAGACTTATCATAGAATTAAGTCTTCTCTCAAATTTAATGGTCTAACCCATGTGCTTTCTTTAGGTAATGTATATTCTGTGCTTTCGCTGCAATTAGTTTCAAATCTAATCTTGCTATTAGGTGTTAAAAGATCTTCATACATTTATATTCCTCCAACCATTTGTTGAGCTCCTATAGGTTTTGATGCTTTGACTATATATTCTTGAAGAATTACATCCCTGTTGATAATGCAGTTTGTACATCCTGAATCAATTAGAGCTAAACATTTTATTTCATAATTTTTTATTCTTACTGTACATTTAACTTTTAAATATTTTAGGTTTTCGCAATTACATATCTGAACTAAGTCAGTTATTTCCGAATAGGATTCTAATGGATGTTCTATTATAGTTTTTCCCTTTTCTAATTTTCTGTTAATTGCTTCTATTTTATCATTCATTATTTTTCTAGTAACTTCATCATCTTCTATTTTCTTATATAGTAGTTTCTATGTATCTTCAATATTTTCTATTCTTTTTCTTAATATTTTTAATTCGTCTGTGTACCATCGGTTTAGCGATTTCCGGTATATAACTTTGTTTATAAATTTTTTCAATACATTTTACACATCCTTCTTTATAACATTTTGAACATTTTATTCTCCTTTCTCTGCTAGGGTACCATTTACAATAAAAACATGGGATACTATCTGTTCCTAAGTTTATTTGCCAATCATGCTTACAGGATTCTTCTTCTATATTCATCATATCTAGATCAGAATAGTCTAGATCAGATATGGCTGTAGGGGATGCAATGTTTTCTATGAATTCATTATTTTTTTTCTCATCTTGAGTTATTTGTGTTTCATTAGGGCCTGCTATAGAAATTATTGAATAAATGGATTCTGTGTCTGAAACAGTTTAATCGATATTAATAAGATCCTCATTAGTGCATTCTATTAAGGTGCTGTTTTTATCATGTCTATTTATCCTTTTAGGACAAGTTCGACTCATATGCTCTGGACTGCCACATGTAAAACATTCCAGTTTATTCTTATATAATCTGTTTGGTTAAATTTCCTTACATGTTTTTGTGGGTCCAAATATGGCTTTCTTCTATTGGATTTTCTTAGATAATATTTTTTTCTTGTTATAGTAATTCTGTTTCTTATAAGTCCTTTTATATTTTCTTGGTTCTTACCGTATGTTTGAACTGTATATATTTCTTTACAGAAACCATAATTTGAGTATTTTAGCTGTTTCTGTATTTGTATTGCAGTACACTTTTCTTTTAGGATTTTTAATTCATGTTGGACACGATGACCTACTGTCCAAAGTCTATTTGGTTGAGCTCTTACTCCTTGTTCTTTTTTTCCATCTCTCTGCAATTTCTAAACCTAAGGCTCCAGGTAGTTTTCTATACAAATTTTCTCCTAATTTTTGGTTAAATGCATTTCCGGAAATACAGACATAATAATAATAATCATTAAGGAATTTCTTTATATATTTCCATTTGTATATACTTAATTGTTCTAAATTTTTGATCGCATCTATTTGCACTCCTAGGTGTCCCGAATTGGGATCTTGTCCAGTGACTAGACTCTGGATTGTATTTACAAAATTATATGGGTTTGCTCCTAATGCAAGTAGCCCATTGTATTCATTAGCATTTGTTTCTTTATAATATTCCCACAAAGCTCTTGTACTTTCTCCAAGGAATGTTTCTAAATATTTATACATTTCTACTACATCCATTTCTAGGGTTGATCTATAATAATCTCCTACTAAGGTATATTTCCATACGTCAATTATGATAGACCAATTTTGGGGGTCATGTGCCAGTAAATTTTAGATTTGGGGTTCTGCTTTGGTCCGGAACTTAATGGGTTGCTTTAATGGTTGTCTTTTACCTTTTGTTCTAAATTATTTTTTGATTCATTGTAAGAGGAATACGCCCTAGGTATATTTCCAGATGGGTAGTGTCTAGTACCTAGTCCTATAGTCCTGTGAAAAGGAGATGACGAAGTTGCTGTGCTAACTTCTTCTGTATCTGCTAAGTCCTTTTGGTAAGAGATATCGGTTACGTGAGTTAATTGATCATCTGTTGCTTCTTGTTCTTCTATTAATTTTCCAATTCGAATATTTCTTTCTTGTTCATAATATAAATATTCATCTGCTGTAATGGTTTTGTTTCTATAATGTGCATCTTCCAATTCAAATAATTCTCTTTTGGTTAAATCTATTATTCCTAATTCTTTGGGATATAATATTTTTTCTTCTTCTTATACTAAAGTTTCTATGTATTCTATGTGAACTAAATCTGCATCTAAGTCCGTTTCTATGTTACCAATGTTTCTATTAACTTGGGGAACATAATCTGTAAATCTAACACTAGTTTTTCCTTGAGTATCAGTATATATTAATGAGTCTTGTGGTACTATGGTTGTTATTGGTTCAATAAACCTATCTAAATTCCAATCTAATCCTGCTAATCTTGTTGAGTTATATTCTAATGGCTTAATCATTTTAATTCCTTTACTACTTAATAAATCGACTACTTCTTTTATATTTATTTTATATTTTACTTTAGAGTTGGTTGTTATTCTTCCTAAGAATGCTATATGTACTAATAAGTTATCGCCTGTATTTACTTCTTCGTAACCTTTGGTTTGTATACCTATATGTATATGTTTACTAAAGTCTTTCATGGTTATCATGAAATCTGGGCTACAGTAAAATATTCCTGAATTACTATTCATATCTACTTCTATGCTTGCTATCATTCTCTTAGTCATATACTCATATTATTCCATATATCATCAAATAGTGTTATTATAACTTTACAACCTAAATTTTTTCTCGTTAATCCTTTAATACCAATAATTATTAGTCTTATACGCATAAATTTGTAATTGTTTCTAGCTTGTCTTAGTTCACTACTTGTAGCTTGGCTAATTAAGGGTAAACTTATTGTTTGATTTCCCAGGACAACTCACTACTTGTTCTCTATTATGTCTAAAGAATTCTGTTCTAAACTCAAATCTCCCTGTTTGGTATAATGTTCTAGGATAGAGTATAGTTAATCCTTCTCTCTGGACTGTCGTAATCTTGTTCCGGATCTATTAATTTATCTATTTGAACTTCATAATTATTAGCATGTCTGCTAAATAGTCTTTTTAATAAAGGTCTTGAACCACTGACTGAAAGTCTAGCGGTTGAACCTTGTTCTCTAGATCTAAGAGTTCTAGAGGGTCCTCCAAATGTTTGCAAATTTGAATGAGTTCTATTGTTCATTCTATTTTTTGGGCGGGGAATCTAAATATCGGTTTAGGTTTTCTAGTTATTTTTTCTTTACCTGTGGGTTCTAAGGATATTTTTGATATATTATCTGTTAACTTATTGATTTCTTCTTAGATTCCAGTTATGGTAGGTTTTTGGATATTATCTAACATTCTATGAAGTCCTACTAATAATTTTATGATAATTTTATTTTGTTTAACTACTAACCTATCAGAATGAGCTTCTGGAGTATAGCTTTCTATTTCTTGTAATATTTCGCTGTAATTAAAATCTGTCATCAACTAAGGACGATTCTTTTTATTTCTTCCAATAACTGTCTATTTTCTCTTGATTTTGCTTGTAATGATTCTAATTTTTCTTCTAGTCCTTTTGGTTTATCTACTTGTGTTGGGTGACCTTTTAACGTGCTAAGTTTTTCTAGACTAATGCTATTCTAGTGTTTAATATAATCTATTTTACTTGATATTTCTTTTAATATCTGATTCTTTTCTGTAAGCGTAGTAATAATTATTTCTAAATAATGAGTTAATTTGCTTAAATCTTCTAAAGTTCCTAAATTTACAGGTTTTGATGGATCTACTTTATAGGTTCTGATACCAAAATAATCTGCCATTCTACTTTTACCAATTTGACAATTGTTGTGTCGATATGTAGCAATCATAAAATTTGTAATTGCTTCGAATTGGATGTTTGCCATGTTGATACTGAAAAAACTGGGTAATCAATGCAAGTGACAATTGGATTCTATGTAGGTCGATGTGTAATTTTCAAGAAATTATAATAATTGTGAGAAGGGTGAGATAGCAATGAAGAATATGAATTGGATCGAACAAAACCAAGAAACTGCTAGGATTGTCAATAGGGTATTTGTTGAGGAAAGAGATTGCATATTTATCGAGAGGATGTTGCGCACCTTCTATTTCTTGGTTGTGTTTTGTGTTTCGTATTGAACATTATTAGCCAAGTGATACTATTAGATGATGGTTTATTTTGAAAAAAGTGTATCCTTTTGAATGTTGGAACTTTTTGCAATTGGTACCTACTGTTGTTAGTTAAGTGAATTCTTTTCATTATTTTCTTGATCACGTTGAGTGTATCTAATCATACCCTAGTATCTTTGTGAGTGTCAGCTCAAGTTGTTCATCTTTGTTACTTGGTTGCACCTGCACCAACTTCTTTTGAATCGATGACAAGCATAACTAGTACACAAGGCCCTCATCTTATGCTCGTTTTCTTTTTTATTTGTCTTATGCAGCCCAAAATTTTCTCTCTTCGTTCTCTTCCACTATTTTCGTTATCTATGTGAAGTCCAACTTGGTTGAGGATATGGGGTGAGAACTGTTTACTTTGATTGTGTTTTGGGATTGTTAAATCACCAATATTGTTGCATGTATGGCAGTATGAGTTGATTAAATGCCATACCTTGAACCCTGGTACCAACTCCACTTAAAATGAATTGTGCACATAAAAAATTAAATAATAAATATCTAGGATATGACATTTCTGATGAACTTGAAATTTAGTCCACCTAGCTTTCCGAGACAGTTACTGCTAAAGAAATAAATTCAGTAGTTAAAAGTTTTCTGGAAGCCGACTAATTAAGCATAGGGTTTGCAGAAGATGACCAAGAATGGGAAAGAAAATCTCAGGAGGAGTTACCAGTGGTTCAAAGAGCCCATTAGGACAAAAGATGATAACATAGGCCATGTGAACCTGGAACTGCATCATAGAAAAGTCTCGAAGAATGAATTTCGTGCTGCTGCCCTTTCAAAACCAATTAGGTTTGGATGAATTACCAGGAGTAGAAAAGGCAAATACTGTGGGATTTATTGCTTAATTATGATGTTTCTTTACTAAATTGCAAGGTTGCAATGTACCACAATATTATCACTCAAGTTGAACTTGAGTTTATAAATTATGACGCTGCATTATTGATTATTTTAGTAGTGTTACAAAGACTGAGTGATTCAGTCTTCTTTTCAGATTGCAAAACGTCTGGAGAAGTTCAAGACAACCATCTTCACTCAGATGAGCTCGCTTGCCATCCAACATGGAGCAATAAACCTGGGTCAGGGCTTCCCAAATTTTGATGGTCCTGATTTTGTCAAGGAAGCAGCAATTCAAGCTATAAGCGATGGAAAGAACCAGTATGCAAGGGGTTATGGTGTCCCTGATCTCAACTCCGCCATTGCTGCTAGGTTCAAGAAAGATACAGGTCTGGAAGTGGACCCCGAAAAGGAAGTGACTGTCACTTCCGGTTGCACCGAAGCCATAGCTGCTACCATGCTCGGATTGATCAATCCTGGTGATGAAGTAGTAGTCTTTGCTCCATTCTACGATTCTTATGAAGCAACCCTTTCAATGGCTGGTGCCAAAGTAAAGTCAATTACTCTCCGCCATCCAGATTTCTCAGTCCCAATCAGTGAACTGAAGTCTGCTATTTCCAAAAACATACGGGCAATCCTCATAAACACTCCCCACAATCCCACTGGAAAGATGTTTACTAAAGAGGAGCTCGAAACCATTGCTGCTCTCTGCATAGAAAATGACGTATTGGCATTCACTGATGAAGTCTATGATAAGTTAGCATTTGAAGCTGATCACATCTCATTGGCTTCCCTTCCAGGCATGTATGAAAGAACTGTAACTTTGAATTCACTGGGCAAAACCTTCTCATTGACTGGGTGGAAAATTGGGTGGGCCATAGCTCCTCGGCATTTAACATGGGGACTGAGGCAAGCTCACGCATTCCTTACATTCGCAACTTCAACTCCAATGCAATGGGCAGCTTCTGCAGCTCTTCGAGCACCAGATTCTTACTACGAGGAGCTGAAGAGAGATTACTCGGCGAAGAAGAAAATATTAGTAGACGGACTTAAGGAAGCAGGTTTCATAGTTTATCCATCAAGTGGGACCTATTTCGTTGTAGTTGATCACACCCCTTTTGGATTTGAGAATGATGTGGCATTCTGTGAGTACTTGATTCGAGAAGTGGGAGTTGTCGCAATTCCTACGAGTGTGTTCTACCTCAATCCTGAGGAAGGAAAGAATCTGGTGAGGTTTACCTTCTGTAAAGACGAGGACACTCTGAGAGCAGCCGTAGCGCGAATGAAGGAGAAGCTGAAGAAAATATGAAATCATGCATGAAGCCTGTTTGTATTGTTGTTGTTATATTCGGTAGAAACAGGTTCATTCTCAAGCTGCTTTCCTTGACAAGAAGCTAGTTTGAGAGGTGAATGAACGTGTGGTATGTCAGATTCCTGCTGCAATTTCAGTTATAGTTCGGTATCAGTTGCTCAGTGGACAAAATAAAATCTGATTTTTATTTTTCATGTAATTTTCTTTGCTTGTTGCAAATACTTTAGAATTCAGATGCATTATATTTAATAGTTCCAGTTCATTTCTTATGAGATATTTCTATATATATTCATATCAAGCTTCATAATTCTTCTACCTTCGTTCACATTGCTTCCTTTTCTCTTGGAAGCAATCAAGGAAGATTGCAATGGAAGTCACCACAAACGGACCAAACCTGCTTTCATCTGAGAATCGCTTTCCTGCATCCCCATAAGCAATCCCTTCTTCTTCATCATCTTCCTCCTTTCCTCAACTACATAAATGAACATCTACTCGTTCCCTCCTTTTCTAACTTCCAACGACCTTCACTTGTACAAACACAACCAAAACAGCACCGTAAATCATTGATGTCTCTCTACCCTTCCCTCCACCATGGTCACTCGAGAACCTGCCGCCTTTTCTTTTGCTACCAATGCCAACGTACTGTCCGGATCATCTCCTCCCCTTCATTCCCTGTCTCCTTCTGCCCCCGCTGCTTCGGCAGCTTCCTCCATGAAATCCACCTCCCCCCTTTCTCCCACCCGTTCCCTTCCCACGCTCTATTCCTTCCCTACCCACCTGGTGCTCCCCACAGCCAACCGGTGGTCCGTGCAATTCCGAGGCCACCGCCTCCGCCAGCGTCCATCCCCACCGCAGTTCACCCAGGGGACTACTTTGCAGGCCCTAACATGAACGAGCTGATAGAGGAGCTGACACAGAATGACAGGCCTGGCCTTCCTCCTGCTCCAGCCTCTGCTATTGGTGCAATACCGACTGTCCGCATCGGTGGGGCCCATTTGCAGGATGGGTCCCAGTGCCCTGTGTGTAAGGAGGATTTTGAGATGGGGGAGGAGGCAAGGGAGATGCCTTGCAAGCATGTCTTTCATTCGGACTGCATTGTGCCTTGGTTAAGGATTCATAACTCTTGCCCGGTATGCAGGTTTCAGTTGCCTACTAGCGATGATACAACAAGGAATAGTCAGAGATTTTCTAGAAGAAGTACAAGAGATAGTGGTGGTGGTGGTGGTGGTGGCAGTGCTCGTCAGGATTCTACGAGGAGGAATACGATCCCTTCATTGTGGCCATTTCGGGGTTCAGGGGCACCAAGGTGGGAGCATGAGTATCAGAGAAGGGTGGATGATGGTGATCCTCTAGATAATCCTGGCGGTAATAATCCGATCGTCTCCCAAATGTTCAATATGGTCTTCTTCTCTGTTCTCTTCTTTTATATCTTAGCCTAAAAGTATTCAATTCTTCACCTTGATTGATTGTTTGTTTGTTTGTTTTAGAAAGATGAATAAAAGAGAACTATACGATAACTGACTTGTTACTGAATAAATTTCTTGGTAGGGAACAGCTGAATTGTTACTCTACTGTAAGGATGCCTTAACAAAGACTCCAAACAATTTATATGTCTGAAACCATGAAAAACATTCTCAAAGCAGATGATAGTAATTCTATCGACTTTTTATGAAATGTAGACCATAAATATTTGTTCATAAAGATACCCTTGAAACTATTGGGTTTTATACTTGTTCGATTTTCTTTTTTCTTCGAGGAATCTACATGAAAGAACAATTTGTATTTTAGTTTGAAAAATTTTACAGTGCAATTTTTTTTTCTTTCCAATATTTGAAAGAACTTCTTGTTGTTAATATCTGCCTCGACTTATCTCTTAATCTGATATACAATTCTTACCTTCAATTTTCAGCCTTCTACTCTTGGCTGCGGTCATGGTTTCTGCTCTAGTGCTTCTCACTAGTAGCTGGTCTTGAAGGAAATTAGCGTCTGCTTAATTACTTATGTACAGAGTTAAGGCAATCCTCAACATGGTGTATCTAAATCTTTCAGTATCTACTTAATAATTTAGATTGGTAGGATTACGGCATAATTTTCTCATGTTTCTTTTGGATTTTATCTTTTTTGCTCGAAAAGCAGACTGGTAGAGAAAACTAAGGGAGCTTATGTCGATCCAAAAATATGTCAGAAAACTTCTGTAAGCTTCACCGCACGGACAATTCATTCTCACCGATTCCAGCATCTCATCAAGGACAAGCTAGGGCTCCTGCAAAAGACTCAAAGCTCACAGGAAAACAATATAGTTTGACGTCTCCATCTCTCATGTTCATGTATTTGCAGTTTCAAAATTGGGTTTGCAATTTATACCTCTTTTCAGTGCAAATAAATGAAAAAGTACCAACAAGTACCTCATGTTGCTGCTTTTTTTTTGTGTGTGGGACAAAAAGGTGTGAATTCTTTTAGAAACAATATAAAACTGACCATTTTAACTTTCACCGATATTGATTGTATCCAACCGATGTTAACTCTTGAATCTGACTCGTTTGCATCGTTGATCTGATATGAATGGTGACGATTGCTCCGATTGACCTGCAAAAATATGAAACAACGGGGTTGACCCGGGAGACAGAACTTTCGATGCTCAAGTCTGAACTCAAGAAGAATATGTGATGTTTTAAGTGGTTCTACGCTCAAGTCAGAACTCAAGAAGAATATGTGATGTTTTAAGTGGTAAAATATTGATTACCTGATTTCTGTGGAGGTCATGGGGTATTTATAATCGCTTTGGGGGTCAGTTTCAAGATAACAATTTTTCTTTACTTTCCGGTATTTTTGGATTGAATTGGTCATCTCGTTTTCATGAAGAGATAAGAGTGGTTAATGAAATTCAGTTAAAACTCTTCTCATGATAAGAAATATAGTTTTTGAACCGTTTCTTATGAATAATTATGAGTTTAAATCATATTTAAATAATTATGGACTCATTCATGTTGGGCTGTTTTGACAACCCAGTTAGGCAAACCCGTTTTGAGTTGTTGGGCTTGACAGATGCCCAACTCATATTTACAGACCCGTTTCTAGTGAAAATTACCGTTTTACCCTTGTGAGCTTTAAGATTCGTGACTGATTTGAACGGTCCAGATTTGGTTCTATTTTTACCAATATCACAAGCCCCCCCACTCCCGAAAACTGAGTTTCACAGCCTTTGAGGAATATTTCGTCCGTTTTTAAGGGTTTACAGAACTTATCATCGTTTTCGGAGATGTTTGAATTTTGCTCCAGGTCTAACATGTGCTATTCTGGGTTGTAAAATACCCATAATTATTTTTAGGATTTTCTGCATTTTTTAGGATTTTTCCAGGTTTTCTAATTTTTTTCCAGTTTTTAATCATTTTTCAAATTTATTCAATTTCCAAAATTTTAATTAATTATTCTAAATTTATAATTACTTTATCGGAATATTAAAATATTTTTCAGAATTAATAATTATTTTTTAGAATTTTTAATTATTTTTTGAAAATTTTTAAATAATTATTTTAAATTTAATAATTAAGTAAAGGATTTAATCAATTATGATTGATCTGGACAGTTGATTACGTGAACACGGATCCAGATGAGATCCTGGCCGCCGCTTCCTTTATTTTTCTAGGGGGAGCTTCTGCTCGGTAGAAGTGTCTTCGACTCGTAGTGGCGCTTTATGGTGGCACCACATGGCATTAACCGGACAACTTTGACTGTTGACCCGGTAAACATTGACTAGGGTTTTTTTTTGAAAATTTTCCCCAATTTTAATCAATTTTGAAATTATTCAATTTCCCGAATTTTAATAATTAATGTTCGAAAATTATAATTAGTTATTCTAATTTTATAAATATTTTTTCAGAATTATTTCAAAAATATTTTCTGAATTAATAATTGTATTAAAAATTTCTATTTATTATTTTCTAATTTTTAATTATTTTTTGGGATTTTTAAATAATTAATTCGAATTAAATAATTAAGTAAAGGAATTAAATCAAACGTTATTAGGGCCATCGATCACACGAGCGTGGTTCGGGAAGAGATTTGGGTCATTGATTCCCTTGTTCTGGTCGGGAGAACTCTTGCTTGGTTTGTGAACAAGCAGAAGTGTCTCCGACCCATCATGGTGTACTAAGGTGATGCCACGTGTCGTTGACTAGTCAGCCATTGACTGGTCAATGTTGATCGTTGACCCAAAATTAATCTAAGTTTTTTTTTTGGTTTTGGTTGATTAATCTCAACTGTCCATCATGTGCGCGGGGATCGGGAGGAGATGAGGACTGTCGATTCCCTCGTTCTGGTCGGAGAGCTCTTGCTCGGTTTGTGACCGAGCAGAAGTGTCTTCGACCCATCGTGGTGTGCTACTATGATGCCACGTGGTATTTGACTGTGTCAACTTTCTTCTTTTCCTTTTTTTTTGAGCCATTTTTTCTCCTTGGATACCCTCTCATAGTTGTAGTATAATGAACTTTCCCGGTGCTATAGATGTTAGATTGGGCATGTGACCCCTCGTTTCAAAGGTCGAAGATCTACAATTTCTCTTCAGAAGTCAACTGAAGAATCATCCGCCTTTAGGGTCAAATCAGGCCCGCCATATCTCTGCCTCCGTGAAGTTGAGAAGAGCTTCGGTATCTGGGTTCTATAAAGAGGAGTTTCATCCCCGGGGAGCTGCGAAGAGGAGCTTTGCTCCTTTGGGTTAAGGGGAGGAGCTTCGCCATAGAGGAGCTATGAAGAAGAGCTTCGTAATACTGTTATAGGGAGTTGTTCTGGAGGCGAGTTTAGGGAGCTGCTCATGGGGTGATTTGAGCTCTGAACTCGCTGTAGAAGAAGAAGGTAGCTCGGGAGGCAAGCGAGATGAAGAGCATCGCCGGGCTCTAGGAAAGCTCTTCTATTCAGAAGTCAACTGAAGAATCATTCGCCTTTAGGGTCAAAACAGGCCTGCCATATCTTTGCCTCCGTAAAGTTGAGAAGAGCTTCGGTATCTGGGTTCTATAAAGAGGAGTTTCACCCCCGAGGAGCTGCGAAGAGGAGCTTCGCTCCCGTGGGTTAAGGGGAGGAGCCTCACCACGGAGGAGCTATGAAAAAGAGCTTTGTAAGACTCTTGTGGGGAGTTGTTCTAAAGGCGAGTTAGGGAGCTGCTCATGGGGTGAGTTGAGCTCCGAACTCGCTGTAGAAGAAGAAGGTAGCTTGGGAGGCGAGCGAGATGAAGAGCATCACCGAGCTCTAGGAAAGAATCGTACGGGAGGTATGTTTAGGGAGCAGCTCTAGAGTTGAGTTGAGCTCCGAACTCGCTGTAGAAGAAGAGGGCCGCTAGGGTGGCGAGCGAGATGAAGCGCTGGGCTTTAGGAGAGAGCCATTCGGTAGGCGAGTTTGGGGAGCATTGCTAAAAAAGTTGGGCTCCGAACTTGTTGTTGGAGAAAAGAGTCGCTAAGGAGGCGAGCGAGATGAAGATCATCGTCGGGCTCTAGGAGAGAGCCGTTCGGAAGGCGAGTCAAGGGAGTAGCTCTTAGGATGAGTTGAGCTCCGAACTTGCTATATAAGAAGATGGCCTCTCAGGAGGCAAGCGAGATGAAGAACTTCATCGAGCTGTAGGGAAGAGTTTTTCGGTAGACGAGTTTGGGGAGAAACTCTGGGAGTGAGCTGAGTTCCGAACTCGCTGTAGAAGAAAAAGGCTGCTCAAGAGGCGAGCGGGATGAAGAGCTTTATGGGGCTTTAGGGGATAGCTATTCAGGAGGCGAGTTTAGGGAACAGCTCTAGGGGTGAATAAAGCTCCGAACTCGTTTGGAAGATGAAGGCAGATCGGGAGGTGAGCGAAGCACCAAACTCATTATATGGAGAGAATGAGTTGTTGGAGAAGCTCGAGTAAGGAACGAAGCCCCAAACTCATTGTATGGGGTAATGAGTTGTTGTTGTTGTTTTTTTTTTGTTTTGTTTTTTTTGTTTTGTTTTGTTTTGTTTTGTTTTGTTTTGTTTTGTTTTGTTTTTTTTTTTTGGGGGGGGGGGGGGGGGGGGGGCTCGGAAGAAAAGTTGAGAACTGAACTCATTGCCTGCCTTTAGTTGTTGAGTTTGTGTTTGCTAATGTTGTCATGACCTCCTGCTCTTTCCCATTAGCAAATTGTTGTGTATGTTAGGTGTGATTCTCGTGATGACGAGATTGCCCCTCTCTGTACCAAGCTCCGAGTGGTAGAGTTGGAGCTTACTTGCTTGCGGGAAAAGCTTTACAATGTGGAAGTGGAGTTCGGCCACTTGAGGAGAGTGTTGATCGGAGGGAAATTAAAGCGAGGTGCCATGACGAAGGTCTTCAGGAGAAGCCTCCAATCGATATGGGGGGTTACTCTCGCGATAGCGGTGCATCCCTTGTTGAGGCGATGATCGGAAGGACATCGGTGGTTAAAACCCTTCGCCATTCTTTGCTTGTGGCTACCTCCGAGAGGGACGAGTTGAAGAACGTAGTGCATGAGAATAGCTTAGAGGTAGCTTATATGAGGAAAGCTGTTCTTGAATCTTTGGAGGAGACTCGTCCAAATGGTTCGGCATGTGCTAGTACTTTCCATTGGAAGATTAGAGTGAAGCACCCACCTCAAGGAGAGGCTTCTTGTACAAGAGGTGGAGATTCATAGGTTGAAGCGGCTTCTCGAGGAGGCTAAGACAAGAAGCACTTCTAATTCCCGTTATGAGATAGATTAGGGGAGGTTATTTCATGAGTTGGCTTTGCTCTAGCATGGGGTCTCGAGGAACCCAGGAGATGCCCAGAGCCGGGTGGCAGGTTTGTCAAGTGTTGCCTCTATTGGAGGGGTGACACGTGTTAATGGCCATGTGGCTCAAACTTACTTTACGAGTTTGGTCTTCCCTTTCGATCAATCGAGAGATCGAGGAGGTGCTTTGGTACCCTGAGGGGCCTCAAGCCACGGGTGTCCCTTAATAGGAATGCACCTTTGCCACGAAGGAGTAATGATGACTCTGAGGGAGATTTGTGAATTTTTAGAGACTTGTAACCTTGTTTACCGCTTCTTTCGAACTTGTATTGAGATTTTGATGTGAAATGGAAAAATCTTATGAGTGTTCAAGCTTTGTCTCTTTGAGTGGTATATCTATGTGTTTGAGGTTATTTTGGGAGCACTCGAATAGCGAGCCGTGCACCGCACACTTGCTTAGGGGCAATTAGTTACAGCGACCCTGGAACCAAGAATGGACTCCGAACAGGGTGACAATGAATTTTGGGAGCGCTCGGATGGCAAGTCGTGCCCGCACACTTGCTCAGGGGGGAGTGGCTAGAGTGGCCCTATGAACCATGAATAGACTCTGCACTTGTTCGGGGTGTTTGGGGAGCACTCGAATGGCGAGCCGTGCCCTACATACTTGCTCGGGTGCAAGTAGCTAGAGCGGCCCTAGAACCATGAATGGACTCCAAACAGGGTGACAACAAGTTTTGGGACCACTCGTGTAACACCCTGGCCCGAAACAGCGATTTTTCTAACAACTGTCCACCACAGGCTTGCCTCATAAAATGTGCTATAGCTGATTGGTGACCTCTAATTCCATGCAATTATATATATATATAGGCGATTAATCTTTCAAATCCCTAATATGGGACAAACAACTCCCACATCTCTCCTTCTCTCTCTCTGGCGTCAGTAGAAGGCAGAACCCCTGAGCAGGCCCCTACCTCTGCCACGCCCACGTGGCGACACAAAGTCGCTTCCTGTAACCTCTGTTTTTTCATTTTGTGTATTTTTGGGTGTATTTTCCTTTTTCCTTGTATTTGTTTCCGTTGTATCTCTTTTGGATCGTATATTGGATTTTATTTTCAATATATATTTGTTCTCTTATTATTTGGTCTCTTTTATTTGAATTCTTGATTTTTGTTCGTCTCTTGTTTCGTTCCATTTTGATCGAGCTGGTTATTTTTTATCCTCTTTATTTTTGTTCACCTATATTATTTTTTTTCTATTATTTTGTTCTTTTTGCCCTATCTATATTATTGTGCTTGAATCCCTATCAATCCACTTAACCCATTACCCGATATACTAAACCGAACACCCAGTTGTTTTCCCACATTCTATTTGTGTTTTTAAACCAATGTCAAATTCACAAATCCCAATTGATCTCTACCCTATACTCTATTACCCCATACCCAGACTAACTAACCTACCATACCCATTTCCCTATTTCACTACCCAACCGAATCCCTGTGCACCACGCAAACCCGACCCGCTTTTCCCTACTCTGTTTCCGCCGTCACCCACCTTCCCAACCCTATTAACCCACTATATATACTCTAAACCCATGCATCCCATTCCTATTCACCCTAGTGCTACAAATCCCCATCTCCCTCTCCCTAGCTCTCCTGTCCTGCTCCCTCTCTTCACCGTGCGCCCTGCCTCCTCCCCGTCTCTGTCTTTGTCGCGCGCCCCGCAGGAAGCCAACCCCCTTCCGCTCTATTTCGCCCTCGGGCGGTGCCATACTGCGGAGCAATGCCAGCCCCCTTGGCCGTCGTCTCTCTTGCTCTCTCGTCGTTCATCGTGCCTTCTCTCGTGCGCCTTTGTGTCCGTCGTGGTTATGCGTGCTCGCTTGTGCTTAAGTTCGTGCTCCGTTTGTGGTTCGTGGGTTTTTGTTCTTGGGATCGTTCGTGGTTCGTTGAGTTCGTTGGCCGGGAATCCGTTCCCGTTATTCTTGGTTTTCATCATTTTTGTCTTCGATTAAGGCAAGTAACTTGTACTCAATTCCTTTGTATGATACAAGTCATAAATTTCACTTGTAGTGTAGTTGGGTTCTAGAGAAAACTCGTGTGTGTTATCTTGATAAGTATTGTCTCTATAGTGCTATTGACCATAGTTTCCTCACGACATAAATTTGATATGAAACAACTTAGGTTTTGACCATTCTTGATGTGATTATAATTGTGAGATGATTATGAGAATTTGCGTGTTTGTTTGGATCCATGTGATATACTTGTTGTGGACATGCTATATACCCTATATCATGATGATTGGACACTTAGTGGACTCTATAACATGTTTGATTGTGTTTGGAACAAGTTTTGCGTGGTGTATGTTGATTTGTTGTTAAGAGAAAAATCTGTATTTTGTCAGTGATCAGTTTTGATTGGTATTTTAGACCATATTAAGGTCAGTATATTAACTTCAGTATTAAACATGATTTTTAGAGAAATCCGTCTTCTTTCCAAACTCTCTGACCTTGATCGATTTCGTTTTCGTATGTGTGAGAAATGACTGTTTTACTACAGAGGTGTATTTCATTTCCAGATTTCGTTTCTTAATGATTTCGATGACTAAACTATTTTGATACTAGTGCTAGACATATTATTTTGATCTGAAATTTTAGACAGTATTTCTATACTTGATTAGGGATTACCCAGAATTTTGGTGGATTTATTTGATAAGATTCACATACCGTTTCATGCTTTTGAATAAAAACTATACTTGCTGGATTTTCTCGCTGTTCTGTAAAGATTTGTATTTTCACCCTAATTTCTTCTTCTGTATGAAAAACATTTATGAAATATGAAAGTTATCTTATTTTGTCTAATTTTTTCTCCCTATGGAGAATTTGGATTTCGTTTCATGGTTTGCGAGATATTACAGTTTTCGTACAGCAGTGTTGGGAATTCCAGATTTGCCAAACTATCGTTTCTTGATGTTCCCTGATTTTTGTTGACTGAATTAATCTTACTGAAAAATTATGAAACTTTACAATCTGATACTAGACATACAGGGGAATACCCCAGATTTTTTCTGGATTTATTTGAGGTGTTTTGATGCTGTTTTCCTGACTTTGAATTCGATTTACTGATTTCTGGCTGAACATAATTTCTGAATTCAAATCAGTTTTGAGTTATATTTTTGTGAAATACTATATGACTTATTTATATTCGATGGATTCGGTTGGGAGTCTATTTTCTAAAAGTTTCGACGAATTCAGATTTGCATGTTTGTAACTTCGGAAATTTCTATTTTACTGCAGTATGGTCTTGCCGTCCTAAACTTGAGATTTGGTTACTTTATCCTTTTATGAGTTACCTTGCATCCGTACATGTTTATCTTGCAACTTGAAATTGTTAAATGATCATGCCATATTATTCTTGAGATATTTTGCACACATACCTGCTTGTTTGACATTAATAATGAATAATCAAGCTGGGATTAAGGGAAAGATCTAGTAGTGGATAATTCAGAAACGTGTACTCGGAAGGGAATCCATAGATCCTACATGATTACTTGATACATGATGCTTGACACGTGATTACTTGACACTTGCACGCAAGATACGTTACTTGCCACTTGTAGAATTTGACACGTGATTACATGATACATGATACATGATACTTAGAGCTTGGAGCTCAATACTTGATACTTGTCCCTGAGTACATTACCCTCTATGGTCCACTATGAAATCTAAAGCGAAACTGTTTGTTGTAGCAACTATTTAGTAATAACCGGGATGCATGAAGTGCTACCTTGATAGTAATAATTACAAGACAAGATACATGACACTTGAACATGATACATGCTTACTTGATACTTGACACTCGCTACATGTTTACATGATACTTGACACTCGATGCTTGCTTAGATGATACTTGTTTACTTGACACCTGATACATGCTACTTGTACTTGTTCACCTTACCATGCTAGTTATTTTATTTTGTTATCATGCCTATTCCATGTTATTAGCTAGTTTTTCCATGTACTTGTATCTTGTATTACAAGCGGCCCGTAACTTGCATTGACGGAAGTTTGTTTTCTTTTTCCTATCCCTACAATTGGTAAATTGCATATTTTGGAGAACAGGTTCCAGAGGGTATTGGTGATATGAAGTATTAGTTGGATTTTACTATTATTATTTCTTGTGGCTTGCTTTGAACAGTTGTATCTTGTATTTTGATACTTGGATTTATTCTTGTATTTGGGCAATGTGACCCAGGATTTTGACTTATTCAGATCATGATTATTTGAGATTAATACATTTTGGTTTCAAGTATTCTTGTTGGTATTTTGGTTCATATGCGCATGTTGGTTGATTTTTTTGCTTCCGATTCTGATTATTCTTGTGAAATGTTGTAAAGATTCTTGAACAGCTTATGGATGATGAAAATTATTCACTGGATTTAGTCACGTACTCGTATTCCGCATTCTCTTTTGGGAAGCAGGGCGTGACACTGCCTCCTGTGCCTGGGCCCCACGCCCATGCCACATCAACACAGTAGTAGCTGGCATCTGCCGCTGTCTCTGTCCCTGGGCCCCACGGAAATCAAATTCCAAACAAACCCCTATAGAATCTCCATAGGGCAAGCCACCAATTATATATATATATATATATATATATATATATATATATATATATATATATATATATATATATATATATATATACACACACACACACACACATACCCCCCTTAAGAATTCATATATATATATATATATATATATATTCTTACACACACACCCCTTAAGAATTCAGCATCCTCAATGAAGCCGAGGCATGCAACGTAGCGCAGGATCTCCTTTCTAGCCGATGTGGAGTGGAGTACCATAATTCTGCTAGCTGGACCTTGATTCTGCTAGTTGTACCCTAATTCTGCAACTGTACAGCCCCTACCTGGGACTCGTACATCCACTAGCTCCAACTCAGGCATACATCCGCTAACTCCATCTGAGGCATACATTTGCTAACTCCATCTCAGGCATACATTTCACTCACTCTTACCCACACGCGGTGCCGAAAGTTGGCTCTGATACCATTTGTAACACCAAGGCCCGAAACAACAATTTTTCTAACAATTGCCCACTGCTATAGCTGATTGGTGACCTATAATTCCAGACAATTATATATATAGAGGTGATTAATCTTTCAAATTCCCGATATGGGACAAACAACTCCCATATCTCTCATTCTCTTTCTCTGGGGTCAGCAGAAGGCAGAACCCTTGAGTGGCCCCACCTTTGCCACGCCGACGTGGCGACACAAAGCCGCTGCCTCCTGTGCTCACACCACATCAGCACAGCAGCAGCTGGCATTTGCCGCTGTCTCTGTCCCTGGGCCCCACAGAAATCAAATTCCATACAACCCCTCCTATAGAATCTCTATAGGGCAAGCCACCAATTATATATATATATATATATATATATATATATATATATATATATGCACACTCTTCCTTACGCACTCTTCGTGCACACTCGCCATCATCTGTCTGATCTGAGCCTTGATCATGATCATTATCTAATGGCTCAGATCAACTCCGCTCTTCTCACTTTCGTCCGAGGCTATTTTTGTCATTTTCCTACCCCATGAAGCAATACTCCTTCTCTTCACACTCCTTCTCATCGTAGCCCCAAAATCGATGAAGTTTCCTCTCCCTCTCAACGTGAACCCAAATCAAAATCGAAACCCTACTCCAAATCTGAATAATCCCTTCCTCATCGATGCTCTTCTCATCATCGAAGAAGCTCCGCTCCTCATCGAAGCTCCTCTCTTCACCGACAAAGCTCCTTTCCTCATCGACGGAACTCTAGCTCCAAATCCTTTAAACCGCGACCTCGACGAAACCCTAGCTCTGATTCCCCTTCACCAAATGGAAATGCTATTCGAAATCGTCCCGACGCGGCTCCTCCTACGGCCTTAGTGCTTTCATCTATATGAGGGAAGTATTTTATACTTTAGCATCTATTTACAAATTTGGTCAGTAACTTTTGTGTGTGTGGATGTAGGCAATGATGACAATCACTTATTGAAAATTGATAATGATTCATGCTTTTGATTGTTGATATTGATTCAGGCTTATTTCTGCTCTCTGTCTAATATTTGCTATGCAGTCTCTTGCTTTTTTCTGAAGAGTTCCCCTATATATATATATGGTATTGCAATGGTATTTGAACGGATTGGCATGGTTAATGCTTGATTATTTATGCATTTGGACTAGTTGGCATGACATTAACATGTAGCCCTAGTGACTGATGCTTGAATTTTTATGTTCTTGGCTATATTTTCTGATGCCTCAAATGAAACTATGCTGTGTATTCAAGGTGATGCCTCAAATATTTGCATTATGTTAATATTCAGGGTGATGCCTCAAATGTGGATCCAGAGATCATTCAAACATCTGTTGAGTATTTGATCTTTTATGGTTCTTAGATATATGATGGCAATATTTATTAGGTTAGTTGTCACTAATTTCGTGCAATCCATAAAATGGCAAAGTGCCTTGTGTATTAGAGAGAATGCACCAATGCTTGTTCGCATTCATAGTAGCAATCCAGACTATACTTGTATATTCTGCAGTTTCGATGTTTAGAATTTGCTGGTAATATAAGCTTCCATGTAAGGCTGCTGCCTGGAATTCTGTAGCTCATAGTTCAATTTTCGAAAGATGTGTTGTCAAGTGGTTCTTCATTGTTTCTCTTCTGATAAATGTGATTTTGTCTAAAGTATTTTATTGAGGTCATAGCAGCGGTGCGCTCTATCCTCTTACAGAGATTACAACTACCCTACCGATTATGACAAATTCAGGAAGCAAAGTAGCATGCTGAAACAAAACAGCATATAGAACTCTCAATTCCCATTTTTTAGAGACTCTCAATTGATACATGATAATGGTTTTGATTGTTGAACTTTTGAGCATTTGAACTAGTTGGCATGGCACCCCAATGTAGCCCTAGTTAGAAACAACAAGTTCCGAGCCTACTATTTTTTATGATATAATTTTTTTGAATGAATTCATGTTGTGCTAAGCTCCCTAATTTATTTTTCTTTTTCTTATTGTAGACAGAAAAGGAGAATGAAGCAGCAGCAGCTCCAGGCAGCAGTAGCAGCTCCAGTCAGTAGTAGCAGCAAGTAATTAGATTCTGAGAACATTTAATCAACTGCTCCCTTGTTGTATGACGATTTCATGTATACATTTGAGAGGAGAACGCATTAAATCTTGAGAGTTTCTTGGAGAGGAATGTTGAATTACTTGCTTCATCCATCCATAAGGAGATCTTGTTATGGTTATACTAGTTTGTTGGAAGGGGGCTGGTTGAAGAAATATTTTGTAGCCAAGCATAATTTATGTACTCTCTTCTTTATAAATGAATGAAAATGCTTTATTTACTTATAGTATCAATCTGTCATTGCTAAATTCAGTTTTAATTACATACTCAGTAGTTGTTGGCTGTCTTAATTTGATGAAGTAATGTTACTTGAATACCTAGAATTGGATGAATAAGGTGTGTTCTTGTTGGATTAGGCATGCTTGTATGTATAGTGAACATGAAATGGTAAAAGGAGATTTATCTGGTATTCTTTTGTAGGTTAAGGAATTACTTGATGTAACACAAGAAGATGAGTTTTTCATGAAGAGGAGAATCTGAGCAAGAAGAAGGAGCTTGAAGTGTACAACATGAATAAGAGTGTTTTAGTATACAAGCAAATGGTGATGTTCTCAACATTAAACATACTAGTTCATGAAAAACACTTCACCCAGCAACTCATGATACAAGATTGTATAGAATCTTATACAAATTAGGGTATTATACAAAATCTTATACAAAATTTTATACACACTTGTTCTTCATCTCATGATTCTTCTTTAGTTGTTGTTGCTGCTGCTCCTTCTAGCTACTTCTTCTTCTTGTAGCTGATCGCTTTTTCTCCTACTAGCTGCTGTTGTTCTTCTTCTCCTTCTAGTTGCTGTTGCTTCTCCTAATAATGAAATACACCAGGTTGTGTTTCAGTTTTCAGCTACTTGAACATTTTTTTTCTCATGATTCAATATTACAAGCTCAAGTCTTACAAGCATATTCAAAGATAAATAGGCATTACATCAGCTTCTTCTTCAACTTCCTACTACAAGTTTTACATTTTACATTTTGTAACTTCCTACTCAAAGGCTCAAGATAATATAAGTGTAAAAAGGAAAGAAAAAGATATTACATTTTGAAGTCATTACATAGACGATAACAAAGATTACAAAATTTAGAGGATAAGCAATATTTTTTTCTTCTAAAAAGAAGCTCTCCATGATGCTGCTGCAGCTGCTGCTCCCACTTCTTATTCTTCTTAACACATTCTGATGCTTGTGCTGCTCACAAAAAAGGGGGATTAACTTCCGAGTTTCACATTGTTGATTTATGAATTAAAACCTACTAATTCATGAAAACATATTTGAAATGTGATAGGCTCAAACACAGTTGTTTTAAGGAAGCAAAATGACAAGTTCATCAAATGCAAATGCATAAATAATCTAGCATTAACCATGCCAACCCGTTCAAATACCATTGCAATACCATATATATATAGGGGAACTCTTCAGAAATAAGCTAGGGAATCCATAGCAAATATTAGACAGAGAGTAGAAATAAGCATGAATCGGTATCAACAATCAAAAGCATGAATCAGTATCAATTTTCAAAAAGTGATTGTCATCATTGCCTACACCCACACACAAAAAAGCTACTGACCAAATTCGTAAATAGATGCCAAAGTATAAAATACTTCCTTTTATGATGATTTGTGTCCACACAGTATAAAATACCATTGCAATCCCTCTGAAGGAAGAAGTAGAGGGAGAAGCAACAACAGCTAAATTCTTGCTTTCTTTTAGCATATACAAGGATCACTTTACTGATAACTCTTAGTATATATGGGGAACTCTTAATTTGCGCACTCTCTGATGCATCAAACTAGAAATGAGTAGAAGAGGGGGGTATTGTTTCATGGGGTAGGGAAATGACGAAAATAGCCTCGTTTGAAAGTGAGAATAGTTGAGGCAAGTCTGCACCATTAGATCATGATCATGATCAAGGCTCAGATCGGACGGATGATGGCGAGTGCGCACAAAGAGTGCGTAAGGAAGAGTGCGCAACTGAAGCGCTCCCTATATATATTGGGAACTCTTAATTTGCGCAGTCTCTGTTGCATCATACTAGAAATGAGTAGAAAAATAATTTAGACAAAATCACATTTATCAGAAGAGAAACAATGAAGAACCACTTCACAACACATCTTCCAAAAATTGAACTGTGAGCTACAGAATTTCAGACAACAGCCTTACATGGAAGCTTATATTACCAGCAAATTCTAAAAGTTAAAACTGCAGAATATACAAGTATAGTCTGGATTGCTACTATGAATGCAAACACGCATTGGTGCATTCTCTCTAATACACAAGGCACTTTGCCATTTTTGAATTGCACGAAATCAATGACAACTAACCTAATAAAATATTGCCATCATATATCTAAGAACCATAAAAGATCAATTACTCAACAGATGTTTGAATGCTCTCTGGATCCACATTTGAGGCATCACCCTGAATATTAACATAATGCAAACATTTGAGGCATCACCTTGAATACACAGCATAGTTTCATTTGAGGCATCAGAAAATGCAGCCAAGAACACAAAAATTAAAGCATTAGTCACTAGGGCTACATGTTAATGTCATGCCAACTAGTCCAAATGCATAAATAATCAAGTATTAACCATGCCAACCCGTTCAAATACCACTGCAATACCATACCTATATGGGAGAACTCTTCCGAAATAAGCAAGAGACTCCATTGCAAATATTAGACAGAGAGCAGAAATAAGCATGAATCAGTATCAACAATCAAAAGCATGAATCAGTATCAATTTTCAATAAGTGATTGTCATCATTGCCTACACCCACACACACAAAAGTTAATGACCAAATTTGTAAATAGATGCCAAAGTATAAAATACTTCCCTCATAGATGACAGTACTGAGGCTGTAGAAGGAGCCGCTTCGGGGTGATTTCAAATAGCATTTCCATTTGGTGAAGGGGAATCAGAGCTAGGGTTTCGTTGAGGTCGCAGTTTGGAGGATTTGGAGCTAAGGTTTCGTCGATGAGGAGAGGAGCTTCGTCGGTGAAGAGAGGAGCTTCGATGAGGAGCGGAGCTTCGTCGATGAGGAGAGGAGCATCGATGAGGAAGGGATTATTCAAATTTGGAGTACGGTTTCGATTTCGATTTGGGTTCGTGTTGAGAGGGAGAGGAAACTTCGTTGATTTGGGGGCTACGATGAGAAGGAAAGAGAAGAGAAGGGGTATTGCTTCATGGGATAGGGAAATGACAAAAATATCCTCGGACGAAAGTGAGAAGAGCGGAGTTGATCTGAGCCATTAGATCATGATCATGATAAAGGCTCAGATCGGATAGATGATGGCGAGTGTGCAACAAGAGTGCGTAAGGAAGAGTGCGCAACTGAAGCGCTCCCTATATATATATATATATATATATATATATATATATATATATATATATATATATATATATATTCTTAACACGGGGTGTTACAACTCGAATGGCGAGCCGTGCCCCGCACACATGCTCAGAGGACAAATGGCTGGAGCGACCCTCTAAACCATGAATGGACTCTGCAGTTATTCGGGGTTGTTTTGGGAGCACTCGAATGGTGAGTCGTGCCCTGCACACTTACTCGGAGGCAAGAGGCTAGAGCGACTCTAGAACCATGAATGGACTATGAACAGGGTAACGATGAGTTTTGAGAGTACTCAAATGGCGAGTTGTGCCCCGCACACTTGCTCGAGGGAAAGTGGATAGAGCGAATCTATGAACCATGAATGAACTGCACACTTATCCAGGGTTATTTTGCAAGCACTTAAATAGCGAGCCATGCTCCGTACACATGCTCGGGTACAAGTAGCTAGAGCGGTCCTTGAACCATAAATGGACTCTGAACAGGGTGACGATGAATTTTGGGAGCACTCGAATGCCGAGGCGTGCTCCACACACTTGCTCAGGGGCAAGTGGCTAAAGCGACTGTAAGAATCATGAGTGGACTCCGCACTCGTCCGTTGGGGTTCTTAGTGTGTGGATGGTATTGCTCAGGGACAAACAATCTGTCTAATTCATTGTTTGCATCCGAGGGAAATGTACAAGAATTTTGCAAATGAAAAGACTAAAAATTTATTGAAGAATAAAACTTAGCGGCTGCTTTGATGTTAGCCTTTATTACATGCTGTGACCATTATAATTATTGGCATTTGTTACATGTTTGAAGCTAACTATTTGGGGAGGGCGTTAAGCGCCCTCATTGTACTTCATCAGGTGCTCGATGTTCCAGGTAAAGAGATCTTGGTTCTCCCTAATGCAAGTGATGAGTTGCTTCTTGACTTGAGGGGGGAGTGCCTTGCTCACCCAAAAATACTTAGCTTGATCCGCTTAGGGTAATGGGATTTTTGCTCGTTCGTTTACGGGTTCAGAGCTGGCTTGTCCCCTATCTTGAGGAAGTTCCATAGCATCGAGGGGGAGGACCGAGCCCCCCATTGTGGTGGTATAACATGCCCGAGCAGCTTCTTAGTTTCCCCTACCCCTACTGCTGTATGGGACTTCATCTACATGTGGTAGGCTGAGGCAACCGCGTGAAGGTCTGCTAGCCCCAGGCGACCAAAGATGATATTGTAGGTGGACATCATGTCGACAACCATGAAATTGAGTGCTTCCGTGCAGGTAGTCAGAGCTTTCCCCACAATCACGTCGAGGGTGACTATTCCCTCGATTAGAACTAGGAATTTGGAGAACCATGGAGGGTCTTTCTTGAGCTTAAGGTCATATAAGACATTTAGGAAGAGAATGTTTACTGAGCTGCCGCTATCTACAAGGACACGACACACCTCATTATTTTTCACACATATGCTGATTACGAGTGCGTCGCAGTGAGGTGTTCATACACCTTCAAGGTCTCGGTTGGAGAATGTGACCGGTAGCTCCGAGCTCTTGGGAGGGAGAATGTTGTGCACATAGTTCACTTTACGGAGAAATGCTTTCCTTGAAGAGTTTGGCATTCCCCCCACAGGTCCCCCATGGATAGAGTGGAATACTTCCAAGCAACTCGAGTCTTGGAACTCAGAAGGCCTCTATGGTCGTTTGTTGGCTTCTCTCTCGGGAGGAGGTCGGTATTGTTCCCTTGAGAAAACTTGCTGAGGTATCCCCATCGGAGTAGGGCCTCAATCTCATCTTTGAGGGCTTGATAGTCTTCTGTGAGGTGCCCGTGATCTTTGTGGAAAACACACCACTTATTTCTATCTCTTCTCCTGCTTGGAGCTTTCATCTTGGGGGGTCGAAGGAGTCCCTCCTTGTCAACTTCCATGAGGTTTATGGAGATTCTGACGTTAAGTGGGTTGTACTTCACAAAATGAGGCATTGTGTGTGGATGATGCTGGCCTATGGCATCTTTCTGGGACTTAATTGGTTCGTCTTCATTGGTGCTCTTCCGTTTGTTCCCGGATGAGGGCACCTTATGTTCTTGAGGTTGAAAAGCATCCTCCACTCGGATTTACTTCTCGACTTTTTGAAGGTAGCCGGGGAAGTCCCGAGGAGATCTTTTGACAAGAGAAGCTTTGAGGTGGTCGTGATTCACATTGTATGTGGTTATGCTTGAATCAAGTGACATAATTGAATGTGACTCAACTGTGAAACGCCGAACATAGCTTTTGAGGGACTCACCATCTCTTTGCCTCAGGTCAAGTAGGGAGACACATGTTTTCTTTGTCTTGTGGCTGGTGATGGAGTGCGTGAAGAATATCTCCTCAAGTTGGTTGAAGGAGAAGATGGACCCTAGAGAGAGACGAGAGAACCACACCCGTGCGGATCCCTTCAGGGTTGCTGGAAAAGTCTTGCAGAGGAGGGAGTTGGATGTTTAATGGCGAGTGTTTTAAAACTCTCAATGTGGTCTACCGGGTCGGTCTCCCCATTGTATGATTCAAAGGCTGGGATCTTGAAGTTGGCAGGAATAGGAGCCTCGATGATTTTTCTGGAGAAAGAGGGTCTGGATGGATAGTATATTCCTTCATGTCTTCCTTCTTCATACCTCAACAATGCTAAGCGATCTTCCATCTTTGGAGGCGTTGGAGGACGACATTATCTTACTTTTTGGGATCTAGCAGACCCGTAGGACTCTTCACGTTGTGGAGGAGTAGAGTGGTGATGACTAGTTTGTCAGGTCCTACTTGGAATGGTGTTGAGGGCTTTAAGAATTTCATCTTTGAATTCCCAGAACTCTACCAAGGTGACAGGTACTTCTTCCTCTCTTCCTCTCCTGGGAGCTGGTCGACTTGTTGGAGTAGGGTTCCTTATCCCTCGAAAAGATGATCTTCTTTGTCCCCTTGGAGAGTGATGACTTCTTCGCCCTATGGGAGAAAGGGTTCTTCTGTGTCCCCGACTTTGAGGAGAGGGGCCCTGTGTGCCTTCTTGGTTTGACGGATGGGGGAGACCGTCCCTTGCTCATGGTCTGCTTGAGCACCCCCGAAGTTTGGACTCTTACTGGTAGGAGTTTATGATATGGCGGAGGTCTTATTACGGCTGAGGGGCTTCAGGGGGCACCATGGAGGGTGTGGAGGTGTAGACTGGCCCCTGTTCTCTCCAATGTGCTGTGGAGGGTGTTGATTTCTTCAAGTGCCCCCCGGTGGAACATCTCTGGAGGGGTGCTGAGTAGGCTGTTCTGGATGAGGAGTTTGATCCAGTGGAAGGGTACAAGGGACATCCTCATGAGGAAAAGGTGGAGGAAGATGGTTGGCTCGTCGGCTTGAGGCCGTCGCCTTCTCTTTTCCTTTTAGAGGCATGGTTGAAAACTGTTTTCACCGGCAAAGTTTGGTTGGATTGATTTTTTTGTTTCAACATACAGTGCCAATATGTCGCTGTTTTTTTTCCTGTGTTGGAGCAAACAGATGTTGTGAATTCTGTTAGAAATAATAAAAAACTAACCTTTTTGACTTTCACTGATGTTAACTGTTTCCAACTAATGTTGACTCCTGAATCTGATTTGAATAGTGATGATTGCTTCGATTGACCTATAAAGGTCTGAAACATCGGGGTTGACCCCGATGACAGACCCTCCGACGCTCATGTCAGAACCCAAGACGAATATGAGAGGTTTTTAGTGGCAAAATACTGATTACCTGATTTCTGTGGAGGTCATGGGGACCGTGTCACTTTGGGTGGACCGTGTCAAGATAATTGTAATGCCCCGATTTTTCTTTTAATAAAAATATTATTTATTTTTGCACGTAGTGTGCACGTGCAATATTTTTGGTAAATATTTTCATCATGATGAGTATAGATTTTTAAATATGTGCTTGTAATTATTTTTATAAAGCCTTCTTTCAATTAGACAAAAAGCCTTTTTCTTAAAGCCCAAAATCTAATTCATTTATTTTATTTTAAAATTATTATTTTGGCCCATAAACTAAAGCCCATGAGTTAATTTATTTCTAAATACAACTTGTCATGTAGGATACAATTTAAAGATTATTTCTATATAAAATATAATGTACAAATTTTTGGAGGCAAATGCTTGCACGTGCATTGCACGTACACGTGCAATGTGCACCAATCTATGCTAGGCCGGTTGGAGCTTTTGGAGGGAAAGGGAAATTTTTGAGTGGGATCATGGTGGAGATGGTTACTCATCATGGGTAGTTAGTGTAACTCCTCCTTAAATCTAAGCCATTTGTTCCTAACTCCTACTTCAATCTTAGCCATCCATTTTCCTAGATTTTTAGTATAAATACCCCCCCCCCCTTTGGCTAGTATTCTTGTGCAAATTAATTCTTCCAAACCTATTGTTCAATTACATTATCTAGTAGTTAGTAAGTGAGTAAAAGATTGAGTTGTGTGTGGGAGTTGTGCTTGCAACAAGAAGAGGAGGCCAGCATCAAGGAGGGAGTGCTCGGGTTGGCTTGTGGAGTGCTCGGAATTTTGCTAGTGTGCGCGCATCTAGGAGGAGGAGCATTTCGTTGCAAGGACATTCGTCTAGGAGGTTGCTAGTTGTATTTTCTCTCCATTTATGGTGGGTAAATTTTCTATATTTCTAATTAGGAATGCACGCTAGATTGAATTGAATGAATGAAGCATGAAAAATATTAATAAGAGTACGCATTTACTTGAAAAAAATGACCTATGGATTGATTGAAATGTGGATGTGAAATAGTATGTGGTTCTATTAGTAAAGGCTAAATTGTGAGTGAATTAATTATGGCCATGGATTATTGAAGATAGTTCCATTATCTACATCACAAATTATATACAAAAAGTTAGTAGATTGACAATGCTACTTTGTGTGTTTAAATGAATCTTTGTGATTCATTGAAATGAATGAATTAAAATATAGATTTGTATGTTTGGTAAAAGATTAAAAATAGAAAATTAATGTGAAGTTGCTAATAAAGGGATTAGTGGTGTTAATTGTTAAGAAATGTCAAAAAGAAGAAATGTGGTAGTTATAATGTAGAATCCGAATTAATTGTATGAAAAATATGTTTTAATTGTTACAAAAATTATTTTGTTCATACTGGTATGTAAATTATGTGAGGAAGAATCAATCTGGAATTGTACAGTAATTTTTATAAAAGCAAAATGAAATGAGGACTAGTTGAACATCGAAACGTTTTAATAACAGAGAGAATTGGTTTAAATGAACTTAGAGTTGTACCATTGACAACCCGAGCGCATAGCTCAAGTGGTTGGGCGGCTTTAATCGCTATAGTGGTCTGAGATCGCTGGTTCGAATCCCTGTGGAACCATACTTTTACTTCTTTTTCACAAATAATATAAAACAGCGGCCAAGAGCATTTAATGCTCTCAGCGCCTTTCTATACTGCTGGCACAAGTGGCCTAGTGGCCTGTGCCTTCGGCTGTGTTCCCTGTGGTTATGGGTTCGAATCTTGGTTTCGGCAGTTTGGAAAAAAATATTTTTTTGGATGTTTTGGTGATCAAAAAATTATGGAAAAAATATGATTATTCTTCTAAAAATATATGGGACTTATGAAAAATAATTTGGAAATTATTTACATAGAATAAAATAAGATTTAAGAATAAAATGTATAATTTAGACTTATGGTTACATACTTGTATGATATAAAAGTTGCACTTTGTAGAAAGGCTTGAAATAACATATTAGAAAAGAAGTGGAATAAAAATAGAAATTATATGTAGTGATGCATTGTGAATTATTTTCATTTGAGAATAGTGTGAAATTTATGGTATGTGAATATTCATTTAGTGATGTGATTTCAATGTGAAATTGATATTTGATGAAGTATAAAATTCCATGTGTGATTATGGACTATTGAATAATTTAGAGATCATGCTATTGAAAAAAAAAGAGAAATCTGTTATGATTATGAAAATGAATTTATGAGTTGGAAATGCTCGAATTGGAAATTGTGAATTGGAATTGAAACAAAGAAGTAGCTAAGTCTCCCCCGGCAATTGGAAAGAAATGAAATGAAATTTGAAATGAAAGACCAAGGTTGGTCCTGTTTGAATAAATGAATAAGTCCGGTTTAGTGGAGAGGCTAACTCTAGAGCTTTGATTTTGTTCATGATTCTAATAAAAATTAAGGATTAGTGCATAGTGAAGACGTGATGAAAGTGAGAGAAAAATACAAGTATGAGAGTTAGAGTTTACGGTGCGGGTGTGTGAGCCATAGAATGCATACTTGATGAGTCAAGACATGGCGTGGGCACAACCCAGTAATGATCGGACTTTAGCCACGCTTGTGGAATGTTTGGTGACTGCAAGAGGATCGTGTGCCATGAAGGAGGCTGAATTGCCACAGAATGCATGCTTGATGAGTCAAGACATGGCGCGAGGTTCCCCTCCAGGTTTTCTGTACACGTGCTTGTACTCATAGATCATCTACGATACTTACTGTAGTTACAGTAGTAGATTAAGTCATGGCGAGGGATTGAACCCTACAAAGATGAAGAACGATTAAGAGGCTTGCCCTCGGATCTATGTAGTATGGGATGCATAGAATCCGAACAAGTGCGCATTAGTGTCATGTAACATAAATAACTGCATTAAGGACTAAGTGCACAATCACAACACGACATCAATAGGGTAGTCCCTTTAATTTGATATGTGACAAGTTTGTGTTCGCTAAATATGGAAAATAAGTTATACTATTTCCGGCATAGAGAGGATGGCCGTGTATAATGTTCGTCGGTTGAATAAACTGACATACCCACAGTCTTATATGCAGGTAAGTGACATGATAAAGATTAAAGAGGAACAGATGCTTAAAGATTATACAATGTTGTTGTACATTTATTTAATTGTTGTAAATTTTACTTCCGCTGTGCAATGTAAAGTGTAATATTTTTATGTAACTCTGATGTAAAGTGAAAAGTTCAAATTTTCTTGTTAAATTGTACTAAATGAAGTGGAAAGATCCTGTAAAACTCTCGAATTCAGTTGTATTTGGGATTCGGGGCGTTACAGAGTGGTATCAGAGCCACGCTTCACACTTGTACAAATTTATAAGGAACGACACCCTAGAAGTGGACATTAGAGTGTGTGTTTGAGTCTAGAGATTTAAATGTAAGTGACTTACATTTGTGTTGCTCTATGACTTATGCTTCTTCCTCTCTATTTCTAAGATGGCTGACCACTTTGACCCTGCTGGAGACGACGACTGGCATATCATCGAGGAAGAGTACCATCCTGGACAGGCAGATTCCGAGAAAGAGTACTACCTAGGGCAAATAGATTCTGACGGAGAAGAATGGCCTGAATCCCGAGAGATCACCCCACCTCCGGATTCATCTGATGACTCTTCTGATAAAGAAGAAGAACCAGTTCCAAATAGTTTTGTGACTTCTCTTCAGAGGTAGAAACACTGCGAGAGAGAGTCGGATTGCTGATGGCTCAATTGGTAAAGCGAAAGGACGACTTTTCAGTTCTCAGTCATCGTGTATGGGAACTTGAGAAGAGGAAGAATCTGACCGATGTGTGAAGGATGAAGTTGATGAACTACGGGGAGAACTTCGAGAAACGAAGAGGAACCGTAGGAGTTAGACTGTTGTAGTTTCTACTGTTTTTATTCTGATGTCAAGAAATGCTTTTCAATTCGAATGTATAAAGTTTGAAATTCAATGAAATGAAAATATTGACTTGAAAGTTCATGTTTCATACTTCGAATTTGATGGACCTTTTATATCAGAATATGGAATGAAAGCTGTGTTGTTCGATACTGGATCCTCTCATACTTTTGTGTCTCCTAAATTTGCTAAAGTGTTGGGAGTTGAACCGAAGATTTTTCCAGGCAAGATCTTAGCAGTAGCTACTACATCAGGAAAAACTTTAACCACTGATCGGTATTATGCGGATTGCGAGATTGTGATTGGAGATCGAATCTTTGGGATTGATCTGATCGAGTTGACTATCTTGGGAGTTGATGTTATCATTGGCATTGATTGGATGTCTGTGTACAGTACAAGCATCGAGTGTAAGACCAAGACGGTAACAGTGAAGGCTCCAGGTGGACCTGAAGTCACTTTCTATGGGAAGAAGAAGTGTTCTAAGCTGGTGGCAGCTATCCGCAAGGAAGAGACTCCTGTGGAAGTGCAAGGGATTCCTGTGGTTCGGGACTATCCGACTATGTTCTTAGATGATTTTCCAGGGTTACCCCCGCATCGTGATGTAGAGTTCAGCATCACTGTTCAACCGGGAAGTGCACCCATTTCTAAGGCACCATATAGGATGGCTCCAGTGGAACAGGATGAGGTGAAACGGCAGATTGAGGAACTGTTGGAGAAAGGCTTTATTCAACCTAGTACGTTACTGATGCTGTTTATTTCTGAGACACGTGTGGAAGCACCAGGTGTGAGTTCGAACTCAATTTGTATTGAAGGAGATTGCCGCTCGTCTGCCGACCTTCGGTTGACCTTCTGGGGGCTACGATGAGCTCGGAAAGACGTTGAAGGTTGGGCTCGGATCGGAAGGGTCGGATCCGAGGTCTTGTGTACCTGCAGACGGTCCTGAAACACCGGGGTTTGTCCCGGTGGCGGACCCTCCGACGCTCTAGTCAGTCTCTGTGAGAGAGTAGCAATAACTAGGTATATTTAAGTGGTAAAAGATTGATTACCTCCAAAAGGTGGGTGAGGGTCTAGTATTTATAGAGAATCCCAACCGGGTTTGGTTCCGCTTGGGGGCCGGGTTTGGATCCGAAAGCCCATGGGCCTGACGTGGCAGAAGGCCCAGGGGGTTTAGGGCGGTTGTGGTGATACCAGGAGTGGTATAGGGCTGACGTGGCGAAACCCTTGGCGGTATTTGGAGCTGACGTGGCCCATCGTGAGTCCTCTGTGCCTTTGGGGGAATCGGAGGGCCTAGGCTGCGCCAGGTCATCCTTCCGCCCCGCCAGAGAGGGGGGACGGCCTGAGGGACTGCTCCGGATCGGACTCTGGGGGATACTGAGGCTCGTCAGTACGAGGAGGCAGGCACTGCGAGGGCAAACACGAGGTTCGGCGCCGACCCTGAAGTGGTCCGGAGCCGAACCAGGTTGTTATTCTTGCTTTTCTGAGTAGGAATTGTATTGGGCCCTGGTTGGGCCTCAGGTCATTTTTACACTGTCACACAAGCCCCCCACTCCTGCAGGGGGTGCGGGAGCTAGCCGTGGAGGAGTGCTCATGGTTGTAGAAATGGGATGGTAAGTCATTGAGCCTTCCTGAGAAGGGTACCCGGGTGCCAGACAGGACCTCGAGCTGGCGAGGGATTACGGGCTGGTAAGGGTGAAGGCGGGCCGTTGTTTCTTCCTGAGAAGAGTACCCCGGTGCCAGACCGAACCTCGTGATGAGGGGGAATTACGGGTTGGTAAGGGTGATGACCAGCCGGTGGATCTTCCGAAGAAGAGTACCCAGGTGCCGGACCGGACCTCGAGCTGGCGAGGAATTACGGGTCGGTGAGGGTGAAGGCGAGCCGTTGTTTCTTCCTGAGAAGAGTACCCCGGTGCCAGACCGAACCTCGAGATGAGGGGGAATTATGGGCTGGTAAGGGTGATGGCCAGCCGGTGGATCTTCCGAAGAAGAGTACCCAGGTGCCAGACCTGACCTCGAGCTGGCGAGGGATTACGGGTCGGTGAGGGTGAAGGCGAGCCGTTGTTTCTTCCTGAGAAGAGTGCCCCGGTGCCAGACCGAACCTCGAGATGAGGGGGAATTATGGGCTGGTAAGGGTGATGGCCAGCCGGTGGATCTTCCGAAGAAGAGTACCCAGGTGCCAGACCTGACCTCGAGCTGGCGAGGGATTACGGGTCGGTGAGGGTGAAGGCGAGCCGTTGTTTCTTCCTGAGAAGAGTACCCTGGTGCCAAACCGAACCTCGAGACGAGGGGGAATTATGGGCTGGTAAGGGTGATGGCCAGCCGGTGGATCTCCCGAAGAAGAGTACCCAGGTGCCAGACCCGACCTCGAGCTGGCGAGGGATTACGGGTCGGTGAGGGTGAAGGCGAGCCGTTGTTTCTTCCTGAGAAGAGTATCCTGGTGCCAGACCGGACCTCGAGCTGGAGAGGGGGAGTTACGGGCCGTTTATGGGGCGAACCGTTGTGCCTTGGGGTTGTTCTGAGTAGTGTGGTCCGTTGTTTTCGCAAAGCATTTTGGGGGCGCCTTGGGACCTGTGCAAGATTCCCATTTCCTAGGTGCGTTAATGGCGCCGCTAAATAACGGTATGGCGCATGGTCTTCCGTCGTTTGGTTTTCCCCACATCATAATGGCCGGCCTCTGGGGGGGAGGCTTATAAGTACCCACCTCTCCCCTTCTCGTTGTGGTTCAAATCCAGGCAAAGGTGGTCTGTTTGGCCCATAAAGGTGTCTGCTTCGGCGGACGCCTGTTTTTTGAAAATTCTTGCCCCCGGTTTTGTCGGAGAGGTAGTTTCTTTGTCGCCCGATCTTCTCTTGGATCTGATGGCCCTGAGGTGGCGGTCAGATCCAGGGGGGGTCCGGGCGAGAGGGATAACGACCGAACGTCGAAGGGTGAGCCGTCTGCAATAGCGGAGGTTCTATCCTTCCGAGAGGGATGAAGGGCGTTCCGGGCCGGTTGTTTGCAACTGCGAAGGTTCGGTTGCTGGAGTAGGCTGGGCCTTTGCAGTTGCATCAACTGGCTCGGAATGGAGCACTTCTTTTGGCCTTCGGGTGTTGATCTGCTTTTGACCGGGGTGCTTTCCGAGGGGGGCGTCTTGAAGCTTTGGGGCCCCGGGTAGATGAGTAGTTCTCCGATTGGAGGCTGACTATTCTGTGTTCCGATAGGGCTCCAGGTTGAGGCGGTTTCCGTCTCACCCGGGAACAGTTCGGGTCTTCGGCCGACGACGCTGTAAGCACCGAGCTGTTCGCGGGTGAAAGAGAAACCGACCCAGTCTCGGAGCTCGGGGCGTCAGTCTAAGGACGGCGCCTTAAATCTTAGAAATGAAAATGTTCCCTCCTCCGAATACTCCTTCCGCGCTGACCTCTTTGACTGGCTGCCAGCCTGTCAATGGACGATGTCAGCGTCGCATGTTTCGAGGATGTGGCGCGAATTCTTAGGCGGCGGTTACATGTTGGATAGGTGAACAGCACTCGCGGGAATCGAGGAGTCGCTTCTATCTCCTATAAATAGTCCCCCCTCTTCCCTATTTGTCCATTCCTTTCTTTTTTAAAATAAAATATTTCAACACTTCAGCGCTCATCTTCGCGTCTTGCCGTACCGGACTTGCCCTTCCGAAGTAACTCCAGGTGAGTTAGCAAGCCTATTTAGTCTAGGCATAGATGGATAGGGCTCAGTCTGGCTCATCAGCGTCGACGTCTGGGGGGGTGGAGCCTATCTCTGACTCGACGTCCTGGGAGGAGCCCGTACTCGAGGAGGAGCCAGTGCATGCTGACGGGTCTTCTGACACGGTTTCGTGGGAGGAACCGGTGGTTGAGGAGGCGGCACATGGTGCGAGGTTGTCGCGCTCTCGTCGTCCCTTCGTGGTGGAGAGTAGTGGGTCGGAGGAAGCGACTGATGGTTCGGACGACGTCCGTGTTTTGGAGCCGGCTGCCGAGGGTGAGAGAGGCGAGGGCAGCATTGTAAGGAGATCCACGGTTCCGGGGGCAGGCCCGAACTCCATGCCGACTGGTCGGGGGCCCTTATTCACTCCTTCGTCGGGGCGGTCTGAGAAGAGGAAGAAGGCTCCGAGGAAGGTAGGGTGGGGAACTAGTGGCTCGAGCCGGGGGACTGGTTCGCCCGCGCAGCCGAAGCATTTCCGTCAGTATCCGGACGACCTATCCGACCAGGAGCTCTTTGGTGTGCAGGCCTATTCGCCGAGCCGGACGAGAGTGTTGATGGACGCGATTCTGACCGCCTTGGATGGCGGGGATTTGGAAGTCTTGCAATTGGCGTACCACATAGGGCCTAGTTACGAGTTGATGCTGCCGAGCTCTACTCTTCGCCCAACCGATCCCCTGTCTGCTTGGTACTGTGTCTTCCCCGTGGACGCGTTTATTTCTGGACTGAGGCTGCCGATCCATCCGTTTGTTCGGGAAGTGTTGAACTGGGCCTCCCTGGCGCCGATGCAGTACGGGCCGAACTCTTGGGAGCAGATAATCAGCTTTGTACTGATGTGCGAGGAACAACGGGTACCCTTGCGTTTGAACATGTTCCGAGCGTTGCTGGCGCTTTGTTCGGCAGCCGAAGGGGTTTACTATATCTCCCCCCGGAGTAGGAGGAAGGTTGTTCATAGCCGTCCTGACTCTATTAAGGACTGGAGGAAAAAGTATCTGGTAATCCGGAGTGAAGAGCCCTGGGACATTCCGACTCGATGGAATTACTCCAAGCCGAGTTATCCTGCGCCGGGGCAGGGAGATCTGACGGTCGAGGAGTGGGGGTTTGTAGAGTGTCTTCGTTTGTCCCCTAGTATTCATTGGACGAAGGTGACGGAGGTTCGCCTGGCGAACGTTGGACTGAGCCCCGCCGTTCTCCGTATATAGTTGTTTCTTTTCCCTCGATCCTTTCGTACATTCTCGCTCATTGTTCTTAATGGTTTTTTCTGCAGATATGGATGAGGCATCGATCCAAGCAAGGCGGCTCGCCGTGAAGAAGGAAAACGCCGAGAAGAAGAAGGCGGAGGCGGCGAAGAGGCCGAGGGAGCTTCCCCTTGTTATCTCTGAGGCACCGCTTGAGCCGAGGGCGAAGAGTACTCGTTCGGAGACGGGTATGGGGGGTGCCCCTTTGAGGGGTAAGGGCTCGGCGGGGCCGTTCGATCTTGGCAAGGGGAAAGGTCCCTTGGTAGGGGAGGAGGAGGACCCGGTGGTGGAGTTGTTGCGGCAGCGGTGGGTGCCGGATTGGTCGGTTCGGATGAGCGATTGTCTGACCGAGGAAGCCCAGGCCGTAGAGGTGGTGGAGAAGCTGGCAACGCCTCACGATCGCCAGATGATGGAGAACGAGCCCGTGGAGGTGGCATTCACGCGCCTGGCGCAGGCCACCGTGTCGGTAAGCTTGTCGACCTCCCCCTCTCCGTTTGGTCTTGCCTTAGGAGTTTGCTTCTAATCCGTTTCTTTCGGCCGCAGGCTTGTATGCAGGGGGCTAATGTAAAGAATCTCTACGAAGCGTCCCTGTTACAAGAGCGTGCTCGGGCGGACAAGAGCGGACGAGAGATGAAGGAGATGCGGATCGAGCTCGAGGGTTCGCGTCAGAGGGAGCAGCAGATGAAGCTGGAGCTCGAGGCCAAGGACACCGAGTGGGAGAAGGGGGTGGCCTCTTTGAAGAGGAAGTTTGCCAGGCAGAAGGGGGAGCTACTAGCCGCGTTTGCCAAGGAGAGGAAAGAGCTGACGGATGCGGGCCAGCGGATGGTGATAGCCGCCCAGGATGAGTGCTACGCGAAGGCGCTCAGTCACGTGAGGCATTTCTATCCGACCTTCGATCTGTCGAACTTCGAGTATGACATGGAGCTTGACGGGACTTCGAAGGTCCCTGCCGTAGAGGGGCTCGTGGACCACCCGGCCGATGATCGTTCTGTGAGCCCGATCGGCGTCGAGGAGGGAAACCGAGATGTATAGTTTTGCTTTTCTTTCTTCTTTCCTCCTTTCGATTGTATTTGCCTCCCGCGGACTGGCCCCCGCCTTTTTGTGCTTATATATATATAAAAAAGTAATTCGGACTTGCCATGGGTTTTGATGCCAGTCGTTTCCGGATTTCCCCGCTTAGGTGCTTCGAGTTGGCTCACTTCGTAGGTTGCAGTTTCCCTTCCCGAGGTGGGTCTCCCGTAGTTTCTATGTGGCGTGGCTCCGGAGTAAGGTTAAGGTCCTGGAGGCCGCACTGGCTCGTCATCGAAGGGGGGCTCGGAACACTGATGAGGCTTGTAACTTTTATCGGAACAAGTCCGCCGTCTTAAGCGCGGAGGCGCGCCGGTTGAGAAGAGCGGTGTGGGATCGGGAGCTCGGCGGCGCGGACCTTAGACAGGCCGGGCTTAGTACTTTGGTGCCGAGGTCCTCTCCTGGGGGGTTACCCCGCGACGTCTTTGCGGAGAAGGAGATGGGGATGCCTTGTTACAAGGCGATGTCGGGTGCCTCGTTCTCTTCCTCCGTGGGTCGACAGGCGGAGGGGGTTCCCTCTGCGCTGCTGCTGTTGCAGTGGGCGCGACCGGATGACGCCCTGAGCTCTGCGGCTGGAGGGTCGAATGTGGCAGAGGCTAAGGAGCACCATAACGAGGGGAGGGGCCCCTAGTTGCTTGGCCGAAATACTCTCCGTTCCTCGTTGGGCCCGAGGGGCCCTGATCTTCCTGATTTGAGATGAGTGGAGCGGTCTTGTATCGGTCTTTGTTTTTCTTTCGTTTTATTTTTCCTCTTTGGAACGAAAATAAAGGGGTATGAAAGGAGAATCCTTTTCCTTCCTCGCTCCGGCCAGTAGTGTAGTACGCAGTGTCGGAGGCAAGGTCTGGCTCCATCGTTCCGCAAGGGATCGAAGAGGGGCTTTAGGAAGGACTTTTGGTCCGGACTCGTATTGAGATTATCGAGACATTTGGGTTCGGACAAAAAGGGATATTTTTAGCATAAGGTAGGGAGGGCCGCTAAGGCAGCCTTTTACAAATGAGGGTTTACACAAAAGCAGATTTACATTTAGCCGGGTCATAACCTATGCTCGTTCGGCGTCGAGGGGGAACACACCTCCCCCGACGGTGGTCATGTAGCATGATCGCGCCGCTTCTTGGCTGCCTCGGACGATGCCGACTCCTTGAGGGGTGGGGAACTTGAGTTTCAGATGGTAAGCCGAAGGCACTGCTTGTAGGGAGCATAGTCCAGGCCGGCCAAGTATGGCGTTGTAGGCCGTCTTGACGTTGACCACCATGAAGTCCATGGATTCGGTCCTCTTGACAGGAGTCGATCCGGCGATAACATCGAGGGTAACAATTCCTTCTATCACGACAGGGACGCCTGAGAACCCGTGCAGGGTGTACCCGGCTGGCTTGAGTTTGCCTCGGGGTAACCTGAGATTTTCGAAGGCTTCGAGGAAGAGAATATTCACCGAGCTACCGTTGTCGACGAGGATCCTGCGGACCTCACAATTAGCCATGTGAAGGTTAATGACGAGGGCATCGCAGTGGGGCAAGCGAACTCCTTCAAGGTCTTCCCCTGAGAAGGAGACCGGCCTTGATTGTAGTTTGGGCGAGGGGTTGTCTCTGACAGCGTTCACCTCTCGGATGAAGGCTTTTCTGGAAGTTTTTGATTCACCTCCCATCGGCCCTCCGTGGACGCAGTGCAAGATAAAAGGGATATCTGCGGCTCCCTCGGAATCGGGGTCCCGACTCTGGGTCTGGTTTGGAGGAGGGTTCGGAGTCGATTGCCTCCGATTCCTAGCGTCTCGCCGATCCCGTGGGCCTTCTCGGGTAAATTCTCGGAGGTACCCTCTGGAAATGAGCTCTTCAATTTCGTCTTTCAGGGCTCGGCATTGGTCGGTCTCATGCCCGTGATCTCTGTGGAAGCGGCAGTAAAAGCGCTGGTCTCGATTCTTATTGTTATTAGATCGGGGGGGTAGTCGGACAATGCCCTTGTCTTCGATTTCCAAGAGGATGGCGGATATGTTATGCGTCAGGGGGGTGTACCTCTCGAAGCGGGGGACTGGCGGGACCTTCTTCATGGCCCCCGGGTCCCTTGGAGCTTTCTTTGGTGGTTCGACTTCCTCGGTCTTCCGCTTCCCTTTCCCGGTGGGATCCCTGGCATCTTCGGGATTTAGGGCCTCTTCTGCCCTAATGTATTTCTCGACCCTATTAAGGAGGTCGGGAAAGTCGACGGGGGGTCTCTTGGCCAGAGAAGCCTTCAGCTGTCCGGGGCGGACGTTGTGTCGGAATGCCGCTGAAGCGACGCCTGGGTCGAGGGAGGAGACCGACCTTGCCTCCGCGGTAAATCTTCGGACGAACACCCTGAGTGATTCCCCCTCTATCTGTTTGAGCCCGAGTAATGAGGCGCTGGTCCTTTCGGTCTTCCGGCTAGTGACAAAATGGGCAAGAAAATTCCCCTCGAGTTGGTCGAAGGAGTAAATGGAGCCGGGGGCGAGTTTCGAGAACCACTCGCGAGCAGGACCCCGAAGGGTGGCCGGGAAGGCTCGGCAGAGCAGGGGATCCGAGGCGCTGTGAATCATCATGAGGGTTTTGAAACCTTCCATGTGATCAGCAGGATCCCCTTCGCCATCGTAGGTCTCGAATTGAGGGGGTCGGAAATTCCGGGGTATTTCTGCTTGGAGGATGGGGGCGGAGAAGGGAGGACGGACGGGCCTGTACCCCTGAGGCGCTCTTTGGCCGCCGTCCCCTATGTGATCGAGGCGGTCCTCCATTTCTTGTAGGCGCCTTAGGAGTACGTCGTCGTCTTCTGGTTGGATCGTTGAAGGGCGGGACGCGCTGGCTTCGGCGTCCGACCCTGTTTGGGAATGGAGGGTTTCTTCCTTGGGGGCCCGTCGGAGGGCTCCCAGCATTTCTCTTCGGAAGTCTTGGAATTCCTTATGAGTGACGGGGGCTCCTTCGGCCCGGTTTGGTCGGTCCGAGGGTTGTCTTCCGACTCGGCTGAGCGCGGGTCTGCGCGCCTCGGGCGGTGGCCTCGCGTGGTTCGGGACCGGGTTGGAAGCGGCCCTTCCCCTGCTGCGGGTAATCTTGCGGTTGAGGATTATTCCCCGGAGGTCGGGCTGGGCTGGCCGGCCGACGCTCTTTTGGGACTCCCGAGAGGGAGCCTTGTGTTTCGACGTGCGTGGCCTGGCTTTACCGGTGGGTGGGGGCGAGTCCCGTTGGTTAACGGAGGAAGCAGCCCCCTTGCCTTTGGAGGCCATGAGGATTCGGCTGTCGATGGCCTTTGAGGGTCTGGGTCGGATCGGCTTCTGGAGCAGCTGGTTCCCACAGACGGCGCCAACCTGATGCTGTTTATTTCTGAGACACGTGTGGAAGCACCAGGTGTGAGTTCGAACTCAATTTGTATTGAAGGAGATTGCCGCTCGTCTGCCGACCTTCGGTTGACCTTCTGGGGGCTACGATGAGCTCGGAAAGACGTTGAAGGTTGGGCTCGGATCGGAAGGGTCGGATCCGAGGTCTTGTGTACCTGCAGACGATCCTGAAACACCGGGGTTTGTCCCGGTGGCGGACCCTCCGACGCTCTAGTCAGTCTCTGTGAGAGAGTAGCAATAACTAGGTATATTTAAGTGGTAAAAGATTGATTACCTCCAAAAGGTGGGTGAGGGTCTAGTATTTATAGAGAATCCCAACCGGGTTTGGTTCCGCTTGGGGGCCGGGTTTGGATCCGAAAGCCCATGGGCCTGACGTGGCAGAAGGCCCAGGGGGTTTAGGGCGGTTGTGGTGATACCAGGAGTGGTATAGGGCTGACGTGGCGAAACCCTTGGCGGTATTTAGAGCTGTCGTGGCCCATCGTGAGTCCTCTGTGCCTTTGGGGGAATCGGAGGGCCTAGGCTGCGCCAGGTCATCCTTCCGCCCCGCCAGAGAGGGGGGACGGCCTGAGGGACTGCTCCGGATCGGACTCCGGGGGATACTGAGGCTCGTCAGTACGAGGAGGCAGGCACTGCGAGGGCAAACACGAGGTTCGGCGCCGACCCTGAAGTGGTCCGGAGCCGAACCAGGTTGTTATTCTTGCTTTTCTGAGTAGGAATTGTATTGGGCCCTGGTTGGGCCTCAGGTCATTTTTACACTGTCACAGTTACCTTGGGGAGCTCCAGTACTTTTGGTAAAGAAGAAGGATGGATCGATGAGAATGTGTATCGATTACCGGGAGCTGAATAAGGTCACTGTTCAGAATAAGTATCCTATTCCCCGAATTGATGATTTGTTTGATCGTCTACAAGGAGCAGCTGTTTTCTCCAAAATAGACATTCGATCAGGATATCACCAAGTTCGAGTGAAAGCTGAAGATGTGCACAAAACTACATTTAGAACTCGACATGGGCATTACGAATTCTTAGTTATGCCATTTGGAGTGACGAATGCACCCGCAATCTTCATGGATTTGATGAACAGAGTTCTGAGGTCGTTCATTGATTCTTTCGTCGTGGTGTTTATCGACGATATCCTCGTGTACTCCAAGTCAGAAGAGGAGCACACCGAGCATCTGGCAGCAGTTTTGAAGAAACTGGAAGAGCAGGAGTTGTATGCCAAGTTATCCAAGTGTGATTTCTGAAAATCTGAAGTGGCATTCCTAGGTCACATCCTTTCTAAGGAGGGAGTGGCAACTGACCCTCAGAAGATAGAGGCAGTGAGAGATTGGGCTAGGCCTACTACAGTGAAGGAAGTCAGAAGTTTTCTTGGGATGACTGGATACTACAGGAGATTCTTTCAAGGTTATGCTCAGATAGCCGTGCCGCTTACTGGACTGACCAAGAAGAATGTGAACTTCAAGTGGACTGAGCAATGTGAGGCAAGCTTTCAGGAGCTGAAAGAGAAGCTGACTACTGCACCTATTTTAGCTTTGCCTAGAGCAGGTGTTGAGTATGATGTTTATAGCGATGCTTCACATCGTGGGCTTGGTTGTGTCTTAATGCAAGAAGGAAGAGTAATCGCTTATGGGTCTAGGCAACTACGACCGCATGAGAAGAATTACCCGACTCATGATCTGGAGTTGGCTGCGATTATCTTTGCCCTGAAACAATGGAGACACTACGTGTACGGTGAGAAGTTGAACATGTACACGGACCACAAGAGTTTGAATTATATATATCAGCAGAAGGGTCTGAATTTGAGGCAGCGGAGATGGTTGGAAGTGCTTGAGAACATGCGACCAGATATCAAGTATCATCCTGGGAAAGCTAATGTTGTTGCTGATGCACTTAGTCACAAGAGTAGTTTATCCAGTTTGATTACAACTCAGAAGCATCTGATTGAGGAATTGGATCGAGCAGGTATTGAGGTTGTCTTGCAAGGATTGGGAGCATCTTTGGCTCAGTTGAGGCTTCAGCCTACACTGAATGAAAGGATCATTGCAAGTTAAGAGGTTGATGCTGATATCTTGGAGATGAAGGAGCAGGTAGGTGCTGGCAGGTTGCCCAGATTTCAAATCAGGGATGGAGTGCTGTGGTTTGGAGATAGACTATGCGTTCCAAATCAGGCGGACCTGAAAGAGAGTATTCTTCAGGAGGCACATGCTACTCTTTTGTCGGTACATCCTGGGAGCACTAAGATGTACCAAGACATCAAACAGCATTTCTGGTGGTCATGTTTGAAGCGGGATGTGGCTGAATTTGTGGCGAAGTGTGAGATTTGTCAGCAAGTCAAAGTCGAAAATCAGAGACCCGGAGGTCTATTACAGCCGTTACCTATTCCGGAATGGAAGTGGGATAACATCAGTATGGATTTCATTACGGGATTGCCTAAGAGTTCTAAAGGCAATGATGCGATTTGGGTTATAGTCGATCGACTAACCAAGTTCGCTCACTTTCTGGCAATGAAACTCACTACTTCGATGGACAAGTTAGCTGAGTTGTATGTTGGCAAGATCGTCAGGCTTCATGGTATTCCGTCAACTATTGTGTCTGATCGAGATGCGCGGTTTACTTCGCATTTCTAGAGGAGGCTTCAGATAGCTTTGGCTACCAAGACAGATTTCAGCATTGCTTTTCATCCGCAAACCGATGGGCAGACCGAGAGAGTCAACCGTATTCTTGAGGATATGCTTCGGTGTTGTATACTAGACTTTGGAGACAGTTGGGAAAGGCATTTACCTTTGGTAGAGTTTATCTACAACAACAGTTTCCAGACTAGCATCGGGATGGCGCAGTACGAAGCTCTGTATGGCAGGAAGTGCAGGACACCTGTTTGTTGGTTTGAAGTTGGGGAGCGTCAGTTGTTTGGTCCCGAGCTTGTGCAGCAAACTTCTGAGAAGATTGATCTGATCAGGAAAAGGTTGGTAGAAGCTCAGAGCAGGCAGAAAAGCTATGCAGACAACCGGAGAAGGGACCTTGAGTTTGAGGTTGGTGACTTCGTCTTTCTGAAAGTATCACCCAGTAAAGGTGTGGTTCGATTTGGCAAAGGCGGGAAGTTAGCCCCGAGGTTTATAGGCCCGTACAAGATATTGAAAAGGATCGGGAAGACTGCTTACCGACTTGAATTACCGGAAGAGTTATCTCAGGTGCACAATGTCTTTCATGTGCCTATGCTGAGAGGGTATATTCCAGATCCGAATCATCATTTGCCTGAAGTGCCGGAAGGTTTGCAGTTGGACCTGAATTACATCGAGTCTCCTGTCGAGATTGTTGATCGTCGAGAGAAAGTCTTGAGGAATAAGACGATACCGATGGTCAAGGTAATCTGGAGAAACCATTTGGTTGAGGAGGCTACTTGGGAGTCTGAGGAGAGGATGTTGAAGGACTATCCTGAGCTTTTTGCTTGATTTGTATCTTTGTATTCTTTTTGTGCTTGTTATTAGTGTTTGTGTTTTCTCGCTCTTGACTATAGTTCCGGGGACGGAACTATTCTAAGGAGGGAGTGTTGTAATGTCCCGATTTTTCATTTAATGAAAAAATTATTTATTTTTGCATGTAGTGTGCACGTGCAATATTTTTGGTAAATATTTTCATCATGATGAGTATAGATTTTTAAATATGTGCTTGTAATTATTTTTGTAAAGTCTTCTTTCAATTAGACAAAAAGCCTTTTTCTTAAAGCCCAAAATCTAATTCATTTATTTTATTTTAAAATTATTATTTCGGCCCATAAACTAAAGCCCATGAGTTAATTTATTTTTAAATACAACTTGTCATGTAGGATACAATTTAAAGATTATTTTTATATAAAATATAATGTACAAATTTTTGGAGGCAAATGCTTGCACGTGCATTGCACGTACACGTGCAATGTGCACCATTCTATGCTAGGCCGGTTGGAGCTTTTGGAGGGAAAGGGAAATTTTTGAGTGGGATCATGGTGGAGATGGTTACTCATCATGGGTAGTTAGTGTAACTCCTCCTTAAATCTAAGCCATTTGTTCCTAACTCCTACTTCAATCTTAGCCATCCATTTTCCTAGATTTTTAGTATAAATACCCCCCCCCCCCTTTGGCTAGTATTCTTGTGCAAATTAATTCTTCCAAACCTATTGTTCAATTACATTATCTAGTAGTTAGTAAGTGAGTAAAAGATTGAGTTGTGTGTGGGAGTTGTGCTTGCAACAAGAAGAGGAGGCCAGCATCAAGGAGGGAGTGCTCGGGTTGGCTTGTGGAGTGCTCGGAATTTTGCTAGTGTGCGCGCATCTAGGAGGAGGAGCATTTCGTTGCAAGGACATTCGTCTAGGAGGTTGCTAGTTGTATTTTCTCTCCATTTATGGTGGGTAAATTTTCTATATTTCTAATTAGGAATGCACGCTAGATTGAATTGAATGAATGAAGCATGAAAAATATTAATAAGAGTACGCATTTACTTGAAAAAAATGACCTATGGATTGATTGAAATGTGGATGTGAAATAGTATGTGGTTCTATTAGTAATGGCTAAATTGTGAGTGAATTAATTATGGCCATGGATTATTGAAGATAGTTCCATTATCTACATCACAAATTATATACAAAAAGTTAGTAGATTGACAATGCTACTTTGTGTGTTTAAATGAATCTTTGTGATTCATTGAAATGAATGAATTAAAATATAGATTTGTATGTTTGGTAAAAGATTAAAAATAGAAAATTAATGTGAAGTTGCTAATAAAGGGATTAGAGGTGTTAATTGTTAAGAAATGTCAAAAAGAAGAAATGTGGTAGTTATAATGTAGAATCCGAATTAATTGTATGAAAAATATGTTTTAATTGTTACAAAAATTATTTTGTTCATACTGGTATGTAAATTATGTGAGGAATAATCAATCTGGAATTGTACAGTAATTTTTATAAAAGCAAAATGAAATGAGGACTAGTTGAACATCGAAACGTTTTAATAACAGAGAGAATTGGTTTAAATGAACTTAGAGTTGTACCATTGACAACCCGAGCGCATAGCTCAAGTGGTTGGGACGGCTTTAATCGCTACAGTGGTCTGAGATCGCTGGTTCGAATCCCTGTGGAACCATACTTTTACTTCTTTTTCACAAATAATATAAAACAGCGGCCGAGAGCATTTAATGCTCTCAGCGCCTTTCTATACCGCTGGCGCAAGTGGCCTAGTGGCCTGTGCCCTCGGCTGTGTTCCCTGTGGTTATGGGTTCGAATCTTGGTTTCGGCAGTTTGGAAAAAAATATTTTTTGGATGTTTTGGTGATCAAAAAATTATGGAAAAAATATGATTATTCTTCTAAAAATATATGGGACTTATGAAAAATAATTTGGGAATTATTTACATAGAATAAAATAAGATTTAAGAATAAAATGTATACTTTAGACTTATGGTTACATACTTGTATGGTATAAAAGTCGCACTTTGTAGAAAGGCTTGAAATAACATATTAGAAAAGAAGTGGAATAAAAATAGAAATTATATGTAGTGATGCATTGTGAATTATTCTCATTTGAGAATAGTGTGAAATTTATGGTATGTGAATATTCATTTAGTGATGTGATTTCAATGTGAAATTGATATTTGATGAAGTATAAAATTCCATGTGTGATTATGGACTATTGAATAATTTAGAGATCATGCTATTGAAAAAAAAAAAAGAAATCTGTTATGATTATGAAAATGAATTTATGAGTTGGAAATGCTCAAATTGGAAATTGTGAATTGGAATTGAAACAAAGGAGTAGCTAAGTCTCCCTCGGCAATTGGAAAGAAATGAAATGAAATTTGAAATGAAAGACCAAGGTTGGTCCTGTTTGAATAAATGAATAAGTCCAGTTTAGTGGAGAGGCTAACTCTAGAGCTTTGATTTTGTTCATGATTCTAATAAAAATTAAGGATTAGTGCATAGTGAAGACGTGATGAAAGTGAGAGAAAAACACAAGTATGAGAGTTAGAGTTTACGGTGCAGGTGTGTGAGCCACAGAATGCATGCTTGATGAGTCAAGACATGGCGTGGGCACAACTCAGTAATGATCGAACTTTAGCCACGCTTGTGGGATGTTTGGTGACTGCAAGAGGATCGTGTGCCATGAAGGAGGCTGAATTGCCACAGAATGCATGCTTGATGAGTCAAGACATGGCGTGGGGTTCTCCTCCAGGTTTTCTGTACACGTGCTTGTACTCATAGATCATCTACGATACGTACCGTAGTTACAGTAGTAGATTAAGTCATGGCGAGGGATTGAACCCTACAAAGATGAAGAACGATTAAGAGGCTTGCCCTCGGACCTATGTAGTATGGGATGCATAGAATCTGAACAAGTGCGCATTAGTGTCATGTAATATAAATAACTGCATTAAGGACTAAGTGCACAATCACAACACGACATCAATAGGGTAGTCCCTTTAATTTGATATGTGACAAGTTTGTGTTCGCTAAATATGGAAAATAAGTTATACTATTTCCGGCATAGAGAGGATGGCCGTGTATAATGTTCGTCGGTTGAATAAACTGACATACCCACAGTCTTATATGCAGGTAAGTGACATGATAAAGATTAAAGAGGAACAGATGCTTAAAGATTATACAATGTTGTTGTACATTTATTTAATTGTTGTAAATTTTACTCCCGCTGTGCAATGTAAAGTGTAATATTTTTATGTAACTCTGATGTAAAGTGAAAAGTTCAAATTTCCTTGTAAAATTGTACTAAATGAAGTGGAAAGATCCTGTGGAACTCTCGAATTCAGTTGTATTTGGGATTCGGGGCATTACAATAATGATCTATCTTTACTTCCAGTGTTTTTGGTTTGAATTTGTTATCTCTTCTTCATGAAGAGATAAAAATGGTTGAGGAGATTGAGTTAAAATTCTTCTCATGATAAAAGATATGGTTTTTGAACTGTCTCTTATTGATAATTTTTAAGTTTACATCATATTTAAATAATTATGGACTCATTCATATTGGGTTGTTATGACAACCCAGTTAGACATATGACAACCCAGTTAGACAGACCCATTTTTGGATTGTTGAGCTTGAAAGAGACCTAACTCTCGTTTACAGATCTGTTTACATTGAACAGTACTATTTTACCCGTGAGAGCTTAAGATTCGTGCCCGATTTGAACGCTCCCGATTTGGTTCTATTTTTACTCATATTACCTGAATTACAAGATTCTCTAATGTTTAATTCTATAGTTAGATAAGGTAATAATAAGTTAAAGAGCAGATAAATGAAGGTAGAAAAATATTGACAGAAATATGGTTATGGTTAATACTTTTCTTGGTGGTAGTTAAAATTATAGTTTTACGAGTGTTAAAAGAAAAAAAAAACTTTAGAGATTCAAGAAATGTTAGAATTACATGAGGTTAAAGTCACATTGTTAGGAATGATTACTTGAATTCTTTGACTAGTCTGAATGAGGGATACTGAACTTTCTATAGTGGGGTCTGAGATTGAAGTATCTGATATTGCTAGAACCAGACAATGATCATCTGTGAAAGCTGCCCTATCTATCTCACACTCAAGCTCACCATCAATACCCACCAAATAGGCAAAATAGAAATCTCACTGCAATTGTTCTAAGAAATTGGGAAACACTAGTTTAACAAGACATTCTTACTTTTCCAATTAAGTGACACCTTGCAAAATATGCATTCACTTTCAATTGAAAACATCACAAAAGTGACTTCCCTCTTTGATAAACTTCCACGTGAAGTACACTCTGCAGTGCAGTTGCATTCTAGACTATTAAGCATAAATAATAGGTATTCATTCGGTCTTTGAGTTTTCAGTCGATAGTAACATTAAAAAGATTTCAACATCTAAGGTCCTAAACAATCTACAACTTAAGGTTGTTGCATTCAGGACCGCAGAGGCACAGGATACATGATTATACTCTTCCTGATACTTTAGCCTTGAGTAGCTATTTGACACCTACTTGTTTCCAATTTGATGTTTGAGTTTCAGGTTGAGCTCACAAATAACAAACACCAATCGACAACACTGCAAAAATAACTTCCCTTGTTGATACTTTCAGATGAACTATATCGTGCAATGCAGTAGCATTCAGGACAATTAACCATAAATCATATACATTCACTCTTAGGGTTTTCAACCGATAGTAACATCTGATAGATAACAACATCTTTGGTCCTAAATGAACTACAGTTTAAGGTAGTTGCATTCAAGACCACTGAGGCACATGATACATGCTACGACACTTCAAGAGAAATATAGTGTGTTTGAGCGCAAATCCAATTCAGAATCTTGTGGAAAGTAAAGACTAAATGTTGATCAGACACATCATAACAGGATAAGCAAATATTTAGACAAAATTTGAAACCCCCCCCCCCCCTCGAACTATACCTTTATGTAGAAAACCTCATTGAACTTTTTTTTCGTAGAAAACCTCATTGAGGTATGTTTTCAAAAAAAATACCCGAAGTATATTTTCAAAAAACCGCATCTAACTTTTCTGCTTGTATTAGATAACCACATTCATTATTGTCAAAAAACCTCACTCAACTTTAGCAGAAAGCTCACGCCGTCAGAGTGGTTTTTTTTGTAACCATATTTGATTGTGGTTTTCTACGCAAAAAAAAAAGTTCAGTGTGGTTTTCTGCATAAAGAGGATAGTTCGAGGTTTTTTTTTTTTTTAATATTTAATTTTCAAATTTAGCCTAATATTTACTAGAATAATGCACGTGCGATGCACGTCTATAAAAAAATTTAGTTAAATAATAGAATATGAGTGTGAACGATTATATAATCAAACTTCAATAATACATTATACGATATACAAAATTCAAAATTCATTGTTAACCAAACCCAAACCCATATAAAAAAGTAAAAGTGCATAGAAGAGTATCAATATTGTAAATAATCTATATGATAATATGATTTATGCTTTGAAGTATAAATAGATTTCCTATTAAATTTGGTCTTCATGGGACAAACCAATACTTGATTAAAAGCCTTAACAAACATAAAAAGAACCATGGCTATTAAAATGCATTTCCTATTTTGTTTCTCTGTCATTTAAAATGCTTTTCCTATTTTGCATTTCCTATATGAAATATGTTCACTTTTATTTATATATGACAAATCAGTTCTCTTTTATATATATATGACAAATCAGTTCACTTTTATTTATATAGATATATATATATATACCTCATACTCTCTGCGCACTTATGAATGACAGAGGTATATATGAATGACAAAGGTATATATATAAGTTTCTTTGTCATTCAATTAACAAAGACAGAGGTATATATATATGAATGACAAAGGTATATAAATAAAGGTTTCGCTGTCATTCAATTAACAACGACAAACACACCTTCTTATCAGCAAAATCAGCCAAAAATCTACTTGAGGATGTAAGCGCACTTGGGGAGCAATGGTGCAGGGAAAGCCCACTTCTCATCAATGTAGTTGAGGATGACAACGAACTCGCAGATGGGCTTCCCGTCCACCAACAAAACATGCACCTTTCTGTTAATAAAGGGGATGAAGGGGTACGAATTGGTATGAATGGATTTTAATTACCTTTTAGTAGGCACCTTTCTAGTAATCACACAATTTAATTAATGCGTGCATGACTATATCTATTGTTGACCTTTCTCAGTGTGTAATTAAAACGTGATGATATATACATGCATGGTCCTTTAATTTATTTTTTTCATTTATTCGATGCGACTATATTTGCATGTCTCTGTGTTTTTTTGTGCATTTACTTTTTTTTCTTTTCAAGTGCCGATAGTGGTGTGAAAATATCGTACTGATAAAAACCTATTTGCATGTTATTTTTTTATGGCCATGCAAATTACATTGACATTAATTAAGAGTCTGAAAATATTGCATTGAAAGGTGGAAAGGAGGGAGTAGCTGTTACCATTTATCTTTTGATTTACTCTCATTTAATTCAACCCGGTTTTTTATTTACTCTCATTTATTAGTCATGCAAATTACATTTTTTATCCCTATATATTTTTTTAGCTTTTTATATTTGTGAGGGCATGATAGTAATAAGCTAGCAAAATAGGGCTTTGCTTAATAATAGTATAGATTTGATCAGCAAATTCTTCTTAGAACCATAGCTTCCTCTTCTATCCCCCGTTCACGTGTTTGCTCTTCTTCTTCCTCTTCCTCTAGATCACTACTACTCTATCAACCACCACCAATAGTTTTATCTACAATGGGTTCAAAGAAGCTGTTGCTACCCAACTGGCGCAGCCCAAATCACATCGAAAGGCGTGCTACAGCTTACAAATGATACCCAGTTTTTATTGGATGTATGTTTTGCATACTAAGTTCGATGTAAAGAGAATGGGACGAAAGAGAAGACGGAGGCAAGAAGAAGCTATAGTTGGTGGTTGTTGAGGGGTGACAGTCGCAGTCGATTGCAACCAACAGGTGCTGCTGCTGTTGGTCTCTACTTGTAGTAGAGTCAACAACTCTTTTGAGCAGCCGACCGCAAGCAACGGACAACAGCTTATTGGGCCGATCCTTGGGATCTGTTTTGAGCACAGGTTTGCTCTCCAAGTTAGATCAAGTGGCTCCTACGTATGGCTTTCTCTTCAGGGTATACCGAACGGTGAAGGATCAAGACTACTACAACATAGGGTTTCTCTAGATCTCTATAAAACAATGTAATGCCTCCACTGAGAGGTGTGCGAGTACTTCATCTGAGAGTTTTTCATTATAAACAACAAAATATCTTCTAGTGAGCTTTGAGAGATAGATATGTTCTTGGTGAAGGTATTGTAATTTTTGTATCTTCTCTAGTTGAATAATACCTAGGTTATTTCTCCTCCAGATTCGGTTGACCGAATCGGAATAAACATTGTGTGCTTTGTATGCTTGGTGTGGTCTACACAGTTTGGTATTCGTTGTGATCTGTTGTCTCCTCTCATTCTAACCACTCTGCTGCGTTGAAATTTCCCAAAAGTTTTTAGTTGCTCATGCCTTCATGTCCTCGCCAGTCAATATTCTCAGCAGTGAGAGCCTAACCCCATCAGCGTCAACTTTCAGCACGATTTTTTTATTTGAAATTGTCACAATTGGGAGTGGTCGGCCATGACCTCACCTTTGTTATAACCCCCTCCAAAACACTCCCTAGTTCAGATAGGCCAGGTACCTTGGGGTTTTAAGTACAGCTAACAATGGAAACCTCTCCAATCATGTCTTTGCAGTTGAGTTTGACACAGTTCAGGGATTTGGGGACTATTCCATGATGCGATGGAAATTATGTTGGGGTTGACAGAAACAGCCTAATATCGAATGTCTCTAAAACTGCAGCATATTATTGATACGAATCAAATAAATCCATAAAAGCAATGAATCTACAGAGTGGCTCACCTATTTAGGCCAGGGTAGACTACGATGGAGTTGGTCAACTCCTAATGTAACCACTGCTCCAGTCCCTATAGCCAAGCCACATAGGCCTATCATATCACAACGAATAGATTTAGCTCCAATTTTCAAAGAAATAATGTACGTGGGATCGACTTCTTCCCTAGGGAAACTGGCAAGCTCTCATTACATTCGGGGTTAGAGCTTTCAATTCAATGGAGAAGTACCTGTCCACGATCTTTCCTAGCTACCTTTACCTCCAAAAGTAAAAGGCCAATCGCAAAAGGCTTTTGGAGTCAATATTGGTGGAAAATTTTTTTGCATATTTTTCGGTCCAGATTTTGGTGGACTCCGGCCACGGCGATGCCGAAAATTCATTGGATCATGTTCATCTCGTCGAGTACTATTCCGTATAATGTACTCACTTGTCAAAAACAGTTTCCGTGTGAATGAGAAATGTAGGTCCAAAGTCGGGTACTCGAAAAGTACTGACTTGAACAGTTGGAATGAATAATCCCACATCGAAAGATAGGAAAGATTTTCTCTAATATATAAGCTAAAGAAATGGACTAAAGGGCGTAGCCCTAGGGTTACCACTAACGTGTAGTGGGGAGAAGACCTAGCCAAAATAACAAACACACCCCGGCCCCGGCTCTGGCCTATATTTTTTTTGCCCCCCTCTAAATTTTTCCCCAGTAACTGAAGAGGTTTTTCAAATTCTGTAACTACTGGTAATACAGTTGTATTCTGGGAGGCAATTCGTCAACCACCGCCACACTACGGGGCGAAATTTGCTTTAAGGACAGAGATATTCAAATCTCGACTCTGTATTGTATTGTATGGTTTGTTTTTTTGTTTCCTGTAATTGTAATTTTTCACAATGGAAAAAGTTTGATTACCTGAAAAGGTGGGTGAGGGTCTGGTATTTATAGGGAATTTCAACCGGGTTTGTATCCGCTTGGGGGCCGGGTCTGAACCCGAAAGCCCATGGGCCTGACGTGGCAGAAGGCCCAGGGGGTTTAGGGCTGACGTGGCAGTACTAAGAGTGGTATAGGGCTGACGTGGCAAAGCCCTTGGTGGTATTTGGAGCTGACATGGCGGATCATGGGGCTCCTGTGCTCCTGGGAGAATCTGGTGGCCTAGGTTGTGCCAGGTCATCTTCATTCTTTACCAGGCTGGGCGGACGGCCCGTGGGGCTGTCGTGGATCGGAGGCCGAGGGCCATCGAGACTCGTCGGATACGAGGAGGCCAGGTTTGTGGGGGTGAACTTGAGGTTCGGCGCCGACCCTGTAGTGGCTCGAAGCCGAGCCAGATTGTTGTTTTTCCCATTTTTGAGTGAGAGCTGTACTGGGCCCTGGTTGGGCCCCAAGCCATTTTTACCCTACCACAGTTTCCTTCCACTAAACAAACAAATAGAACTCACACCTGGTGTATCCACACTTCCCAAAAACAAACCACTTGGGTTTAAATATAAATCAAGATCCAGAATTTTCCCTAATAATTATCATTATTATTTATTTTCTTTCTTTGGTCGTTAGCATTTTCTGTTTTATGAAACTCATATTCTAACAATCTCAAAGCAAATTTTTTCTCTATTCTAACAGTTTTTGTGAACATTCTTTACAGGTACTATTATCATTTCGGAAAAATGAAACAACTAACAGTTATATTTTAACTGTTTCAGAATATGGAAAACACACAAATTGATAAAGTCAGTGGACTTATCAATGAACAAACACAAGTGACCCAAACTGTGACTACACAATTGGTTGCGGCTCAGACGGTTGTTCTTCCCACACACATAACTGTGGGAGAAAAACCAGAGAAATTCAATGGAACGGGATTCAAGAAGTGGCAAAAGAAGATACAGTTCTACCTGACCACCTTGAAGCTGGATAAGTTTTTCACTGAATCTACCCCTATGCTGGTACCTATGGATGCACGCTCCGTTGCGACAATTGATGCATGGACTCAGGGTGATTATCTCTGCAGAAATTACAACTTGAACGGCCTGATAGACCAGCTGTACAACGTCTACTGTGTCTTTAAGACTTCCAAACTTCTGTGCGGTCCTTGGAGAAGAAGTACAAAACATAAGACACTGGCTCCAAGAAATTTGTAGTCGGCAAATTTTTGGACTACAAGATGGTTGACTCCAAGATAGTTGTGAGTCAAATCTAGGAAGTGCAGGTGATAATGCATGAAATCGCTACAGAGAACATGACGCTGTTTGAACCGTTCCAGGTTGCAGCGTTCATCGAGAAGCTTCTACCTTGATGGAAAGACTTCAAGAACTACCTCAAGCACAAGCGAAATGAGATGTCACTTGAAGACCTCATTATCAGGTTGCGTATCGAAGAGGAGAATCGCAAGGCTGATAGGTCCTATGAAAATCAGTCCATAGAAAAAGCAAACATGGTGGTGCATGAACATAAAGGCAAAAAGAGAAAGTTCTTGCCACAGGACTCGAACAAAAAACCGGCAGCAAAGAGGTTTGCTGGAAAATACCACAAAGTGTGGTAAGCTGGACCACAGAATTTCTGAATGTCGCAGCAAAGACAACAATCGTGCTGGAACCGGACAGGCAAAAGGATCTCATGCACACATAGCTGAGAACTTGTCCACCGGTCTCTCTGACCTGGACCTCTGTGCTGTTGTATCAGAGGTGAATCTGGTGGAGAGCAATCCTCGAGAGTGGTGGTACGACACTGGGGCCACCAAGCACATCTGCTCGGACAAGGAGATGTTCACTTCATACCAGAAGTGCAACAAGGATGAACAGATGTTCATAGGTAACTCTTCCACTTCCAAAATTGTAGGAACAAGGAAGATAGTGCTGAAGATGACTTCAGGCAAAGAACTAACACTCACAAATGTGTTGCATGTTCCGAATATTAGAAAGAACTTGGTATCAGGATCTTTGCTAAGCAAGAATAGATTTAAGATTGTTCGTGCTTCTGATAATTTTGTATTGTCTAAGAATGGGATGTACTTGGGTAAAGGATATGTAAATGATGGACTATTAAAATTTAATATAATGACATTCATCCCTCAAATTATTGTTCCCGTTGTTCCCAAAGTTAATGAAATTACTCCTGTTGCGTATGTTGTTGAGTCTTCTTCTGTTTGGCGTGAAAGACTAGGCCATATTAATTTCAATTCTATGCGTAGATTAATTAACATGAATTTGCTACCAAAATTTAAGGTAGACAACAGGAAAAATGTAATGTTTGCACAGAGGCCAAACTCACTAAAACTTTATCACGTTCTGTAGAAAGAAACACATAAACTCTAGGTCTAATTCACACGGATCTGTGTGGTTTAAAGTACGTGCAGACCAGAGGTGGTAAAAAGTACTTTGTGACATTCACAGATGATTGCACAAAATTCTGTTATGTATACTTGTTACTTAGCAAAAATGAGGCTTTGGATAAATTCAAAGAATATAAACTTGAGGTTGAGAATCAACTTGGCAAAATGATTAAAATCGTTAGGAGTGATAGAGGAGGAGAATATGATGCACCATTTAATATGTTCTGCTCTGAAAATAGAATAGTTCATCAGAAAACTGCTCCTTACTTACCTGAATCAAATGGTAGTGCCGAGCGCAAGAACCGAACTCTAAAGGAGATGATGAATGCCTTGTTGTTGAATTATGGCTTAACCCAAAACATGTGGGGGGAAAGCGTTGTTGACTGCCAACTACATTCTCAATAAAATACTTCACAAGAAAACTAGCAAGACACCATACGAACTGTGGAAAGATAATGTACCTTCGTATAAATATCTCAAAGTGTGGGAGTGTCTAGCAAAAATGGTAGTACTTAATCCAAAACAAGTCACAATAGGATCTAAGACTATTGATTGCATATTCTTAGGCTATGCACACAACAGTAGTGCATATCGATTCTTGGTATATAGATCGGATATACCGGATATCCATGTGAATACAATAATAGAATCAATGAATGCTTCCTACTTTGAACACGTATTTCTGTGCAAGGATACTACGTATCCCAAACGTACACATGAACAAGGGAATGCAAGCACTTCAGTTGATGAACCAGAACATGATAATGATGAGCCTAGGCGTAGTAAACGGGCTAGAACAACAAAGTCATTTGGTCCTGATTTTTTAACGGCCTTTCTGTTAGAGAATGAGCCCAGAACATTCAAGAAAGCCATGTCTACGTCTGATGCTCCTATGTGGAAGGAAGCAATCAAAAGTGAAATAGACTCACTTATGCAAAATCATACATGGGAGTTGGTCGATTTGCCTTCTGGATGTAAAGCTCTAGGATGCAAATGAATTTTCAAACAAAAATTCAAACCAGATGGTTCAATAGAGAAACATAAGGCGAGACTTGTGGTACAAGGATTTAAGCAAAAGGAAGGCCTAGATTTCTTTGATACATATTTCCCGGTCACAAGAATAACTTTCATAAGAATGTTGATAGCTATTGCAGCTCTTCGTAACCTGGAAATACATCAAATGGATGTTAGAACTGTATTTCTAAATGGGAATTCAAAAGAAGAAATATACATGAAACAACCTAAGGGTTACGTAGTTCTTGGACAGGAAAGTAAGGTGTGCAGTCTTGTAAAATCCTTGTACGGACTAAAACAAGCTCCAAAGCAGTGGCATGCAAAATTTGACAATGTTATGATGTCAAATAGTTTCAAAATAAATGAATGTGATAAGTGTATCTACATCAAAGATACTCCAAATGAATACATTCTGGTGTGCCTGTATGTAGATGACATGCTCATTATTGGGAGCAATAACGGCATCATCAAACAAACTAAGAACATGCTTAGTGGCAAGTTTGATATGAAAGATTTTGAAGTTGCAGACGTCATACTAGGAATCAAAGTTTCCAGGACGTCTGAGGGAATTACTTTGTCTAAAGCTCATTACGCTGAGAAAGTACTTGAAAGATTCAAGAATTACTCCAATGGGACTGTCAAAAGTCCAGTGGATCCCAGTCTTCACTTGTTCAAAAACACAGGTGACAGCATATCACAATTGGAATATACATGTGTAATCGGTAGTCTGATGTACTTAACAAATTGTACATGACCGGACATGGCACATTCAGTAAATATACTGAGCCGCTACACAAGTAATCTAGGACGAAGTCACTAGAAAGGAATAACTAGATATTGAACTACTTGCAACATACTCAGAGTTATGGGCTGCATTACACCAGATATCCAGCAGTACTAGAAGGCTACAGTGATGCCAACTGGATATCGGACTCCAAGAACTTGAAATCCACAAGTGGGTACATCTTCACTCATGGTGGTGCAGCTGTGTCATGAAAATCCTCTAAATAAACGCTACTAGCCAGATCCACTATGGAATCTGAGTTTATTGCTTTAGACAAAGTGGCAGAGGAAGCAGAGTGGCTTCGAAACTTTTTAGAGGATATTCCCATGTGGGAAAAACTAGTGCCTGCTATATGTATACACTATGACAGCCAATCAGCTATAGCAAGGGCACTGAGTTGTATGTACAATGGTAAGTCTCGTCATATCAGAAGGCGACACAAAACCATTAGACAACTGCTCTCTAATGGAATAATCTCTATAGAGTATATAAAATCGGCCGACAACCTGGCAGATCCATTTACTAAAGGTTTCTCACGAGAGAAAGTTGTGAGATCATCAAGAGGAATGAGTTTAAAGCCTATGACGAAAGAGGATACTTGATGGAAACCCTACCCAGGAATTGGAGATCCTAAGATCTAGGTTCAAGGGGACAACTAAATCTTGTTGAATCAATGGGTGCACTGAGAGATTAAAATCTCATACCCACTCTTACAATGATAAAACAGTGCTGCCTGCAAAGAGTTAGGATAAGCTTGGCTTTTAATGATTCTCATAGCTTTGAAATAAAAATGGGGTATGGCAGGATACTCTTTATGGGCAATCACCTTGTGAGTGTGAAATGGGGCCGTTTCTAGGAGAATGAAGAGAGACTACATTCTCCAAGTTCACTCACGATTAACCAGGATTGTTCAAGGCCAAAATGAACAAAACAAGAGAACCTAGTTTTGTGAGGAGATGAAACTGTGTGATAGTTATTGTCTGGATTCACATCAAAGCCCGGGTAGTTCAAGACATCATGTTCACTACCTAGTCAAGTGAATCCGATGGCTACTCACTAAGGGTGGTTCAAAGTTGAAAAATTACTACCATTCCTGATGCAGTGATTTTCCGATTGTATTCTCAGTCTTTTTCTGTCATGTGACTTTCTGTCGTGTCTGGATTACATGGTCTGGTCATTTCCATTCATGTGGGGGATTGTTGAAAAAAGTTTTTGCATATTTTTCGGGCCGGATTCCGGTGGGCTCCGGCCACTGGCGGCACCGAAATTGATTAGATCATGTTCCTCTCGTCGAGTACTATTCCGTAATGTACTTACTTGCCAAAAACGGTTTTCGTATGAATGAGAAATATAGGTCCAAAGTCGGGTACTCGAAATGTACTAACTTGGACAGTTGGAATGAATAATCCCACATCGGAAGATGGGAAAGATTTTCTCTAGTATATAAGCTAAAGAAATGGACTAAAGAGTGTAGCCCTGGGGTTATCACTAACGAGTAGTGGGGAGAGGACCTAGCCAAAATAACAAACACACACGCGCGCGGCTTCGACCCTGGCTTCGACCTGACATTGCTCTGCTCTATTTTTTTTTGCCCTGCTCCAAAATTTTCCCTAGTTACTAAAGAGGCTTTTCAAATTCTGTAACTGCTAGTACCATTACTCTGTAACAGAGTAATGGCTCATCAGTTACGTTTTTGAACCATTACTCTACTGTTACAGAGTAATGGGCTATTACTCTGCTATTATAGAGTAATGGACCCTTCAGTTACTCTCATTCTCCTATAAAAATAGCAAATTTTGTCTGCCAGAACACAAAGTTTCCAAGAACCAGTCTGAATCTTCTTCTTCTTCTTCTTCCTCTGAGTCAGTTCTGAGAATACAACACAGCTCCGGTTCGCTGAGATCTCTGAAGTTAGGGTGCTGCATTTTAGGGAAAGGTAATACAGTTGTATCCTGGGAGGTAATTCGTTAACCACCGTCACATTACGGGGCAAAATTTGCTTTATGGACAGAGATATTCAAATCTCGACTCTGTATTGTATTGTATGGTTTTTTTCTTTTGTTTCCTATAATTGTAATTCTTCACAATTATTGTTAGCATTTTCTGTTTTATGAAACTCATGTTCTAACAAATATTGAACTAACATCTTCAATTGGCACACTTCTGATAGTAAGTTCATCTATCTTTGTTTTCTTGTACTTGGGCCAAAGGGAAAAGTTAGCATAGTCTCTGGAAGACTGGGAGCTAACTACCCCCATAGATTTTTGTACAAGGATGTCTACAGGGAAACTAAGGGGTTCAACGAGACATAGCTCCATGGCTCTGGCGGTATCAGACAAATCTATAAAGGGGTACTGCCTAATGTTGGAGAATAAGTGGCGATTAAGAGAATTTCAAACAATTCGGAACAAAGAGTTCATGAATTTGTCACTAAAATTGCAAGCTTGGGTCGGTAAAGGCACTGGAATGTATTGCAACTCCATAGATGGTGCAAACGAGATCAAGATCATATTCTATTTTATGAGTTCATGCCCAACAGCAGTCTCGACACTTTCCTCTTTGACTATGAAAAAAACAAACTATTGAATTGGGAGCAGCGTTTCAAGATTGTCAAAGATGTAGCCATGGGGCTTCTGTATTTACATGAAGAATGGGAGCAAGTGGTTGTTCATAGACATCAAGGCAAGCAATATCTTGCAAGATGCAGAAATGAATGGGATGTTGGGAGATTTTGGGCTGGCTATCCTCTATGAGCACGGTTCAAATCCTCAAACAATACCTGTAGTAGGAACAATGTTGGGTTTGTGTTTTGCATATTATATTCGATGAGCAGAGAAGATGGGTGAAGCAAGAAGAGGTTGAAATCAATGTGGGACGAAGAAGGGAAGAGCAGTAGCAACGACAATAAGAACAAAAGCAGCAGCAATGATAGTCGACTATCATATGGATAGTCGACCGCATGAACTCTTTGTTTGGAGTCGAAGCACTACAGTCGACTAACTTTTGTGGTAGTAGGCTATTTTTGGGTATGGTCTTGGGGATTCGATTGAAGCCTAACTTTTTTTCCAAGTTAGATTGTATGACTCTGATTATATGGTTATTTCTTTAGAATATTTTGGATGGTTATTGTATTAAAATATCAAAATAGGGATTCTCTAGATCTCTATATATTCAATGTAACAGGTCAATAATGTATTAGTGCCGAATACATAAAGAGACCACTTCATCTGAGAGGGGAGAGATTTCTCCATTGTAATTCTCCATTGTAAACAGTGAGTATTTCTAGTGAGGCTTGAGAGAGGGTCGTGGTGATAGTTGTAACTCTTGTATCTTTCTCTAGTTGAATATTATGTCAGTTTTTCTCTCTCGACTTCACCCAAATCGGGACAAAATTGTGTGTATATTTACTACTAGATTCATTTGAGCACTTGATAAATACCATGCTACATGGAAAACTTGCTTTGCAGACACTATAGCCGAGGTGATCAAAGGTCTGAAGGAGGATGAACTTTGGAAGGAGACTCATAAATTAGGGTCTACTTCTACGAGTTTCTTAGCGGTGGATGGGACTTCAAATGAAAGGGATAAGGCATATAAGGGTAAAACCTGTTGCCATTAGGGATGCTTTTGGATCGAATACGGATCGAATACTGCCTATGCCAACATCCGTATCCACATTCCCAAGACGGATTCGGATATGGATACAGATATGGATACGGATATGACTAAGAAAGAAATTCATATCCGTATCCGCAAATTTCGGATACGGATGCGAATCGGATACGGTCTACCGGATACCGGATACGAATTCGAATATCAAACATATAGTTTTTGCTATATTTGTTTTCCCTAACTAGTACTTAAATTTGTAAATAATGCAAGATTTTTAGTTTTACCATTTTACTTTTTACCATTTTTATCATTCTGCTTTTACCATGCATGCTTTGTCTTGTATTTGGACTACACACTGGTCTTTCTTAGTAGTTGTGAATCAATTGATTCATGTGAGGCGAGCTGTGCATTCTTACCGCATAAGAAAAAGCATAATCTAATTACATTTCCACAAGCACAATTACTAAATGACAAGCTTGTAGTCTAGGAAAAAAATGGTTTGCTGGAAAGGTAAAACATGAAAGCACTTGGATATAATAAAAAGTTCACATATACTAGCAGAGAAAATGACAACATTGTTTGGCAAACACAACTTAGAATCTAGCATATAAACATCAATCATGTCTTCACTGAATTTGAGAACATACCAAAATTTCTACTAGTGCTACAATCTGCATCGTATCTTGGAATGTCCTGATTAGTTAATAAAAACAAAAATAATATTGATTAGAAATTCACATTTATTTCATAACTGGAAGAAAAGGAGTTGTATAATTTGTCATTAGTCATGCACTCAAACATATTGTACAGCTTGTGCAGCACATGATGCATTAGTTGGATGTCTTCATTCTCAATAGAACTTAATTATCCACGCATAACAAGAAGATTCTGAGAGATGTAGCGAAATATGGCATAGAATGATAAAGAATAGCTCACAAGAAGCAGTACTCGGATAACATTTGGCTTTGTATTAGATGGAAAATATTTAAATAGGAGTAACAGTCAATAAGCAAATATGCTACATCTGAAGTAAAGAACTAACATATAATGCATTGACTTAGTAATGAAATTTCCGTCTAATAAATTGATATAAATTGGCATGATTGCTCCACTGTTCTTCATTGTTAAGATGCTAGAGTATGCAAGAGATATCACTTATTTTCATCTCTATGGTGTCTCAATTCTATATCTTACTATTTTCAATATTCTGTAGTATTTTGATTTGTTTATTATTTGTTTGGCAACTTTAGTAGCTTTATATATATACATACGTTTTCCTAGGGGAAACTGCATTTAGTATCTAAAGCTTGAATTCTTTTAAATCATTCTTATTCTTAAAAAGTCCAAAGAGTTTATATTCATAGGTTGCAGAATTTTACTAATCAATATGTCAGATTGTACAAACTATCTAAGTTAATCAACCTTGTCTCCCTATGTCCTTTACTTGTAATTTAAGAACTAGGATATGAAATCATATATAGAAATTTCATCGTTTTGTTCGCTACATTTGGTTGCATGCCACCTATTATTAACATGTGAGTTGTAACCCCTGTTTTCCTAAATACTTATTTTCTGTGAATTTTCTGTATTTAAAATTTTCGTAAATTATTTTTACCGCTTTCAAATTCTTTTGTCAAAAATGTATTTTTGGATCTTCTATTAAAACCTATTTTTAATCAATAATTTTATTGTAACTATTTTCTATGAATTTATATTATAATACAAATCTTATTATTGTTATTATTACCTGGGTTTCTATTATTATTACTATTGTTATTTTTATCATTTTTCTTATTATTATTATTGTTATCAGTGTTATTATTATTACTGTTATTTTAATACTACTATTATTATTATTTTTATTGTTATTGTTATTATTATTATTTCTTTGAAATCCCAATTGAATCTTTTTATTGGTTATTTTATTTTCCCAAAATCCCATACCCATTATTCTTAACCCAATACCCTGTTTTAATTCCTAAACCCATTACCCATTATATACCCTTTAACAAAAACCAAACCCATTATTTATACACTACCCAAAAGCCCACACCTAACCTCTACCCAACACCCAGACCTGTTTGTACACCCGAAAACCCCTATAACCTAAGCTTCAGTCGTCACCTTATACACCTAACCCTAATCCCATCCTTATATATTTAACCCATCGTCATCCTGTTCTTCACCCTAACCTCTAGCCACTCTCATTCTCTCCCAAACCCATCCTCGTCGTCCCTGTGCACACCTCAGCACCATGGTCCCTCTCCCTCTCGCGACCCCCTGGTCTACCTGGTCCCTTCTCCCCTCTGTTGCGACGCTAGAGAGCAGCACGACGTGCCAGCAACTGCAGCCGTTCCCTGCCCTTCTCCTCGTGACACTGTCAGCAGCATCGTACCTCCTCCTTCCTGTCTCGTCACCCTAACTCCCTCAGCCTCGTCCGACTCCTTCTGCAGCATCACTGCACCGTGTCCACCTCTGCCTGCTCATGCTGCCTCGCAACTCCCAGTCACAATGTCCTGCAGTGCCGTCACTCCCTTGTCACGACCTTCTGTCGCAGCGGCACTGCACCCCAGAGCCGTCATCCCTGGCTGCTGCCCATGCCGCTATGCCAACCCCTGTCACCGGCAGACCCCCCTCTGTAGCGTCGACGACCACCGCCTGTCCGCCATGCCACCCATCGTCGGAGCCAAGCCTGGCAGTGCAGTTGATCATGGGTTTGATCATGTTGGATGTGGGCCAACCGTTTGATTGTGATCTTGATCTTGACTGATTGATTCCTGGCTGTCGATCACCTGTGATCCTGATCCCTTGATCTCGATCATCGGATCTGCTTGATCTTCATCAACTTCATGATCTTGATCCCGGTCTTCAATCTCATCCATGCTGTTGTGCTAATCTAGATACCTAAATATATAGATAAAACTAGACACAAATTATAAAAACCTCGCAAGTGCACGAATCGTTTGACAAAGCGTAGCAATAGCAAGGGTCGATCCCACAGAGATTGTAGATTCTAACTAACTAACCAATAGAAAATAATAAAAATCATAAAGAGTTGTTTTGGAAGTCTAAAAGAAATAAAAAGATTAAACTAAGTTAAGAAATGTGAATCACAAATATTTATGAAATAGTTGGGTTTAGATCTCCACCAATAGTTAGTAATGCTAAGTCACCTTCTGAACTTCTTCTTATTACTCATGTTTGTTCACTTCAAGGGCATGGTGTCTACTCCTTAAAGTATTGTTTCCCTAGGCCAAGAATTAGGCATGGTATCTACTCTAATTCGTTTCTTTCATTAAGTCCTTAGCATGGTATCTACTAAGTTGTATTTAAGGAAAACATAAGATCAGTGGAAACGAACAAACACTCAAGGCTCTAGAAATTGATATCAGATCTACATCCCTTAAGTTGATTGAACCAGGAACCCCTAAAGATCCCTTTGTTACAATTACGGGCACGAGATACGGGTCGTCTCAATATGCTCATATAACAGATTCAGATAAATAGTAATACAAACTTGATATTCTCTAGCTCTGTTTGTCAGTCGACTGGCTCTCACCTCAGTCGACTGCTCTCAGGCTTTTGAGAACAAGTTTGATTACCGTCAATCTATATCAATACAAACAGATTCAATCAATAAGTAAACTAGAAGAGTTCAGCAGAATATAACACTACATAACTACGGCTTCAATCTACCCAACTATGAATTTAGTTCCACATAATAATATTTTTATTAATCAACAAGTTTGAATACATGATAAACATAAAAGAATAGAAAGAGAAGAAATAAACTAATGAACTCCGGCAATAAGGTCGACTGGCTGTCACACAGTCGACTGCCTTCGAATACTGGATCTCCTCTCTCCTTCCTCGATGCTGATAGAATAAGGCCTTGTTGATGACTTGAATGCGTAGAAACTCTTGTGATTCGGTAGTTTTGGAATATTGAAGAGAGACAACTCAGAGAGAGCCCTGTTGATGCTTCTTTTCTGATATTTATAGAACACGGCTGAGAATTAGGGTTTTGCACTTTTTCAGGAAAGTCCTTCTTTATTTGATTTGGTGATTTATATCTTTCTCTTTTCTTCTTTCCTTCCTTATCTGTTAACCACGTGCTCTTGGAAATACCCTGTCTTTAGATTTGATTCTTCGTATAAAATCTGGATCCACATAGATTCGAAATTAGATGCAGGTGTATCTTTGAATATCTTATCTGTTTACTCCGCCGCAGACCAGTCGACTTGTCTTCGAACCAGGTGACTGAGTCGAGACTTCTGAAGATTTCATAATTGATCAGATTAGTCGACTGTCCTGGAGAGTAAGTCGACTGTGATGAGACATCTGTGTAAGTTTGAGCTCTCTGTCCAGTTGCCTGTTGTGGAGAACCAGTCGACTGTTGTTTCTGCAGTTTTCTGAGTTCATCCTTAAGATCCTGAATTTGCTTCGTTTTGCTGTCTTGAGCTGTTTCCTATGGAAAAGAGAAAACAAGAGTTAAATACCACATATAGAGCTTTTAAATGTCTAATTTCATTAAGATTATTGCCTCTAAATGTGAATAATAATGCGTTCATCAAATACCCCCAAACTTAGATTTTTGCTTGTCCTCAAGCAAACTAGAATTATGAACAAAGGGAAAATAATGACAGCCTTAATCACCAAGAGTTCTTACTATGTGGGCATCAACATAGAAAAGTATAAACAATTTCGAATAAAGTAAAATTAAGCATACCCACTTTCTCTAGTGCAATTGTTTATTCATAACTCCAAACTCAACCATACTTGTCATGCAACTAATTATAGTTATAGTATGTAATTACTCAATCTGTGATTATCCCCTTTTCTCTACTACAAACCGAGTAGCAAACTAGAGTCTCTTTTTTTTTTTTTTTTATTATTATTATTTTTTTTACTAGTCGCTTCTCTAAAGCTGTCACTTGCCTTTTTACGTGAATGCGAAACATTTGTGATGAATCCACCCGGTTACTCAGCAAGTCACAAACTCTAGGGTGCTTTGCATACTCATATTTCAAGTTGCCGTTTGACGTAAAGGTAAACATTGGTGATGAATACCCCTAGTTACTAAGCACTCAAACATTGGAGTAGATTGACTTTATTCAAGTATATTTTTTTTTATTACTCTATTTACTTAAACTCAATTTAGGACTAGATCTAAAGGGAATAATAAACAGAAAAAGCATCACATTTGTTTTTTTTTTTATGTATAATTGCATGACTCATATAACTTTGTATGGAAGTTATGAAACTCAACAATCCTAAAGTAAATAGGTATCCTTCTTCTTACTTTATAAGAAATTGTTTATCCTAAAAAAAATTCAAAAAATTCAAAAGACTCTAATAAAAGACTCTAATACCCCCAAACTTAGATGGAACATTGTCCTCAATGTTCGAAAGAAAATTTAAAAATAGGCATATGTCACATCTAGTAAGGAGAGAAAAATAAATAATAACTCAAAGAAAAATAATAATGAATAACTGAAAGAAAATAAAGGGAAAGTGTAAATACTCCCCTGAAAAATTGGGTTGCCTCCCAATAAGCGCTGTGTTTTCTGTCTTCAGCTAGACTTGATGAGGTCATGCCATGTATTGAACGGTTTGAAGATTCACATCTTCCTCTTGCGGTTCTATGTTTATCTCTATGTATGGCTTCGCTCTATGCCCGTTCACCTTAAATGTTTGATTCTTTTCCTTGCTATGAACCTCCAAAGCGCCATGTGGAAAGACTCTCGTGACAGTGTATGGCCCATACCATCTTGACATAAACTTGCCTGGAAAAAGTCTCAATCTTGAGTTTTATATCAATACCTTTTGTCCTTCGTAAAACTCCTTCCTTGCTAGCTGTTTGTCATGGTACAACTTTGTCCTTTCCTTGTATAATTTTGCATTTTCATAAGCGTCGTGCCTCAACTCTTCAAGCTCATTTAATTGTAGTCTTCGTTTGTCACCTGCTTGTTTCATATCGAAATTGAATCTTTTGATGGCCCAATATGCTTTGTGCTCCAACTCAACTGGCAAATGACAGGCTTTTCCAAAAACCAAACGGTATGGTGACATGCCGATGGGTGTTTTGTAAGCCGTTCGATAGGCCCATAATGCATCGTTCAAGCGCAACGACCAATCCTTCCTTCTTGTGTTTACTGTCTTTTCCAAAATGCTTTTGATTTCTCTGTTACTAATCTCCACTTGCCCACTAGTTTGAGGATGATATGGGGTGCCCACTCTATGTGTTATACCATATTTCTTCATCAAGGAAGCAAATGGAAAATTATTGAAGTGGCTACCTCCATCACTTATTATTGCGCGCGGTGTCCCAAACCTAGTGAAAATGTTTTCCTGCAAAAACTTGACAACAACTTTGTGATCATTAGTTCTTGAGGGGACAGCCTCGACCCATTTAGACACATAATCCACACCAACAAGTATATATAAATAACCAAATGAGTTAGGAAAGGGACCCATGAAGTCGATTCCCCAAACGTCAAAAAGCTCGATCACTTGGATGTTTTGCAGTGGCATTTGATTTCTAGAAGAGATGTTGCCTGTCCTTTGGCACTTGTCACAAGTCCTGCAAAAAGAAAAGGCATCTTTGAATACTTTAGGCCAATAAAATCCAGATTGCAGTACCTTAAGTGCTGTTCTTTTTGGTCCAAAATGTCCTCCACATGCATATTGGTGGCAATGTTGTAGAATACTCAATTGCTCTTCTTCTGCCACACATCTTCTTATAATTTGATCAGGGCAAAATTTGAACAAATAAGGATCATCCCAGTAGTAGTGCTTGCACATAGCCACCAGTCTCTTTCTTTCCTGACTTGTCATACCTGGAGGGAAAACATGAGCGGTTAGATAATTTACAATGTCAGCAAACCATGGAAAATTTGAGCAGTAAGATACCAGTCGACTGGTCCTGGTACCAGTCGACTGTCCCGAGGATGAATTTATTTCAAAGAGATGTTCATCTGGGAAAGTCTCATTAAGTGGCGGCACCATTCGTTCTTCCTCCTGCAGTAGCCTGGACATGTGATCTGCAACAACATTGTCGCTTCCTTTTTTATCTCTAATCTCAAGATCGAATTCTTGAAGCAACAGCACCCATCTGATCAACCTAGGCTTAGCATCTTTTTTAGCAAACAAATATCTCAGGGCAGCATGGTCAGTAAAAACAATAACTTTAGAACCAATTAAATATGATCTAAACTTCTCTATAGCAAAAATAACAGCTAACATTTCTTTTTCAGTAGTGGAATAATTTAGCTGTGCATCGTTTAAAGTTCGAGAAGCATAGCAAATAACATGGGGTTTCTTATTGATTCTTTGACCTAACACAGCCCCTAAAGCATAATCACTTGCATCACACATGATCTCGAAAGGATGGCTCCAATCTGGTGCCATGACAATAGGTGCAGAAATGAGAAGATTTTTTAATGTAACAAAAGCATTTGTGCACTCTTCTGTCCATACAAACTCAACATCCTTAGCTAACAAGTCACAAAGGGGTTTGGAGATTTTTGAAAAATCTTTTATGAATCTTCTATAAAACCCCGCATGTCCTAGAAAACTCCTAACACCCTTAACTGTAGTGGGGGGGGGGGGTAGTTTTGATATTATATCGATTTTTGCTTTGTCTACCTCTATTCCCCTTTTGGACACCACGTGTCCCAACACAATACCTTGTTGTACCATAAAATGGCACTTTTCTCAATTCAGCACTAAATTGCATTCTTCACATCTTTTAAGCACAAGCTGCAAATGGTTAAGGCATTCATCAAAACAAGATCCAAAAACACTAAAGTCATCCATAAATACCTCAATGAACCTTTCCACCATGTCTGAAAATATACTCATCATGCATCTTTGAAATATAGCTGGAGCATTGCACAATCCAAAGGGCATCATCCTGTATGCGAAAGTACCAAAAGGACATGTAAAAGTGGTTTTTTCTTGATCTTCTGGAGCAATAGCAATTTGATTATAGCCACTATAACCATCTAAGAAACAATAATGACTATATCCTGCTAATCTTTCTAACATTTGATCAATAAAAGGAAGAGGGAAGTGATCTTTCCTGGTTTCATTATTCAATTTCCTGTAATCAATGCAAACCCTCCATCCTGTGGTCACTCTAGTAGGGATAAGCTCATTCTCTTCATTTGTCACCACTGTGACTCCACTTTTCTTAGGCACTACATGTATAGGACTTACCCATTTGCTATCTGAGATAGGGTAGATGATGCCAACATCTAGTAGCTTCAGAATCTCTGCTCTTACCACTTCCTTCATGTTTGGGTTAAGCCTTCTCTGTGCCTCCCTGCTTGGTTTTGCGTTGTTTTCAAGGAGTATTCGATGCATGCATTTGGATGGACTTATTCCCTTGATATCTGCAATGGTCCATCCTATTGCACTCTTGTGTTCTCGTAGTACCCTTAGTAGTTTATCTTCTTCCTGTGCACTCAGGTTCGCAGCAATTATCACTGGTAGCGTCTGGTTCTCACCCAAATATGCGTGCTTCAAATGGTCGGGCAGCTGCTTAAGTTCTGGGTCTGTAAGTCTTGGTGCAGTCGACTGGTCCCTGGTAGCAGTCTGGACAGTCGACTGATCCCCTTCAGCAGTCGACTTATCCAGTGCACCAGTCGACTTACCTGCAGAAACAAAAAGTTCATCAGTCACCAATTGTTCAAATGCTGGTGCAAACTTACCTGAGTGTGACTGTGAAGTGTCAAGGTGATGTATTGTCTCTGTAATCTCCCAGTCATCATATTCCTGTTCAACATTAGATAAAGTTAGAGACTGTGTAATTGTGGCTTGTAGTGGTTCTACGCTATGTACCTGAAATGTTTGATCAACAATATCCTGCACCACATCAACATTATAGCATTCATGATCATCATGTGAAAATTTTAGTGTATCAAACATTTTAAATTCAACCTTCTCTCCATTTATTTTCATGCTTATGGTACCCTTTTTAACACAAATTTTTATATCAGCCGTACTCATAAAGGGCCTACCTAAAATGATTGGTAGAGAAGATGGCATTGAAGATTCCTCCATGTCTAACACAACAAAATCAGCAGGTAAAATGAAATCGTTTACCTGAACTAGGACATCTTCCAAAATACCTCTAGGTCTTTTGACACTGCGATCTGCCAACTGCAATGTGATGGATGTTGGTTGGAGTTCCCCCAATCCTAGCTTTTCATAGATGGTGTATGGGAGAAGATTGATGCTTGCCCCCAAGTCTAGTAGTGCTTTCTCAAAGAAGTGCTCGCCAATCCTGCAAGGAATAGTAAAATTACCTGGGTCTTTTAATTTGGGGGGCAGTTTTCTTAGTAAGACAGTGCTCACTTCTTCTGTCAAGGCCACATCCTCCCTAACCTGAAATGTTCTTTTGTGAGTACAACATTCTTTCAAAAATTTAGCATAAGAAGGAATTTGTTTAATAGCATCAAGTAGGGGATATTAATTTCTACCTTTCTGAGAGTTTCAAAGATGTCAAATAAATGTTGATCTTTTTTATGTTTGACTAATCTTTGAGGGAATGGTGGCACAACTGTTCTTTCTTTTTCACTTACCTTGTTGGACCCCACAATTTTTGATGGTTGTTCTTCTTTTTCTTCGGTGTGTGTTCCAACTTTGTTGTCAATTATCTTACCACTTCTTAATGTTGTTACTGCCTTGAGCTGTTCTTGGCCTCCAGGGTTTGGTATAGTTTGTGATGGAAGTTCCCCTGTCTTTCGCTCGCTTAATTCTTTAGCAATTTGGCCAATTTGAGTTTCCAACTTCTGAATTGCTTGCCCTTGTTGGTTGCTTGTTTGATGTTGTTGTTGGAGCAATTGAAGAACAGTGGATTCAAAATCCAACTTCTTCTGTTCTTGAACTGGCCTATCAATCCCACTTCCCATTTGGAAGTTCCGTGCATGTCCTTGTGTAAATTGAGTCCCTTGATTATTCTGATTATTGCTCCAAGAGAAGTTTGGATGGTTCCTCCACCCTGGGTTGTATGTGTTCGAGAATGGGTTGTTCTTTGGTGGAAAAACTCCTCGACCTACATAGTTTGCATGCTCCTGATCTGTGAAAGAAGACATAGGACAAGTATCAGTGGTATGATCTACATGAGAACAAATTGCACAAATTTCATTTGTTTGATTTTTAACTCCACCCATCATAGACATTGCATTAACAAGCATATCAATTTTCTTATTCATGTTTATCATTTCCAATTGAATGTTATTGCTACTAGAAATTTCATAAACTCCCTGTTTTTTCGAAGGGCCCCTCCTTGTTGAGAATTGTTGTGAATTCTCGCTGAGTTCTTCAAATAGTTCTATGGCCTCTTCGCCGCTTTTCCTCATCAAGATCCCGTTGCAAGCTGAATCCACAATTGCCTTATTAGTATCATTTAAACCTTCATAAAAAGCTTGTACCTGATCATCTTTAGGCATATTGTGTGTTGGACACTTGAGAAGTTTGTTCTTGAAATCCTTCCATGCTTCGAAAAATAAATCTCCATCCTTTTGTTGGAAGAGTTGAATCTCCCTTTTCAGCTGTTTGGTCTTTTGGGCTGGAAAGAATTCTTTTAAGAACTTTGTCGCCAATTGCTCCCATGAGTTTATTGATCCTGGTTCCAAAGAATTATACCATAGTTTAGCGTTAAGTTTTAAGGAAAAGGGAAACAATATTAACCTGATTTGTTCAGGGGTAAGCCCTTGGACGCTTTGTGTCCTGCAGAGATCGAAAAAGTCTTGTAAATGGAGATGAGGCTCTTCATCAGGTCTGCCACTAAAATGGGGAACCATACTAAGTAACTGAGGAGATAGATGCATGTTCCCTGTGACATTTGGTTGATACGCAATGCAGGAGGGTTGTTCAATGTTCTTAGGCGTAAATTTATCCTGCATTGGTACGCGATTGGGTGTTTCTTCTGCCTTGACTGCTTGTGACTGGGATCTCTGAGCAGTCGACTGGGTTCGTGCAGCAGTCGACTGGTTGGTCGCAATCAGTCGACCTAACCTGTGCAAGGTGCGTTCTGTTTCTGCGTCAATTGGTAGTAGCTCTGGACGAAGTGATCTCCTTCCGTGCATCCACCAAAATCCTGTAACCTAAAAGAAAAACTTATTAATAAACTAAAAGAAAGAAAATAAAAACTTCCTACTGATCTGTAAGTTAAAATACTAGACAATCCCCGGCAACGGCGCCAAAAACTTGTTGTGCTAATCTAGATACCTAAATATATAGATAAAACTAGACACAAATTATAAAAACCTCGCAAGTGCACGAATCGTTTGACAAAGCGTAGCAATAGCAAGGGTCGATCCCACAGAGATTGTAGATTCTAACTAACTAACCAATAGAAAATAATAAAAATCATAAAAAGTTGTTTTGGAAGTCTAAAAGAAATGAAAAGATTAAACTAAGTTAAGAAATGTGAATCACAAATATTTATGAAATAGTTGGGTTTAGATCTCCACTAATAGTTAGTAATGCTAAGTCACCTTCTGAACTTCTTCTTATTACTCATGTTTGTTCACTTCAAGGGCATGGTATCTACTCCTTAAAGTATTGTTTCCCTAGGCCAAGAATTAGGCATGGTATCTACTCTAATTCGTTTCTTTCATTAAGTCCTTAGCATGGTATCTACTAAGTTGTATTTAAGGAAAACATAAGATCAGTGGAAACGAACAAACACTCAAGGCTCTAGAAATTGATATCAGATTTAGATCCCTTAAGTTGATTGAACCAGGAACCCCTAAAGATCCCTTTGTTACAATTACGGGCACGAGATACGGGTCGTCTCAATATGCTCATATAACAGATTCAGATAAATAGTAATACAAACTTGATATTCTCTAGCTCTGTTTGTCAGTCGACTGGCTCTCACCTCAGTCGACTGCTCTCAGGCTTTTGAGAACAAGTTTGATTACCGTCAATCTATATCAATACAAACAGATTCAATCAATAAGTAAACTAGAAGAGTTCAGCAGAATATAGCACTACATAACTACGGCTTCAATCTACCCAACTATGAATTTAGTTCCACATAATAATATTTTTATTAATCAACAAGTTTGAATACATGATAAACATAAAAGAATAGAAAGAGAAGAAATAAACTAATGAACTCCGGCAATAAGGTCGACTGGCTGTCACACAGTCGACTGCCTTCGAATACTGGATCTCCTCTCTCCTTCCTCGATGCTGATAGAATAAGGCCTTGTTGATGACTTGAATGCGCAGAAACTCTTGTGATTCGGTAGTTTTGGAATATTGAAGAGAGACAACTCAGAGAGAGCCCTGTTGATGCTTCTTTTCTGATATTTATAGAACACGGCTGAGAATTAGGGTTTTGCACTTTTTCAGGAAAGTCCTTCTTTATTTGATTTGGTGATTTATATCTTTCTCTTTTCTTCTTTCCTTCCTTATCTGTTAACCACGTGCTCTTGGAAATACCCTGTCTTTAGATTTGATTCTTCGTATAAAATCTGGATCCACATAGATTCGAAATTAGATGCAGGTGTATCTTTGAATATCTTATCTGTTTACTCCGCCGCAGACCAGTCGACTTGTCTTCGAACCAGGCGACTGAGTCGAGACTTCTGAAGATTTCATAATTGATCAGATTAGTCGACTGTCCTGGAGAGTAAGTCGACTGTGATGAGACATCTGTGTAAGTTTGAGCTCTCTGTCCAGTCGCCTGTTGTGGAGAACCAGTCGACTGTTGTTTCTGCAGTTTTCTGAGTTCATCCTTAAGATCCTGAATTTGCTTCGTTTTGCTGTCTTGAGCTGTTTCCTATGGAAAAGAGAAAACAAGAGTTAAATACCACATATAGAGCTTTTAAATGTCTAATTTCATTAAGATTATTGCCTCTAAATGTGAATAATAATGCGTTCATCAGTGCCGATCCACCTGATCATTATTTGATCATCTTGATCTTGATCGTCATCGTGATCCGTTCGTTGATTTGTGTTCGTGATTCGTTTCGTTTGCTTGGGTTCGTGCCCGAAAATCCATTCCCATTATTCTTGTTCTTGCTCCGTTCCCGTCGTCGTCTTTCAGGCAAGTAACTTGTATTCTTTTTTTTTGTGTAATACAAGTACTAAATACCGCTTGTAGTGTAGTTGGGTTCTAGAGACAATTTGTGTGTGAATCCCCTTGTTTATATTGTCTCTATTGTGTTGATTCGACCATAGTTACCTCACGACATACATGACATGAAATAACCTAGGGTTGACCACTTCTTGTTTTATATATGCGTGTTGTTTATATGATATCATGTGCTCATTCATGTTATTCGTGGTAGACTTGTTGTAGACTTGCAAAATACCCTATACCATGTTTTTTGGACATATAGTACACTATATTTCATGTTTGGTTATGATTTGGATAAGTTTTATGTGAACTAATTGATTTTGTGCAGGAAGATATTTTCGGTTTTGCCGATTTTCCATTTTTTATTTGTATTTTAGACCCTATTAAGGTCAGTATTTGAAAACATTTTGTGCACATGAACTATAGAGAATTCTGTCTATTTTCTAACCCTTTTGACGGATCTCAGTTTCGATTTATGAGTTGTGAGTTATGTCTATTTTACTACAGAGGTGTAGAATGATTTCCAGATTTTGTTTTCTATTAATTCTGAAGAGTAATCTATTTTTTTTCTTCATGATGTTAAAAGTATTACAACATTTTGCACAGTACAACTATACTTGATTGGATTAACCCTGAATTTTTTTGGATTTATTTGATGAGTTTTACAAACCGTTCTATGTTTCTAAACAACTACTATCCTAGCAGATCTTTCTTGTTGTTCAGTAAACAACCTAATTTTCGAACAGATTCTACTTGTTGTTTGTAAAATATTTGTGAATATGAAAGTTAGCCTACTGTGTCTATTTTATCACCCTTTTGACGGATTTGGATTTTGAGTTATGGTTTGTGAGATATTGCTGTTTTCGTACTGCAGTATTTGTGATTCCAGATTTACAAAACTACTGCATCTTGATGTTTTCTGATTTTTTTTTGACTAAACTATTCATATTGAAAAATTATAAAACTTTAAATTTTGATATTGCACATATAGGGAAATACCCCAGATTTTTCGTAGATTTAATTAATGAGTTTTCATGCTGTTTTCCTGACCTTGTATACAATCTTCTGATTTCTGGTTGAACACATTTTCTAGTTTCAATTCAGTTTTGACTCATGTTTTTGTGAAATACCATATGACTTATATATATTTGCTGGATTCGGCCGGGAGTATATTTTCTAGATTTTTTGACGGATCCAGGTTTGCATGTTTGTAGCAACAGGAATTCCAGATTTAGTGCAGTACTGTCTTGCTGTCCCGGACTAGAATTTTCATTGTTCTATCTTTATATGTGTTGTCTTTCATCCTTACATGTTAATCTTGCAACCTGAACATGTTACTTGTTCATGCCATGTTATACTTGCCCTGTTTGTGTCGGGGTTAAGGAAAAGATCTAGTAGTGAAAAATATAGAAATGTGCACTTAGAAGGGGGCCCGTGTTTTCCATTTTGATTCATGTTGATACATGAACCTGTTGATGCATGGACCTGTTGGTTCATGTACCTGTTACCTGTTGATACAATGTATCTGTTGATGCATGTACCTGTTGGTTCGTGTACTTGTTGATGCATCGATCGGTTGATTCGTGTACCTGTTGATTCATGAACCTGTTGATGCATGAATCAGATGATGCGTGTACCTTTTTGATTCATGAACCTGTTCCTATTCCTATTTTCCTAATCCCTGAGTACACGACCCTATGGGCTCCACTACGAAATCTAAACGAAACTGTTCGAATATAGCAACCATGTGTAAAAACCTGGGGCGCATGAAGTGCTACCTAGATAGTAATAATACAAGACTTGACATAACCTGATGCCTTCTACATGACTACCTGTATCTGCTCACCTGTTTACCTGTATACCTGATTACTTGTTTACCTGTTACATGTTTACCTGCTTGCTTGACACTTGATACATGCTACCTGTACTTGTTAGTATATCATGTTTACTTGATTTTGTTTCTTGATTCTTGTTAGTTATCCCATTCTGTTGACATGCCTATACCATGCCATGCTTGTTTCTGTTATTATTTATATTTGTTCTTCTTCCCCTGTACTTATATCCTGCACTACAAGCGGCCTGTAACTTGCATTGACGGGAGTTTTGTTTTCTTTTTCCTCTTCCCACAATTTATTAAATTGTAGATTTTGAAGATTAGTTGCCAGATGGAGTTGGTGATCTGAGATATTAGCTGCTGGAATTTTGCTATTATTATTTCTTGTTGCTTATCTTGAATAATTGTATCTGTTACTTGGATTATTTGTATTTGGGCAGTATGATCCAGGATTATTGACTTGTCCAGATCTGGTTTATTTGAGATTAATATATTTTGTTTCAAGTAATTCTGTTGGTATTGATTCATATTTGCATGCTTGTGTAACGCCCCGAATCCCAAATCACTGAATTCGAGATGTTCTACAGGATCTTTTCACTTTCTTTGAGTACAATTTTACAAGAAAATTCAAACTTTTCTTTTTACATCAGAGTTTACATCATATTACATTTACATTTGCACAGCAGAAGCAAAATATACAACATTTACATAAATATACAACAACATGATAAGATCTTTATGCATCCATTCCTCTTTACATATAATTTATCCTGCATACAAAACTGTGGGTACGTCAGTTTATTCAACCGACGATAATTATACATGGCCATCCTCTCTATGCCAGAAACAGTATAACGAATCTCATTTCTTAACAATCACAAACTTGTTCAATATAAGCATGTAAATCAAAAGGGAACTCTTAAAGATGTCGTGTCGTGATTGTGCACTTAATTCTTAATGCAATTATTTAATTTTACATGACACTAATGCGCACTTGTTCGGATTCTATGCATCCCATACTACATAGGTCCGAGGGCAAGCCTCTTAATCGCTCTTCATTTTCATAGGGTTCAATCCCTTGCCATGACTTACTCTACTACTGTAATTACGGTAAGTATCTTAGATATTTTCTGACCTACGAACTCATGTCTAGGCACTCTGGAGTAGTATCCTCACCCAGACTCGTCATGGGAATTCCTGGGACACGCTCTCACCATAAACATGACACCACCCATAGTCTTCGAACATCCCACGAGCGTCGCCACTGGGACGGTACTCTGGAGTAGTATCCTCACCCAGACTCATCATGGAAATTCTTGGGATACACTCTCGCCATTACCCAATAGCCCTCATACTCAATGTTTGTCTCTTACTTTCATCACATCTCCACTATGTACTAGTCCTTATTTTAATAGAATCATGAATAAAATCAAAGCTCAAGAGTTAGCCTCTCCCTAAACCGGACTTACTCATTCATTTCAATACATGACCGACCCTGGTCTTCTTTTCAATTTCAATTCCATTGCCGGGGGAGACTTAGCTACTCTTTCGTTCCAATTTCAAATTCACAATTTCCAGTTTGAGCAAATCTAACTCATGAATTCATTTTTCAGTGCTTCAGCATATCATGTTCTTTAATTTTCATATTCATGTAATTCTTTATTCAAGCATGACTCATTTCATGTGAGTTTCTCAATTCAGAAATACGATTCATTTCATATACATTCATGCAACAGCAGAATAGATTCTAACAACATCAGTCACAATTCTTTAATAGTAATCAAAATAAAACTTCTGTCATATCAAATTCCACTCTGTACAGTCGACTTGAAAAAAGACCAGTCAACTGTTACAGTCAAATCAGATTCTTCATAAAAATACTCGGGAGAGTCGACCACTGCACTTGGCCAGTCGGCTGTCCCGCCACTTTTCATGTTCACAGTATTGTCCTCGTGACAGTCGACTGTTATCTCATCAGTCGTCTGTCCTGGGGTTTTTAGCAGTTCATTTCTACGTTCAGCTCAGTCGACTTGCTACGCGCATTCGGTCGACTGGACAGATCCATACTTCAAATTAAGAGATTATCTAACCGCTCTTACATGCACTTGCATCATGATATCAGCTTACAATATACATATATTCATGTTTCATAAACAGTGCCTCTTTTTGTTCAGTAACATCACAACCATGAAACTTCAAGTTACGAATGTTATCTCTTCTTCGAGGGAATATTTTCAAATATGCATTCGCACTTATTCATAACTTCCTTACGAAGATGATGTAATTCTCAATTCATTACACTAGGTCAACATGATGGAATATCTCATTACATGGAATTTCCAAATAACCATAATTAAATTGAAGCACCAGTCGGCTGAACACAGTGTCAGTCGACTGCTCCGACAGTTCTTAATTTTATTAATCATCGCTAGTTCTTTTCATTCATTTACCTTCCCTCCATCATATGTGTCATAGGGAAAATACAAACTTAGTAATCACACCATTAGGTCTATTTGCACACATGTTTATCACCACATCACAAAATAATTGTCTCGTACCAGTCGACTTGTCTACACGACAGTCGACTGTACCGACGCAATTCATCTTTGTTTTCCGTGCCATTTCTACACTATTAGTCCTCCATAATTATCAACAATAAACATGCTCAAGCATTTCTATTACGTACTATCTTACTCCTCAAGAGTACAGTAACAAACATTATATTTACGGCATGTTTTCTACATTAGAAGTCCTAAGAAACACCCACCTTATTTGACGAAGTAATCGAATCCAGCAAGGTCCTCAATGCGGTGCAACACTTCTTGCTCCTTACTCCTTGTTCCACACCGAAATCCTTCAGAGTACTCTTTCGGCCTCCACAGAAAAACTCCCACACACAACTCTCACAAAACCTCTCTTATAAAATTAATCTAGTGTAAAAGAAATAGAGAATAAGAGGGGGTATTTATACTAGAATATAGGTGGAATGGAGGGTTAGGATGCACTAGGGAGTTGGATGATCAAGGGCTAAGATTTACTAGGAAGTTGTGAAAACTACCCACACCTTGCATAACCGCCCACATCTCATCCCCACTACTCACCCAATCCGGCCATACTTGTGTGCTTGTGCACGTGTACATTGAATGCACGTGCACACACAAACCACTCTACAAAATTGTACATCAAATACCCGGAAATAAAAGAAAAGATGCTACACATACAAGTTGTAGGAATTAATACAAGAGGTTTAAATCCATGGGCTTAAATTAATTGGGCCAAAAATAAATATTTTTAAAAGAAGATAAGTAAATTAACCTTTGGGCTTTAGGGAAAATCCTTATAGAAAACAATATGCTTATTCATCATGTTGAAAAATAATAATAAACAAATATTACACATGCATACCATATGTAAAAATAAATAATCTTTATATATTAGGAAAATTCATGGTATTACAGCTTGGTTGACTTCTCTTGCTTCTGACTTTGATTATTCTTGTGAAATGTTGTAAAGATTCTGACAGCTTATGAATGATGAAAATCATTTGCTGGGCTTAGTCATGTATCTGTATTCCGTATTCTCTTTTTGGGAAGCGGGACGTGACATGAGTTCTAATTCTAGGATTTCTAATAGTTCTATGAAATATTATCATGGTTATTGTAACATTTTTCGGGTCAAATTATGCATGAATATTAGCCAATCATGCATTTATAGGATCTCCTTAGTGTCCCTTTTCATAAAAATGATTCTAGCAGTCCTGTTACTCTTGTCTAATAGTGGTCCACAAATGGAGGGAAAGAGTGGAAGGATATTTTATCTACTTTTTTTAAACGCCTCTCCCCCTCAAAATAGAAAGGCAAATCTATAAGCACTTTTTTTGTATAAATAATCAACAGTACCAGCAGCTGGGAAAGTATGATATCACAAGAACAACAGATGAACTGGTTCCAGTTTAGTATCAATCAAATATCTTGCACTTGTGAGTTGTGAAGATGCAGCAAACTTAAAATTTTCAAAATAAGAAGAGGAATATATTCAAATAGAGAGAGAGAAAGAGAAAGATATATATATATATATATATATATATATATATGTTCATACCATTGATGTAGACGATGGGGTTTCTGATTTGGGGGCAGCACAGCTGCAAGTCGATGTAGACGATGGGAATGGGTGGAGGAGAAGGTTAGAAAGGAGGTTGGTCAGAGGTTGGTCGAAGATTGGTCAAAGAAGATGTACCGGGTTTGGTATTTTCAAATTTGAAAAATAGGGTTTCCTAGCACAGTAGCAAGTCGATGTAGACGATGGGGATGAGTGGATGAGAAGGTTAGAAAGGAGGTCGGTTGGAGGTTGGTCAGAGAAGATGAACCGGGTTTGGTGTTTTTAGAATTTGGGAAATAGGGTTTTGAATTTGGGGCAGCAACAAAGAGATTTAAACGTGAAGACGATGAGGATGGTGGAGGAGAAGGTCGGAGATGAGATTGGTCAAAGTTTCCAACGACGAGGAGGTCGAGCTTCGGCGGAATTTGAATCGGGAGAAGATGAGAATGGGGTTGGGTTTTGGGGGAAATAGGAATAGTATTAGAATTTAAAAGTGAGAAGAAATGAGATATGTCATAAATATATATATTATAAATTAAGTGGATATCCATATCCGAATCCGCTTTTTTTAGGGATATCCGTATCCGTATCTGTATCCGAATTTTTTGGGATTTGGATATCCGAATCTGTATCCGTATCTGCCGGATATGGATTTTTCATATCCAAATTCGCAAAAATTTCGGATTCGGATATGGATCGAATCAAATATACCCTTATCCGAGAGGATCCCTAGTTGATACCATTGCAGAGGGATTGAGCATTACAAGAGGGACTATTGCAATTGATTGAATCAGAGGGATGCAGATGCTTACGTGGTGAGCACCACTGAATCAAGTAATAACTTTGGCCGTCATCTTATTTCAAGTTCTTTAAATGTGAATTCGGGCTGGTTTCTTGATTCGAGGAGTTTATCTCATATTTGCTCTAAGAGGGAGATGTTTTCTATTTATAAGTTTACAATAGGTCGTAGTGTGAGAATGGGGATTGGTGAGATTTGTGAAGTAGTAGGTGAGGAAATAGTTGAATTAGAGATGCCAGATGGTAAAAAGCTCACACTAGAAGAGGTCATACATATTCCTTTGATGAAACAGAATCTGATATCCTAGGAGACTCTGGATTCTCGTGGTTGCAGGTATATAGCTCGGGGTGGAGTTTAGACAGTTTGGGAGAGTCATTGTAAGGTGATCAGGGGTAAGAGGGAGGTTGGGTAGGGTCAACACAACCTTTACCAGCATTGTGGGAACAGAAAAACTCGCACGATTGGATTGAAGCCCTTCATTCCTAAAGCGCTACATAGTTTGCAATAACTAGAATCACCGAAGCAAAATTGCGACGTTCGAATATTGTTAGAAGGTGGAGAGAGCCTCATGGTTGGTGGAGTTCGTGTGGAGGGTGTGAATTCTATAACATGTTTAACATGAAAATGCAATGTGGAGTAAGTAAAGGAAAAGAAACATGTCTATGTAGTGCAAACAAAGAATCAAAAGTCATCATTATATATATATATATATATATATATATATATATATATATATATATATATATATATATATATATATATATATATATATATATATTGCTCAGTTGAAAACGGGTCCGTTTTCAACGGGTTGGAAAACAGCCCTCTTAGCCGTCCAATCTACCTTGATCATGATGAGCGGATCAGATCTGAACCCGTTAAACAGCCCACTAACGCTGAGAAAAGCGGGGGGGTAATTTTGTCAATTCACGCCAAAAAATGTTTGAGAATTAGCATTTTTTTTGTCCAAAAAATCACTTAGGCCATTGTTTGGAACAACGGCCTAGGTTGTTTTTTAACAAAAATTTCAACTTAGGCCGTTGTTGGGAACAACGGCCTAAGTATGTACAAGTGTTTTTCCAAACACTTGTACATAGTCAGATCTTCATCTCCCTCACAACTCTCTCTCTTGCTAGTGGAGCTCGATAAACCCATTTTCCTAAACCGTAGCTCTCTCTCTATCGAACTAAAAACCCTACCTCTATCTTGATTGTTGCTTTTCACCGAATCTCTCCCTATTCTCAGTCTGTAGCCATCTTCCTTTGAAGATCCCAATTACCCAAACCCATACAAAATCTATCCAACCCTAAAACCCTAATCCTGAATAAATTAGCCAAACCCTACTCCCCTTCCTTTCTCTATAGCAGCGCGCAGCAGCCTCCCGAACACCCTTATTGTTAAAGGTACTAATTTATTCCTACTTTTGTAGATCTAACTAGGCTAATTGATTGGAAATTTTTCTCCAATGTTTGAGTGTGCAATTGCTATATTATGCGTAGGTATTTATAAAGTAGGTAATTCTAGTTTAATTAGGGAAGTAGACGTAGTATTAGTTGTTGTTGGTTGTTTTTCGATGTTAGTAATAGCGCACAAAGCGAACAAAAATTTATGGAACTTTGCGAGTACATCGGGCTCGCTATACACAAGCCAACGCAATTCGTAGAAGTGTGTTTGGATTCACGGTTTGAAGTGTACGGCCGTGTATCGCTTTCAATTCATTCCCGTGAGTGAAAGCGATACATCGGCATATTTTGCAAACCGTAAGCCGAAACTCACCTCTACAAATTTTGTTGGCTCATGTGTTTTGCCGCCGTTCCACTCCCAAAGTATAGGAATTTTTTGATCTCGTTTGTGCAGATTTGTACCGTATATCAAACAACAACCTCAGTTCAAGAGTGAGGGGAATGCGAGTGAGACACGGCTTTATCTTGCAAACCGTGGATCAGAACTTACTTGTAGAAGTTCCGTTACCTTGTGTGCGGCAAGCCGAATCCAATAGAAGAGTTTTGTATTTATATGACGTCGTTTTCGATATTTTGTCACTTATTTTGTTTTGTATGTATATATATCGCAATCGTTTGTTAACAAGCTGTTTTATATATAATGTGTATATTAACTGACCAATAATATATTTTTACCCCAGATGAACAACGATACGGAGAGTTCTGCTGCCGTCGATAATTTTGTGCGGGTAGAACCAATCACTGATTCCATGCCGTTAGTCAAAGACCATCTAAAACCAAAGTTAGGTATGACATTCCCCACTTTAGTTGAGGCAGAGAATTTTTATTCTTCATATGCCCGTTGTGGGGGTTTTGCAATGCGTAAGGGTGGGAATAAATTAAAGGGAGGAATGGAAGTAGATAATTCATATCTTTGTAATAAAGCTGGGTCGTCGCCGAGTCAACATAGTGATGGTAAACGGGGAACAACCTGTAGAATAGGTTGCAAGGCTTGCGTTCGTGTAAAATTGAACGAAACAAGTATTACGTAGGTGGTGTATTTATTTCACGAAGAACACAATCACGAATTCACCACACCCGGTAGAAGGCATCTTTTGCCTCGGAACAGGTCCGTGTCAAATACGGATAAAAGGATAATAGATCAAATGAACCAGGCTAACATCCAGACATGACGACAAATGCTCTTCTTTGAAAGTGCTAGTGGCGGTCACGATCAAGTAGGATTCACCGAAAAAGATGTTAGAAATTTACTTAGAGATTCACAAGAAGCATTGAAAGGACATGATTCTACAATGCTAATTGATTTTTTTAAATCTAAGAAATAGACGGATCCTTCATTTTTTAATGACATTCAAGTAGATTCCGAAGGGCGGTTGTCACATTGTATGTGGGTAGATGGTATTTCTAGGATGAATTATAAAGAATTTGACGATGTAATTTGCTTTGATGCCACGTACAATACGAACCGTTACGGAGTCAGAATGTTATTTGTTCCCTTTGTTGGAGTGAAGCAACATTGGCAATCGACTTTCTTAGGAGGTGGGTTCATTCCAAATGAGACGGCCTCTTCGTTTGAATGGTTCTTTGAAAAGTGGTTAGGGGTTATGAATTGTGCTCCATCCAGTATCGTCACCGATCAAGACCGTGGGATCGCCGCCGCAGTTAAGAAAGTTTTCTCCCAGACTCTACATTGTTTTTGTATTTGGCACATTCTGGATAAGTTACCCCAGGAGGTGCGTCTTTCGAATGATATCGACAAGTTTAGGTAGTTCTTGAAGAATGTCATCTACAATTCCAAATATGTACATGACTTTCTAGGAAAATAGAATATGTTGATTTCGTAATACGGATTAGAGAGTAACAAATGGTTGAACGATCTATTTGATATCCGTGAAAGTTGGGCACCCATCTACGCTAAAGATTCTTTTGGGCCGGCATGTTGAGTAGCCAGTGGGTTGAGTCCGCACATTCTGCCCTGAAGCATCATACAGAAAAAAAAAATTCCTTGCATGAATTTTCCGTCATCTTCGACCTTTTTTGGGAAGGCAAAGACACGATGAATTGAATGAAAATCATCGTAACCGTGAGAAGAGACCAAAGTTGAAGAGCGAATGAGCTTTGAGGCACAAATGGCAAAAACATATACTTTGAAAATCTTTTACAAATTCCAAGATGAAGTCACAAAAAGCTTCATGTACAATGTGACATTCGTTGCCGATCTTGAGACACCGGATAGTTCAACATTCTATGTGATACTCTGTGGAGAATCAGAACCAGCTTGCCTTCCTCAATTATGCAGAATCAATGGAATTATTACATGTGCATATCACTTCTTCGAATTCGTTGCCATTCCTTATAGGCATATTTTAGCTGCACTTCGTTTCTACCATCACACTTTCCTCTCGGATGTATATATTAAAAGAAGATGGACCAGGGATGTAATGAGAAGAAGTTATACATCCGTTCCAACCGAACCCAATATCGAGAATTTTGCTTCTCGATATTGTGAGTTGAGCTACCATGCAAAACAGATTGTCGATCTCGGTTCCTCCAATGAGAGTTACAAATACACGTTGGAGAATTTGTAGAAGATCATTGATGGGGTTTCTCGGCTACAACCCCGATTAGGTGAACAACCTAAACATGCCTCACAACCACATGACAGTGTCGAACCAGGAGGTAGTTCACAACCGCATGGTAGTGCACAACCTCATGATTAAGGGAGTGGATACATAACTACATGCATTATCCACAGCAATGCACGACAAAGGAAAGGCATCGCGCCAAAAGATTGAGGCCGATAAGAGTGCAACTCCGCATAAAAAATCGAGGCAGTACCGAAGATGCGGCATTGTGCAAATGAATCATGATTCAAGAAATTGTCCAACTTTATTTGAGGGGTAAGACACGTACTTTATTTATTTGTCCCTCGTTTAAATTTATTATACTTTATTTGGGGTAAATGAGTTTCTTACTAACTAAACCTAATATTTCAATGAAGGCAAGAAGTAATTCCTTCCGATGAAGACAGTTCTGAGTCGAGATATGACGATCCACTGTGAATTGGAATTTATAAAATGTAATGTTTCAGTATATTTTTAACTATTTGTGCAACTTGGTTAATTAACTTTGATTGGTAACTGTAAATGTTCTTCAGACTTCAGTGTCGTTTATTTGTGTCATTTGTTAATATTGTTATTGTACATAAATGTTGGAGTGTAACTCAATTGTATCAGCTATAACTGCACTTGCAGATGTAAATATATATATATTTTTTAAAACCTAATAACGGCCTAAGTTATTTGTTGAATTTTGTTTGGTATTCAATAACAAGTTAAAACGAGCAACAAGTCATAGAGCAAAACAATTTTTTTTTGATAACCTATTGTAGTCAAAAAATTGTTCTTTTGGGGGGTGCTCTCTGACTTGGAGAAGACAAAAGGAGCAACAAGTAGAGAGCAACACCCTATTTTATAAATACCTTAGCCCGTTGTCTCAAACAGTGGCCTACTTTATAGTCAAAAAGTTGTAATTTTAGGGGTGCTCTTTGACTTGGAGTAGACAAAAGGAGCAACAAGTCAGAGAGCAACACCCTTTTTATAAATACCTTAGGCCGTTGTCCACAACAACGGCATAGGTTATAGTCAAAAAGTTGTAATTTTGGAGGTGCTCTCTGACTTGGAGTAGACAAAAGGAGCAACAAGTCAGAGAGCAACATCCTTTTTTATAAATACCTTAGGCCGTTGTCTCAAACAACGGCCTAGATTATAGTCAAAAATTTGTAATTTTGGGGGTGCCCTCTGACTTGGACTAGACAAAAGGAGCAGTAAGTCAGAGAGCAACACCATTTTTTATAAATAACTTAGGCCGTTGTCTGATTGTCAGACAACGGCCTAGGTTATAGTCAAAAATTTATAATTTTGGGGGTGCTCTCTGACTTGGAGTAGACAAAAGAAGCAACAAGTCAGAGAGCAACACCCTTTTTTATAAATACCTTAGGCCGTTGTCTCCGGTTGTGGTAAAAAATTTGTAATTTTTTAGGTGCTCTCTGACTTGGAGAAGACAAAAAGAGCAACAAGTCAGAGAGCAACACCCTTTTTTAAAAATACCTTAGGCCGTTGTCCATAACAACGACATAGGTTATAGTCAACAAAATTGTAATTTTGGGGGTGCTCTCTGACTTGGAGAAGACAAATTGTAAAAATAGTCAGAGAGCAACACCCTTTTATTTATAAATACCTTAGGCCGTTGTCTCCAACAACGGCCTAGGTTGTAGCCTAAAACTTGAAAAGAGCAAAAAGTCCAGGAGCACCCCTTTATATGAATACCTTAAGCCGTTGTCTCTAACAACGGCCTAGGTATGATGTTTTTAGGGTTTTTACAATTTTCTCTGTACTCATTACGTACAGTCTCTGTGGAAATTTACACAAAAGACAGATGATCTATACTTGTATATCGTTTAGCTATATTTTTTTATTTGCCCATTATTTCCACCTTTCAAACCAATATATAATCATGGTGGTTAAATATGTACAAAAAATAATATAAAATAATTCATAATCATCCATTTTGGAAAAAAAAACTCTAACATTTATCTATTTTTACGAACAGTCTCTCTACAACTACATACCAAAGACAGATGATATACGCATATATATCATTGATAATTTTTTATTACGTTCCAATTTTTTCGCTCTATTTAACCAATACAAAATTATGAAGTTTATATGCTTAAAAAAATTCCAAAAATTATAAAGGACTAATTTTACATGAATAAGGTTAAGGTTAGTGTTAAGAGGGGGTTAGGGGTCACACCTAGGTTAGGGTTAGGGTAAGGTTAAGGTTAGGGGTTTTTTGTTAGATGGGTTTTCTGTTAGCGAACTCTGTTATTACGTGAAGCAATAGGGATATCATCATCATCACAGCTGCTCGAAGAACTGCACACAATTACTTCACGACGAGATTCCACATCCAAAATTTCCACAGAATCAACATTTGCAGGAAGTGTTTTAGAGTAACTTTGAACTTTTTTGAGATACTCTTCAAATTCAAAAGAACCATACTACGTCTCCTTATGAGTTTTGGGAAATCACGTCCTGATGAGTTTTGCACCAACCCCTTCTTTCTCGTAGTCAAATATAGAAGACTTAATCTCTTCTCTTATTGGGTTATACATGTGGGGATGTACATGTGGGTTTCTACATGTGGTTTTTTCCATATTGGACTTCTTGTACATGTGGGTCTTTAACCTTGTTGGGTTATACATGTGGTTTTTCCCATATATGATCTACTTGTGGGGATGTACATTTGGTTTTTCCCTGTATGATCTACATGTGGGAATTTACATGTGGTTTTCCCAACATATGATCTACATGTGGGGATGTACATGTTGGTTTTTCCAATATATGATCTACATGTGGGGATCTACATGTGCTTTTCTGTTATGGTTTCAACCCAAGTGGATCACATCCCTATTTAGACCGTTTTTTGCACCTTTTCATTTTTTACAATTTTCTGAAAATAATCATATCCAGTTCTTGATGGCCAAGTAATTGGATCTGATTGCTCTCCGCTCTAAAGCGAACCGAATCTTTTTTATTTTTGGTTTCTTCTTGTCCATCACTATTATTGAATACTAGGTTTGCCCGTTGACACGTGCCTACAGCACGTCTTTGGAACGGTGCACCTTGTTTGATCATATAAAATAGTTTTGGAGGTCCAGTAAATTAATTGAAGTAGCAAACATATTATATGAGAAACTTTTGGAGGTCTAGCAAAAAACATATTATATGATTTTTTTGATTTATTAAAATTATTTTTGAAGTTTTTTTGAAATTTTTTTTAGTTTTTTAATTTTTAATTTTGTAAAAAAATTTAAAATTTTTATTTTCTTAAATTTTTGAATAGAAGAGGGAGGGAGGGAGGGAGAAAGAGAGAGAGAGATAATTAAAAAAATTTAGGAGTTATTTTGGGTGGGGGATTTGAATTTGAGTTTTGGGGGGAAACTTTTGGGAGGGAAAATATGTTTTGGGATGTTAGATTTGGGCCTTTGATTTTTTGGGGGATTGAAGGAGAGCCACTTGATAGATTTCTTTGTGTTTTATTATATAGATTTTTTATATTTGGAGATGGGTTATCCAATTTTGGAAGGGTGTTTCCGGAAGAGCGCATTAGATGGGTTTCGCACTTCTTCATATTTCGTCGTGAAAAGTGGAGTGGCGCGACGTGAAAAGTGGATCACGTCCCCGATGGGTTTTGCACCTTCCACTTCTTTCTCGTGTCAGATATAAAAGAATTAATCTCTTACCTTATTGGTTTATACATGTGGGGATGTACATGTGGGTTTGTACATGTGGTTTTTTCCATATTGGTCTTGTTGTACATGTGGAGATGTACATATGATTTTTTACATATATAGGCTACATGTGGGGATCTACATGTGGTTTTTTCTATATATAGGCTATATGTGGGGATCTACATGTGGTTATGTACTTTAGTTTTTTTCCATATTGAACTTGTTCTACTACATGTGATGCCTATTTTGAAGATTCTCCAATAATAGTAGGCCAAGTTATCAAAAGAAGAACCAGATGATTCAAGCTAACTTAGGTTGTTCAACAGTTGCAGTGCGAAATAGACATCATTCCAAATGGGTCAAAAAGTGGATCAAAATAATTACCAAGTTTTGACATAAATTGGCATTATCATCAGAGCTGCTCGAAGAATAGTTACCAAGTTTAAATCCTTTTTACAATTAAAAGCTCACCAGTTTATGTACATTACGATTTACATGTGGTTTTCTCAATATATGATCTACATGTGGGGATCTACATGTTCATTTTTCCATATATGATCTACACGTGGGGATCTACATGTGGTTATGTACTTTAGGTATTTTCCATATTGAACTTGTTCTACTACATGTGATACCCAATTTGAAGAGTCTGCAATAATAGTAGGCAAAGTTCCAAAAATGAAAAAAATTAGTGTTAGGATTAAGGTTCCGAAAAATCCAAAAATTAAAAAAATTTCCAATAATTAAAAGGATTAGGGTTACATGTATAAGATTAGGGTTAGGGGTTTTAGGGTTAACAGGGTGTTAGGGTTAACACCTAGGTTAGGGTTAGGATAAGGTTAGGGTTATGGGTTTTTTTGTTAGATGGGTTTTCTGTCAGGGTTTCAACCCAAGTGGTAACATCCCTATTTAGATGGGTTTTTTTGTCTTTTCGTTTTGTACAATTTTCCGAAAGTAATCAGATCTAGTTCTTGATGGCCAAGTAATTGGATCTAATTGCTCTCCACTCTAAAGCGAACTGAATCTTTTCTATTTGTGGTTTCTTCTTGTCCATCATTATTATTGAATATTTTTGCTTTTCGGAGATAGGCTTCTAATTTTGGAAGGGTGTTTTCGGAAGAGTGCATTAGATGGGTTTCGCACCTCTTCGTATTTCGTCGTGAAAAGTAGAGTGGCGCGACGTGGCGTGAAAACCTACCTACCTTATTCAAAAATAATAAATTTTTAAATCATTTTTACAATTAAAAACTCACCAGTTTATATACATTCTCTTCTAATTCAAAAGAACCATACTGGTTCTCTTTTTGAGTATTGGGAAATCATGTCCCCGATGGGTTTTCCACCTTCCCCTCCTTTCTCGTGTCAGATATAGAAAAATTAATCTCTTATCTTATTGGGTTATACATGTGGGGATGTATATATGGGTTTCTACATGTGGGTTTTTCCATATTGGACTTGTTGTACATGTGGGGATGTACATATGGTTTTTTTCATATATAGGCTACATGTGGGGATCTACATGTGATTTTCCCCATATATGATCTACTTGTGGAGATGTACATGTGGGTTTCCCCATATATGATCTACATTTGGGGATCTACTTGTTGGTTATGTACTTTATGGGGAAACTATGAAGAGAAAAAGAGCAAGGACCCTAACCCTAACCCTTTATCCTAAACAAAATGAACACTCCATTCGTCGACCTACTCTCCTAACCCTACATTAACCCTAACCCTAACCCATAACTCTACTTTCCTAACCCTACAATAACCCTAACCCTACCTTACATATCATATTTTATTGATTTTTATGAATGAAATTACCAATTTTTTTTGGTTAATTTTTTTAATCGTTTGACGGTAACGATTTTATATGGGTTAGTTAGGTGGCTACGAATGGAAATAAATAAAAAAATCTAAACAAAAAAACATACATATGAATGTCTATTTTGTAGAGTTCAGAAGACAATATTCGTAAAGAGTGGAGAGACACATGTGACTATTCTGTTTTTCCACTAATTTTCAGTAATTTTGAATGTTCTGAGTGGTACTAATTGAAAAGAGTTTAATGCTCCATTCATAATACAAACAAGTGTTTATATATTGGTCATAATCAGAATTGATAGAACTTAAATATCTATAAACTCTTTACTGGAAACTTATTACCCATCAACCCCCAACTACAAATATTAACGTAATTAATGATAAACCAAAATAAGCTCTTACCGCAAATGTGTTCCTTGCAATAACCCTAACCCTAACGAATAACCCTAACCAAACCCCTAACCCCCGCTTACCCTTATCCTACCCTTAACCCCCGTTAACCCTAACCCCAACTTAATACACTAACCCTAACCCTAACCCTAACGAATGATAATATTATGTTATATTTTCTGGTATTCTTTGTAAATATTAAAACATCGTGATTATATAGTGGTTAGTTAGGTGTAGTCAAATTTAAAAATAAAAAAATATTTAAATGATATACAAGCATAGATCATCTATCTTTTGTATTAAGTTTCATAAAGATTGTTCGTAAAGAGTGAAGAGAAAATTGAAAAATGCAAAAATTGTGTAACATTTGGCATACTACCTAGGCCGCTGTTGGAGACAACGACCTAGGGTATACACAATATAGGAGTTGTTGCTCTCTAACTTGTTGCTATTTTTAACTCCAACAAGTCAGAGAGCACCCCAAATTGTGTAACATTTGGCATAATACTTAGGCCGTTGTTGGAGACAACGGCCTAGGGTATACACAATATAGGGTTGTTGCTCTCTGACTTGTTGCTATTTTTAACTCTAACAAGTCAGAGAGCACCCCAAATTGTGTAACATTTGGCATAATACTTAGGCCGTTGTTGGAGATAACGGCCTAGGGTATACACAATATAGGGTGTTGCTCTCTGACTTGTTGCTATTTTTAACTCCAACAAGTCAGAGAGCACCCCAAATTGTGTAACATTTGGCATACTACGTAGGCCGTTGTTGGAGACAACGGCCTAGGGTACACACAATATAGGGGTGTTGCTCTCTGACTTGTTGCTATTTTTAACTCCAATAAGTCAGAGAGCACCCCTATATTGTGTAACCTCTGGCATACTACGTAGGCTGTTGTTGAAGACAACGGCCTAGGGTATACACAATATTGGGGTGTTATTCTCTGACTTGTTGCTATTTTTAACTCCAACAAGTCAGAGAGCACCCCAAATTTTCTTCTTTTTGGCATACAACGGCCTAGGGTATTCACAATATAGGGGTGTTGCTATCTGACTTGTTGATGTGTCGGATTTTTATACAAATATTTGTACTCATTTACCTATTAAAATGACTTGTTTTCGCTGATATTGTCTATAATTCACCTTATTTCTATATGATTTCATTTAATTAATTATTTTTGAAGAAATAATATTTTTGATGCAAAAATTAAAGAATTGTGGAAAAAATCAACAAACAGAGTAAAATAATAGATTTATCAATTTTTATTGTTTTGTTGACTTAAAAGTGCGACAAATAATTTGTAAAAGGATTTTTATACGCTAATATGATATATAGTTAGTTTAATTAATTTTAAACTAATTAAATTTATTTTATTTAAAAATCCTAATTTCAGGTATTATTTTGTGTATGCAGAAGCACGTGGTGGGCAGAAAAGGCAGAAAAAAAAGAAAGATAAATAAATAAATTCAGATCAATTAAAGGGAGGAAATAAAGAAAGAGTGGACTTTTCTGCAAAAAGTGAAAACCCTAACTCTCTGCCCGTACTCTTTAAATGCAAACCAAAGGAGAGAGGAGAAACGTAGGAGGTGACGGCTGAATCTTAATATAAGAAAAAAAAAAAAAAAAAAGAAACGGAAAGAGAGAGAGGCTCAGAGCTCTCTTTCTCCTCTGTGGCATCGACAAAAGAGAGAAGCACTAGGTTTGTGTGCTCGTCTGGCGTGCGCATCAAAGCAGACAGCAACAGAAGGTCATTGACGTGGCTAGGCGGGTCCCACGTGACAGGTGGCGTCCAAACGGAAGCAGCAGGCGCACGGGTTCCCAAGGTGCTGACGTGACGGTGCGGGACCCACCCGATGCTGACAGGAGGTGACAGGCCTGTCGGCTGACTAGGCTGCTGTCTTCTTCGTTCTGACCAGCGCATCTACCCACGGTGCTGACGTGGCCCCTGACGCACTGACCTGGCGTGCTGCGATCTGACGTGGACTATACGACACCAGAGAAGCCATGAGACGAGGCACGGGTGTGACAGACCTGAAAGCTGATGTGGCGACTCTGACTGGCATAAAGACAGAAGGGAGATAAAGACTTCGGTTTGCATTATTTCTATATTTTTTTGTATCTCTTCTTCTATATTTTTTACGATGTAATCCCAAACGAACATGAACTAAATTTATTGTTCTAGAGGCTAAGGTGTAGCCAAGTTTTGTAGAACACAAATTTTAATTCCTTATTATTACTCTATTTTTCCTGATTGTGTTTTAATTTTTATTATTTATGCATACAACATGGTGGATAGACATTTGTATGATTTCTCAAATCATAAAGAGACCGAACAGGTTATTTGTGATCAATAAAAAATTAAGACCGTATATTGGAGGACGTGACTGTTAAGAAATTCGATTTCTCAATTAATAATTTGATGGATAGGCGAAGAATTAGTTGAGAATAATTTTTAGACTACGTTGATAGAGTGGTTAATATCTTCAGGATTTTGGTCTACAATTGGAAAGATAATATTTTTATTTATAAGGAATTATAATTTGTGTGTGTGATAAACGAGGTGAACCAAGAGCCCTAGAACAAATTTTACCCTTAACAAATTACAAGAGCTTTACTGTTTCACAGCCCTCCCCCTCTTCACCAATTTAGTTAGATAATTAGATTAAGGTAATTTAGTTACTTTATTATTTATAAAATTCGATCTTCCAAATAGTGATTAATCTAGTAATATCGGTACTCAGTAAAATATCTAGTCCCTGTGGGTTCGACACTCTACTCATCTATCTATATTACTTGTGCGATTTTGTACACTTGCAAATATCAACATCAAGTTTTTGGTGCCGTTGCCGGGGACTAGTTATTCTTTTATTGATATTGAAAATTTCTAGATTATTGCTAATTTGGATTTTTTGTAATTATTTTTATTTTATTATCATTTTACATCTTTATTTTCCTTTGACTAACTTTTACTTTATTTTATTTTATTTTCTTATTTTAATTTTTATAGTTTTTCTATTTTTTTTTTCCTTTCTTTTTCGATACTGATATTTCAGGACATACACGTACATTATCATGGGGAACGATGAGAACAGGCCTGTGAGAGACTATGCTATGCCCTCAATTTATGAGTCAAGCATAAAGAAGCCGGTTATTGAAGTTGACGATTTTGAGATTGAACCGGAGATGATTCTATTGATTCAACAGACTGTTCAATTTTGGGGACTCTTACACGAAGATCCTTATGCTCACATTTCAAATTTTTTAGAAATTTGTGACACTTTCAAGCACAACGGTGTATCAGACGATGCAATTAGACTAAGACTCTTTTCTTTTTCCCTACGAGATAAGGCGAAGGCTTGGCTACATTATCTACCACCCGGTAGTATTACTACTTGGGAGGGACTTGCACAAAAGTTTCTAGCCAAGTATTTTCCACCAGCAAAGACCGCAAGGCTAAGAAATGATATTTGCACATTTACTCAATTTGAGACCGAGTCTTTGTATGATACATGGGAAAGGTTTAAAGAGTTATTGAGAAAGTGTCCTAATCATGAACTACCAAAATGGCTGCAAATGCAAACATTCTATAATGGTTTGGGAGTTATACATAGATCTATGGTTGACGCAGTAGCTGGTGGTGCACTGATGAGCAAAACTTACCAAGCAGCCTATGATCTTTTAGAGGAGATGGCATCAAATCATTACCAGTGGTCTTCAGAGAGAACGATGCCAAGAAAAGTGGCTGGAGTTTTTGAACTTGATTCTTTTTCTACTTTAAATGCAAAAAATGATATTTTATCTAAACAAGTAGAAAATATGAATTTTAATGCTATGCAATCTAATATGATTTGTGATCTTTGTGCAGGAAATCATGCAAGTTCAGATTGTCTAGTGGGGAACCCTTTTACTCCATCAAATGCCGAACATGAAAATTTTGTGTCAAACTTTCAAATGCAAAACAATTATTATGGAAACACATACAATTCAGGATGGAGAAACGCCCCCAATTATCCATGGAACAAAAATCAAGGAGCAGTTATGCACCCTCAAAATTTTTCACAGGAAGAAAAGAAGCCGACACTTGAAGACATGTTCATGCAATACATACAAAAGACAGATTCGACAATTCAAAATGTTGCAAATTCAACTTCGGCTTCCATTCACAATCTTGAGGTACAAATTGATCAAATTTTAAATATTTTAAATGAAAAAACTGCAGGAACATTACCACACAATACAGTTGTCAATCCCGAGGAGCATGTCGAGGCTATAACATTAGGAAGCGGGAGGACAATTGAGCAATCACAAGAAGAAAATGGCGAACAGAATGTGGTTGAAAAGCAAAGTGAGATTGAACAAATTGTGGAGGAACAAATTCAGCATGAGCAAGTAATGTTTGATGTTTTTAATTCCATAAAATTTCCTCCTGAAGAACAGTCATCTATTCAAGTAAGTGAAACTGATTTAATTGTGGGCGAGAAACATAAGGCTAAATTTGAAACATCACCAATCGAAGTATGTCCAATAAATGCAGAAATTTTTGAAACTAAGAAAGAAAATATTTTTGAACATGTCATGTATTTGGATGCTGAACCTTCTATTTATTCATTTTTGCAGCATAAATTCAAAGAGGTGGGGGAATTAAAGACTTCATCATCAAGAAGGAAACGCCTCAAATTGGAACTTGAACCTGATCCACACAAGAAGAGAAAAATTAGAAAGGATGTGTTAATGTTGTTGGATCTTGGCGTTACATAACCATCTCGCCCCCATGTCTGGCTGAAGACTTAAAACTTAGCGCTTCTTGGAAGGCAACCCATGTTTTATATTATTGCATTTAGTTTTGATTTATCTTTTAGTTCATTTTATTTTAATTTTTGATTTTATTTTGTAGGATTGCATCAATTTTGAAAGTCGCCAGGCGGAGCTGTTTTGAACACATGCATTGATGGCTGTTTTTGAGCAGTATGAAGTCAGAATCTGGAAAAGTAATTCAAAGAGAAGTTGTAGACAATTGTCTTAGCTTTCCAGCAAAAAAAATTCAGCCCATTTGGACATCTACAGCTCCAGATATCGCCAAAATACTGAACGCTGCGCGTGCAGAAATTTAAAGACGAATCAGGGGAGATATTCTAAACTTTTTGCATTCTTTGTGTTTTTCTTTTTCTTTCCCATTGAGGACAATGTGATATTTAAGTTTGGGGAGAAGGTTTACAAATTTATTTTTATTTTTATTATTTTAGAAAAGAAAAACAAAATTTTAAAAAGGATTTCAATTAAGCTCACCATTACACTTTTGAGTTCTTTATTGTGATAAGCATTGAAACAATTTTTTTTGGGATAAACAATTTTTTTTATAAAGCAATATTAAGCATACTTATTTACTTTAGGATTATTGAGTTTCAAAATTCCTTACAAAATTGCGTGAGTCATGCTATTATACATAAAAGACAAATGTGATGCTTTTTCTCGTGATTATCCCCTTTGATCTAGTCCTAAACAGAGTTTAAGTAAATAGAGTAATAATGAAAAAAAAAATTAATATGAATAAAGTCAATCTACTCCAATGTTTTGAGTTGCTTAGTAACTAGGGGTATTCATCACAAATGTCTACACTTACGTAGAATAGCAACTTGAAATATGAGTATGCAAAGCACTTTAAGTTTGTGACTTGTTGAGTAACCGGGTGAATTCATCACAAATGTTTTACATTCGCGTCAAAAGGCAAGTAACAACTTAAAGAAGAGACTAAAAAAAAAAAAGAAAAAAAAAAAAGAAAAAAAAAACCTCTAGTTTGCTACTCGGTTTGTAGTAGAGAGAAGGAATAATCACAGATTGAGTTGTTGCATAATATAATTACATTAATTGCATGACAAATGCGATTGGGTTGGGAGTTATGAATAAATAATTGCACTGGAGAAAGTGGGTATGCTTAGGATGACTTTATTTTCAATTGTTTATATTTTTAATTGAAATTTTGATGCTTGCATGATAAGATCTTTTAGTGTGATGGGTTGAGTCTACTATTATTATTTCCTTGTTCATGATTCTACTTTTCGCTCGAGGACAAGCAAAATCTTAAGTTTGGGGGTATTTGATGTGTCGGATTTTTATACAAATATTTGTACTCATTTACCTATTAAAATGACTTGTTTTCGCTGATATTGTCTATAATTCACCTTGTTTCTATATGATTTCATTTAATTAATTATTTTTGAAGAAATAATATTTTTGATGCAAAAATTAAAGAATTGTGGAAAAAAATCAACAAACAGAGTAAAATAATAGATTTATCAATTTTTATTGTTTTGTTGACTTAAAAGTGCGACAAATAATTTGTAAAAGGATTTTTATATGCTAATATGATATATAGTTAGTTTAATTAATTTTAAACTAATTAAATTTATTTTATTTAAAAATCCTAATTTCAGGTATTATTTTGTGTATGCAGAAGCACGTGGTGGGCAGAAAAGGCAGAAAAAAAAGAAAGATAAATAAATAAATTCAGATCAATTAAAGGGAGTAAATAAAGAAAGAGTGGACTTTTCTGCAAAAAGTGAAAACCCTAACTCTCTGCCCGTACTCTTTAAATGCAAACCAAAGGAGAGAGGAGAAACGTAGGAGGTGACGGCTGAATCTTAATATAAGAAAAAAAAAAGAAGAAACGGAAAGAGAGAGAGGCTCAGAGCTCTCTCTCTCCTCCGTGGCATCGACAAAAGAGAGAAGCACCAGGTTTGTGTGCTCGTCTGGCGTGCGCATCAAAGCAGACAGCAACAGAAGGTCATTGACGTGGCTAGGCGGGTCCCACGTGACAGGTGGCGTCCAAACGGAAGCAGCAGGCGCACGGGTTCCCAAGGTGCTGACGTGACGGTGCGGGACCCACTCGATGCTGACAGGAGGTGACAGGCCTGTCGGCTGACTAGGCTGCTGTCTTCTTCGTTCTGACCAGTGCATCTACCCACGGTGCTGACGTGGCCCCTGACGCGCTTACCTGGCGTGCTGCGATCTGACGTGGACTATACGACACCAGAGAAGCCATGAGACGAGGCACGGGTGTGACAGACCTGAAAGCTGATGTGGCGACTCTGACTGGCATAGAGACAGAAGGGAGATAAAGACTTCGGTTTGCATTATTTCTATATTTTTTTGTATCTCTTCTTCTATATTTTTTACGATGCAATCCCAAATGAACATGAACTAAATTTATTGTTCTAGAGGCTAAGGTGTAGCCAAGTTTTGTAGAACACAAATTTTAATTCCTTATTATTACTCTATTTTTCCTGATTGTGTTTTAATTTTTATTATTTATGCATACAACATGGTGGATAGACATTTGTATGATTTCTCAAATCATAAAGAGACCGAACATGTTATTTGTGATTAATAAAAAATTAAGACCGTATATTGGAGGACGTGACCGTTAAGAAATTCAATTTCTCAATTAATAATTTGATGGATAGGCGAAGAATTAGTTGAGAATAATTTTTAGACTACGTTGATAGAGTGGTTAATATCTTCAGGATTTTGGTCTACAATTGGGAAAGATAATATTTTTATTTATAAGGAATTATAATTTGTGTGTGTGATAAACGAGGTGAACCAAGAGCCCTAGAACAAATTTTACCCTTAACAAATTACAAGAGCTTTACTGTTTCACAGCCCTCTCCCTCTTCACCAATTTAGTTAGATAATTAGATTAAGGTAATTTAGTTACTTTATTATTTATAAAATTCGATCTTCCAAATAGTGATTAATCTAGTAATATCGGTACTCAGTAAAATATCTAGTCCCTGTGGGTTCGACACTCTACTCATCTATCTATATTACTTGTGCGATTTTGTACACTTGCAAATATCAACATCACTTGTTGCTATTTTTAACTGCAACAAGTCAGAGAGCACCCCAAATTTTCTTCTTTTTGGCATACTACCTAGGCCGTTGTTGGAGACTACCAACAACGGCGTAGGTTAAAATAAAAAAAAAATTTATCTACAAAGCAGCTGCAGCTGCTACACTTGAAAATTTTCCCAAATTCCGAACACTTTCCCATCACCTACACTCTCCAAATAAATTTATACGTATAGCCGCCAAAATCACCAACCATAATTGACTATTTGCAATTAATAATAACAACATCAACTACACTTAAACTTACGAACAACAATTTCCACATTTTAAGTTACAACAGGGATAAAACCCAAAAAAAAACAAAAACACATAACTACAACAAACAAATTGTTTACGGTATTGGCTAAGAACCGGGTGTGTATGGCTGTGCTGTTCGCCTCTTCCGAGGAGGATTTCGATGCCGGAACGGGGTTGACGACTCAGGGATTTCTTCTTCTCCTCCCTCCTCTTGTACGTCTCCAAACACCCTCTCCTCACTCTCTTCTTCTTGCTCTTGTTCTTGAGACGGATGTGAAGTTGAAGCTTGTTGTTCTCTCAGCTCACGCTCCCGTTGCTGCCCCATCAATCTAGCTGGCCTACCCCTCACACTTTTACATCGATTCCTCGGTGACCTTATTGCTCGATCCATACGTTCAGCCTCTCCCAAAACATCCAAATTGGTACGGCATGAAGCGAGCATCCTCGAAGCGAACCTCTTCATAGTCGTGCCCATATTACTTTTTAGTACGTCCACGCATTCTTTTGCCATGTCCATCATATTATCAATCTAAAACAAAAAAAAAACAAAAAATACAATTATACAGATTCGGAAAAGTAAACAATTCAATAACTTTAAATATAACGAATATTCAAAGAAATTTGAAGATTATACTTACCATTGTACGTATAGCTGAGGCTTTCGGCTGGAACATGGGTGGTAAACTAGAATAGGCGGGTGGTGGTTCAATCTCCATCTCCTCAATTAATCGTTGAACACCAGCAGGTAGTTCTGTATTGGGAGAGATGTACAAACGTGTAATTGATCTGAACCATTGCATATACTTCCCTTGCACTCTGCCATCGTACTCTTCTATATCGGTAATTACAAGTTCAAACCGTCGCTTATTCCATTCTGCAATGTGAACACGATGGAAATCTACCTAATCATGAGTATGCATGCGACCGGTACCCCTCACGGCGTGTAACTCATGATCGTATAGGTTTGCGCAGCTTGGGGGACTATCTTGTTGAAGACCGAACTGACGAAGAACTCTCTCCGGTTGCGGATGCTCCACTATACCGAAGTTGATGAGTGGAGCTGTCGTCAGCCACAACTGCGACCCGGTGGTGCACATCGGTGGAAGTCTTCCCACCCGCTCGGGTGTATATGGCATCCAAATCACGAACTCTTCTCGTAGTTGGTCGAGCTCGTCTCTGTAGTACATTAGTACACCCTTGGGGTTGTCTTTGTAACTCCGACTACCAGCCCAATATACCCCTAAGGGTGCTAACATATCAGGATTTTCTGGTTGGGCCATCCAACCGTCTGCCGGTCTCCTAATGCGGGGACGACCCAAGTGCAGTCGCTCCCATGACCAAATCTGCAATAAAACCATCGGTCCGGTCATCTCCGTCCCATCTAGCACTACAGAACACAACGACCTGTATAGCATTGCCAACGCGTAACTTTTCCAGCTGTACCGGCCAGCTAAGCCTAGGTCGGCAAGCAATTGTAGATACATGAGGTGCACCGTATCCCCGGATGAGTTAGGCAAGAGAACCCTTCCGATCACCTGTTAGAATGTAAGCTCTGGTGTAGGACTGTACATAATGGTCGGGCGATGCATTGGTCAACGTTCCATCAAAACGTCCCTTCAACCAAGATAGTCGGATTGATTGTCCTTGAAAAATATCCTTATTTTCTGCGATCGCCTCATCAAACTCTATACCAAGCAGTTCATTGCACAGCTCTATTTTAACAAAGTTTATATTACCCGTCACGGCCAACCCATCTATTGGAAGACCGGATATCATCGCTATATCCTGTAGCGACACCGTCATCTCCCTGACCGGTAGATGGAACGTGTGCAACTCTAGCTTCCAGCGCTCCACGAGTGCTGAGAGAAGTCCTCGGTCGAGTTTAACCTGACCCATCATGCTGATTCCGTAGAAACCGGCCGCTACTAGGTTTTCGATAATACGTGGGTGCACCTTCATGGTCTCGTGGGTGCGGAAATTACACCTCCGCGTCGTCCCACCCCACACTGTCGTGGATCTGTGGCGGTCTTGCAAGGTCAGTTCACCGGCATATATTGGTCCTGGACCTTGATGTGGTCCCATCGAAGAGGATGCACCAACCTACACGAACCAAAAAACATAATTATTATTAGTCTAATAACAATATCATTAAATATAAAATTAGAGGCAATACAAATTAATAGTTCTCACATTCTCTGTGGAATATTCCCCCCTCGCTTTCCAAGATGTCCTTCCGGTTCCCCTCGTTATAGCCATTTCTCTATAACAAAGTTCTCATATATAAAACTAATTATTCTCCGAAAAATAGCAAACACACACCAACGAGATGCAAAAATTTCAAAAGTTTGCTTATACGCGTCAAAACAACACAAACGAGATGCAAAAATTCTTAAATTTTGCCGTCAACTATGGCACACCAAACACAAGTCAACGCAACTTGTAGAAGTAAGTTCCGACCCTCGGTTTGAAATATACGGCCATGTATCACTTTCACTCTTTAAAAAAGAGCAGGGAGCGATACATTGACGTATCTCGCAAACCGTGGGTCAGAACTCGCAAATACAAGTTGTGTTGTGTTGTGAATGGTTAGCCCAACCTACTCGCACCGTTTCGTATTTTTTGAACTTTATTTAAGTATTTTTTGTATTGAGACCGTACTAAATAAGTTTCGAGGTAGATTGAAGTTTTTTCATATACGCGTCAAAACAACACAAACGAGATGTAAAAATTCCTAAATTTTGCCGTCAACTATGACACACCTAAACACAAGCCAACGCAACTTGTAGAAGTGAGTTCCGACCCACTGTTTAAAAAATATGGCTGTGTATAACTTTCACTCTTTAAAAAAGAGCGGGAAGCGATACATTGACGTATCTCCCAAACTGTGGGTCGGAACTCGCAAATACAAGTTGCGTTGCATTGTGAATGGTTAGCCCAACCTACTCGCACCGTTTCGTATTTTTGGACTTCGTTTAAGCATTTTTGTATTGAGACCGTACTAAAAAAGTTTCGAGGTAGATTGAATTTTTTTCATATACGCGTCAAAACAACACAAACAAGATTCAAAAATTCAAAAATTTGGCCATTGGGTCGGGCTACCCGCACACAAGCCAACGCAACTTGTACATGTGAGTTCCGACCCACGGTTTGAAAGATACGATCTTGTATCGTTTTCACTCTTGAAAAATAAGCAGAAAGGGATACATTGACGTATCTCGCAAACCGTGGGTCGGAACTCGCATGTACAGGTTGGTATGACTTGTGAGTGGGGAGACCAACCTACTCGCACAGTTTCGTATTATTTGGACTTCGTTTAAGCATTTTTCTATTCATAACGTATTTCACAAATTCCGAGGTGGATTAAAGGTTTTTCATATACGCGTCAAAACAACAAAAATGAGATGGAAAATTTCCTAAATTTGGCCGTCAAGTCTGGCACACCAAACGTAAACCAGCGGAACTTGCAGAGGTGAGTTCTGACTCTCGGTTTGAAAGATACGGTCGTGTATCGCGTTACATCCGTTGTATTGAATAAAACTGATAAACGGACGTATCTCACAAATTGTGAGATGGAAATCACCTTTACAAGTTCCGTTACCTTCTACACAACCAGCGAGTCCGACCTACTCATACAAATTGAATTTTTTGATCTCGTTTATTTTCTTCTCCTATATTCCACCACTACAACTAACACTACATCTACAAAAATATCAACAAAATATATACAACATATATGATCAGAGCTAATTGTATACTCTATAAATTATAGACTACTACGCATAATACAAAAAAAACCTAACTCCAAAATTGACAAATAATTCAACAAATTAACATAGTTCATTATAGCAAATTGGGATTAAGTAAATACCTAGTCCAAAGAGAGAGATAGAGAGTTGGCAAAGATGTGAGAAGCCGCTGCGCGCTGTTGTAGAGAAAGGAAGGGAATTTGTGCTAGGGTTCAAATGATTTAGGAGTTTGGGACCTAAGTTAGAGTTTGCTGTATTCGGGAGAGGGAGAGGGAGATAGAGAGCTTTCCACAAGAGGGGGAGATCGAGAAGGCAAACAAATCGATGCCAAGGAGTTCGGAGAGAGAACTAGGGTTGGGGGATGGGTTTCGGGAGCTCAAGAGAAAGAGAGAGAGAGTTTGTGATGAAGAGAGAGTGAGAGAGATCTGGATATGTAGAAGTGTTTGGAAAAACACTTGTACATACCTAGGTCGTTGTTGGAAACAACAGCCAAGGTATGTTTTTTTTATCGAAAAAACAACCTAGGTCGTTGTTAGCAACAATGGCCTAGGTTGTTTTTTTGACAAAAAAAACTCCACGCCAAAAAAATGCTAAGTCTCAAATATTTTTTGGCGTAAAGTTACGAAATTACCCCTCTGCTTTTTGGCAGCGTTAATAGGAGCCTAAGCGGATCTTCATCTGATCCGCTGATCATCATCAAGGTCGATCGGACGGCTGAGAGGCCTGTTTTCCAACCCATTGAAAACGGACCCGTTTTCAACTGAGCAAATCCCATATATATATATATATATATATATATATATATATATATATATATATATATATATATATATATATATATATATATATATATATAAGCAATGTTCCATTGCAAACAGATCTATTTGCACAGATCCGTTGTAAACAACCATGTCAGCCATTGGATACCCTTGATCTTGATCCGATGGCTAAGATTCTCCTTACCCAAGACCCCCCCATCTCTCACTTAAGTGGTGAGGGGTATAATGTTGATTTCACCCCATTATACCTCTTCAACTCTAACTAACTCTCTTTCTCCCTTACTCTCTCACTTACATTCTCTCCTCTCTTTCTGTCTCTCACCCTGACCGAAACGCAACCCTCTCTCTAGCACCTCTCTTTCTCACTCAGATTCCTGACCTTTCTCCGGTGCCTCTCTCTTTCACACTCTCTCTCACTCTCGATCCTGAAGTCTCCGAAACCCGAACACCTGAAATTTCCTAACTCCAAACACCCCCGACCTCTGGCGCCTCCTCCACCTTATCCCAACCGACCACCTCCTTCAAACTCTCGCTCTCACTCTCCCCAATCTTTCTCTCTTTCCCGAACCCCACCAAAAATCCTCCTCCTCCAATCTTCGAAAGATAATCGAGAACTCGAAATCCTAGTTCGCCGATTAAATCGGAACACATCGTCGACAACACATACATTGTGCAAATCTCAATTGTGCAAGGTAATTACTAAATCCTGGCTTCATAGTTGTATTTATGTAAATTTTTATATTTTGTAATTACTTGAATTAATTTTTGTGATGCGTAATTATGTAAATGTAGTAGTTTGTATGTAGCTTTTTGATGATTGTAGACAATAGAATTGTAGAAATAGTTGTTGTTGTTCACTCTAATTGTAGATATAGTCGTAGTTTTTATAGTTCGACATTAGTAAAACCGCACAAACGACCAATTTTTTTTTTGAACTTTGCAAGTAGGTCAGATTCACGTCACACAAACTAACACAAATTCAAGGAGTGAGTTTCGACTCACGGTTTGCAAGTCGTGTATCGCTTTTCGTCAAGAAAAAACCAAAATAAAGCGATACACGGTCATATCTCGTAAATCGTGAGATGAAACTCACTTCTAGAAGTTGCGTTGGCTTGTGTTACGTGAGTCTGACCTACTTGGAAATTTTGGAAATTTTTTGATGTCGTTTGTGCTCTTTTCTCATGTTTCCCAAACAACAACAATTACAACTTAAAATATTTTTAGTACAGTTACGTGAGAAAACATCACAAACGGCAACGAAAAATTCCGAAACTTTGTGAGTAGGTCGGACTCACCCCACACAAGTCAACACAACTTGTAGAAGTGAGTTTCGACTCACGTTTTGCAAGATCCGGCCGTATATCGCTTTATGTCAAGAAAAAATAAAATAAAGTGATACATGGCCGTATCTAGCAAACCGTAACTCTTCTCTAAAAGTTGCGTTGGATTGTGTCTGGTGAGTCCAACCTACTCGCAATGTTTCAGACTTTTTTGTTGCCATTTGAGCGGTTTTCTCACGTATCTCAAACAACAACAACTAAGCTCTGAATTTTTTTAGTGCGGTTACCCTGGAAAACCCTACAAATGACATCAAAAATTAAGAAACTTTGCGAGTAGGTCAGACTCACCGCAACTTTTAGAATTGAGTTTTAACTCACGGTTTGTGAGATACTGCATGGTATCGTTTTACATTCTTATTTTTGACTGAAAGCGATACATTAGCGTATCTTGCAAACCATGAGTCAAAACTCACTTCTACAAGTTGCCTTCGCTTGTGTGTGGTGAGTTTGACATACTCACAAAGTTTCATAATTTTATGATGCTGTTTGTACGGTTTTATATGTTTTCGTAACAAAAACAACTAAAACAACTAATTTTGGATATTTTGAGTGCGAAAATATAGAAAACCTCACAAACGGCAACCAAAAATTTCGAAACTTTGCGAGTATGTCAGATTCACCACACTTAAACCAACACAACTTGTAGAAGTGTATTTTGACTCGGTTTGGGTGATACGACCGTATATTACTGTATTTGTTTTTTCTTGAAAAAAAGCGACACATTGTCATACCTTGTAAACCGTGAGTCTTCTACAAGTTGCGTTAGCTTGTGTGTGGGTAATCAAACATACTTGCAAATTTTTGGTATTTTTGGTTGCCGTTTGTGAGGTTTTCTCTCGTTTTCGCTAACTTTTTACAATACCAGTGAGTTAACTTAAATTAGAAATATTATTAATTAACCTTTGTATTTTTTTTGATAGAGAAATGCCAATAACGAGGTGATCGACATGCCCTTCTGGTAGTGGTAGAGACGAACTTTTTACAGAAGTAAGATTGCTTATTATTATTATTATTATTATTATTATTAGTTTTCAGTATGAATATGTAACAGTGTATCAATAGTAACAAGATTTGTATTCGTTTGTGTAAAATGGTGGCCATCATTCTTCATTCACCGAGACTAGTCTGTTGGCCTTGGTTGGACTTACACCTACAGGACTGGAAGACCAAAGCGTACTCGTGTTGTTTCCCATACATAGATCTCAGGCCGTGTGGGATGGGTCCGTAAAGAAGTGTATGTTCCGGAAGCACTCGACTCTTCCCAAGGACCCCTGTACCACTATGTACTTGGTCCAAGCTGGTTTTTAGGGAGTCGAATTGATAGGTGGTGTGAAGCTCGATCGAAATTTACTTACAGCACTTGTGGAGCGATGAGGTTAGAGACACACATTCCATCTACCGGTAGGAGAGATGGTCGTCACTCATCAAGATGTAGTAATGATTACCAGACTTTCTATAGAAGGAGTGGCAGTGACGGGGAACATGGACTTTGACCGAGTGGAAGTTGTACGTGATTACCTCGGTTTCGATTTAAAGGAGAAGTTGGATGCAAGGAAAGATCAAGTTGAAGTTGAAATTGTAGTGGATCTTATGTCAGATTATGACGATGAAGCTGTAGAGCAATCCATAGTGCAAGCTAAAGTTGAAGAAGAAAAAGAAATTTTGGAAAGAAGTTTTCGATGGTAAATCACTTTGACTTGCATGGTTGAAATCAAGGTTCACCAGGTATTTGAATGATGACTCCACTAATGCAGACGTCCAGTACTACACGCATGCGTACATTGTAAGTTTGATGGGAGGTGTGCTCTACCCAAACTCCTCCGGTGCTTTCGTGCCTTTAATGTATGTATGGTTGTTGGCCGACTTCACAATGATCGGCCGGTATAGTTGGAGAAGTGCAGCCTTAGCATCATTGTATAGGTCGTTGTGCACATGTGCATTGAGTTCTTGGTAGATGGCGGGGCTGATGATTTTGTTGCAGATTTGGAGTTGGGAGGGCATGCACATCAGTCATCCTCACATTGTTGAGCCATCATCGACTTGGTTGGCCGAAGTGCCGATTCCAGAGATGTTGCCTCCTTTAGGAGTGTTCTGAGTAGGGCGACATATGCGGGTTGATAACCCACGCACATCTCTTGTGTACTATAGAGACGAGTTGGATGCGTTGCGCGACGAGTGCATCAATTTCATTCCGTACACCCCCGATAGATTGCAATTGCTTCCACCCGTGTGTTTCGCCGCTAGCAAACTTTGGTTGGCGACTGCTCCACTCTTCAACTTCTCTGTTGTGGAGTTCTGCTATCCGAATAGAGTAATGCGGCAATTTAGATATCAGCAGAGGATTCCTGAAGGCCGCTCATACGACAAGAAATTGCATAATGTGAATGGAACGATCGTGTGCCTAGTTTCGACTGGGCAGATTTCTATCGGGTGCATGTGGCAAATTCGAATTAGAGATGTCATTTGGTACCCGATGAAATCAGATATCGAATACCTTACAATGGCTCAAGGCAAGAAGTGTTTATGATGTGGTACAAGTGCATTACAAGATTGTATGTATCTCCGCATAGCGTTGTACTAGCAAAAAATTCAGATACCGATACCCTGACAGAGGGGGAACCTCCATCGGCATATTCCTCTTCTCAACCGATGTATCAGCCGAAGGTGTCGATATATCGAGCCATGGTTAGTGTACTTTATATATTTATATATTTTTCGTATGCATGTATTGTTAAGTGAACATTTGATATTTATGAAGAAGGTTAAAAAACTTTCAACTCGTTGAAGATTGATAAAACATGGGAGACAGTCCGGATAGTTGCTCGTACGTTAAAAAGTGCCGTGCCCAAGAGATCGTGAAGGAAGTGATGCGGGAGATCCTTAAACCATGTCGTCGCATTCTTGAAGATGCAGGTGATTGGGGCCAAACTTGATGCTTACTTAAATTCAATCGTGAGTGTAACTCGGCATTATGATAAGGGGAGGAATTCACATTGCCGAGATACAACAACCACAACAACAATAACGGGAGGTGTCAGAGTAAGAAGAGAAAGATTCGGATGAACCAGTAGAGCAAGTGACACAAGTTAGATGCAGAAATCCGATTCGAAAGCGGAACAAGCCCAAACAACTCTCACCGAGTGAATGCAAACCGCCCCATCAGAAGTGGTAGTAGCTAATTATGTTGTAAATTTTTGTAGCAAGTTCACAAATTCCGAAACAGTGCAAGTTGTTAATTTAAACTTTGTGCAGTTTATTATTTCATCTCTCAAATGACTAATACATATTCTTTCCTAACTTAAGTAATTTTTTAGTTGACTAAAGGTCATGTGAGGAAGACGGTGTGGGAGTGTGACTTAGAAGCTATGTATGTAATTTTTGCTAGTGAACTTGAAATGTATGCATTTCACAAGAAGTTTGATTTTGTTCAAATTTGAAGATTATATTCTTGTTTGATATATGTGTATGATTGGAGAAATAATAAGTTGAGACGTTAGTTTTTGTTGAGATTTCGTTTCTTAAAGTTTATGCATTTATGAATTGTTGTCGTTGTAGATTACAATTTGTGTTAGTTTTTGCGTGGGTTATTATTGTTGTTGTATGAGACGGATGGAAATGATGCTGCTGTGTAACTGAGATGGATGAGATTTTGTATGAAAAAGAATGTTGATATGATTTTCAATTTTTTTTGCAAAACCAATAACAGGTTTACTTGAATGACTTAACAGAGAATCTAAATTTCTGGTTAAGTGAAATTCAAAATCTCTGTTAAAATAATTCAACCCATCCTGTTATTGGAGATAACGTGTTAAGTGTACTTAACATGTTATCTCCAATAACAGGTTAGGCTGAATTATTTTAACAGAGATTCTGAATTTCAAGTTATGTGAGCCTAATTCTCTATTAAAATAATTCTACCTAACCCATTATTAGGGATAATGAGTCAAGTATCTGTTAAAATAATTCTACCAAACCCGTTATTAGGGATAATGAGTCAAGAATCTGTTAAAATAATTCTACCAAACCCGTTATTTGGGATAACAGTTAAGTGTACTTAACCGGTCATCTCCAATAACGGGTTAGGTAGAATTATTTTAATAGAGAATCATGATTTCTTCAAAAAAATCTCTTAAACTTGCCATTTAAAATTAATTAAGTGTTCTATTTTTTTTTTTTTTGTGGGGGGGGGGGGGGGGGGGGTTTATTGATGAAGAGGGTGTCGAAGTTTTTTTTTTCTAAAAACAAAATTCACAAAGTTAGAGTTAGGATTAGAGGGTTTGAGTTAGAGTTAGGGTTAAAACTTAACAATATCTTGAACTTTCTTTTAAAAAAATTTCAAATTATTAACTTTTTAAAAATAACTGATCTCTTTATTACTGCTTCAAGTTGTTGAAATTAGAAAGCAAAATAAAAACATTATTTTTCTAAAATGGCTACAGAAAAAAAATATAAAATCACTTTTTTTTAAAATAAAAAAAATTGAACTTTGGAAAAATAATTTATAAAAATCTTCAAAAAAAAAAGGTAAATTACAAACCAAATATTTTCAATAAGAAAAAAACTTATAACTCAAAAAATAATAATAATAACAATTGATGGAAAATTTCAACTTAAATGGTTGTGATTGTATGAAGAAATCACATTCAAGAGATAATGATGACAACACTCGCAACATGGTAACCTATATTGTTTTTAATTGAAAAAGAAAATATTTATTCACCCTCATCCCCCCCCCCCTTCTAAAAAAATGGATAAAAAATAAATAAAACATTTTCAAATAAAAAATTTAGAATAAGAATCAAAAATCAAAAAATAAAAAATAAAAAATAAAAAATGGGAAATTGATCAAGTTAGAAAAGAATCTGTAACCCTACCCTAACCCTAACCCCTAATAATCTATAACCTATAATTTTTTTTAATTTTTTTGAATTTTTGGGAAATAATGAGGGGTGAGAGAGTAAGATAAAAACGCATGAGAACGTAGTAACTTCTATCCTTAACTGAGTTATTTTGGATCAAGCTGACTTCACCAACAACATGGTAACTTCGTGAATTTTGATTAAAAAAAATATATGCCTAAAACTCTTCATAAACACCCCCCCCCCCCTCTTACCCCACCAAAAAATATATAGTTTTCAAAAAACGAATTCAAGAGATTTTCTTCAAAAATTATCTTTGAAATCTTCAACTGAATCTGTTATTGGCGATAACGGGTTAGTTTAACCTAACCTTGTATCTCCAATGATAGATTAAGTTGTAGAAAATTTTTGAAAAATCTAGAATATATATATATATGATGCGGTTTGTTTTTGGTCACAGTGTGGATGCACCAGGTGTGAGTTTGGACTCAATTTGTAATGAGGGAAGAGTGCGGCACGGGACGACGAGCGGGAGGCTCGCTTCGGCGCTTGAGGATCGGCTCGGATCGCCTCGCCTTGAGTACCTGCAGACGGTCCTGGAACACCGGGGTTTATCCTGGCGGCGGACCCTCCGACGATCTAGTCAGTTTCTGTGAGAGAGTAGCAATAACTAGGGAAATTTTGGTGGCCAAAGATTGATTACCTGAAAAGGTGGGTGAGGGTCTGGTATTTATAGGGAATTCCAACCGGGTTTGGATCCGCTTGGGGGCCGGGTCTGAACCCGAAAGCCCATGGGCCTGACGTGGCAAAAGGCCCAGGGGGTTTAGGGCTGACGTGGCAGTACCAAGAGTGGTATAGGGCTGACATGGCAAAGCCCTTGGTGGTATTTGGAGCTGACATGGCTGATCATGGGGCTCCTGTGCCTCTGGGGGGAATCGGATGGCCTAGGTTGTGCCAGGTCATCTTCATTCTTTACCAGGTTGGGCGGACGGCCCGTGGGGCTATTGCGGATCGGAGGCCGAGGGCCATCATGGCTCGTCGGATACGAGGAGACCAGTTCTGTGGGGGTGAACTTGAGGTTCGGCGCCGACCCTGTAGTGGTTCGAAGCCGAGCCAGATTGTTATTTTTCCATTTTTGAGTGAGAGCTGTACTGGGCCCTGGTTGGGCCCCAAGCCATTTTTACCCTACCACAATATATATGTGTTGTAATGCCCCGATTTTCATTTAATGAAATTTTTTTATTTTGCACGTAGTGTGCACGTGCAATATTTTTTTGGTAGAATTAAATCTTATGATTATTTTCTTCATGATGAGTATATGTATATAAATTTGTGCCCTTTAATTATTTCTATAAAGGCCCTTTTTCAAATAGACAAAAAGCCTTTCTTTTTAAAGGCCAAATTGAATTTATTTATTTTCTTTTTATAAATTATTATTTTGGCCCATAAACTAAAGCCCATGAGCTATTCTTATTTTTAATACAACTTGTAATGTAGAATACATTTTAAAGATTATTTTATGTAAAATATAATGTACAAATTTTTAAATGGGGACAAATGCATGCACGTGCAAATTGCACCTCACAAGGCATGGCCGGTTTTGATCTTTTGGAGGGAAAGGAAATTTTGAGTGGAGTCATGGGTGCTGGTTACTTGATCATGGTTGGTTTTTGTAACTCCTCCTTGAATCCTAACCCTTTGTTTCTAACTCCTAAGTTAATCCTAGCCTTCCATTTTCCTAAATTTTTAGTATAAATACCCCCCCCACCCCCCCCCCCCTAGCCTAGTTATTCTTGTGCTAATTATTTCCTCCAAACCTATAGTTTAAAATACATTATTTAGTAGTTTAGTAAGTGAGTTAAAGATTGAGAGTGGTGTGAGGAATTTGTGTTTGCATCAAAGGGGAGAGGCCGGCATCAAAGAGAAGGCTCGGGCTTGGCATTATGGAAGGCTCGGGTGCGCGTCGACGAGGAGGAGGACCGCTCTCTCGGCAAGGACATTTGTTTAGGAGGTTGCTAATTGTACTTCTCTCCAAATAAGGTGGGTAATTTTCCGTATTTCTAATTAGGAAGCATGCTAGATTTGAATTGAAAGAATGATGCATGAAAAAGATTAATAAGAGTACATTTTAATTGGAAAAATGACCTATTAATTGATTGAAATATTGATATGCAAATTGTATGTGGTTCTATCATTAAATTTAAGTTGTGTGTGAATTAATTATAGCCATGGATTGTTTGAAGAAAACTTCATTATTAACATCAAAAATTATATGCAAGAATTAGTAGATTGACAATGTCGCTTTATGTGCTTAAATAGACTATTATTATAATGTTGTATGAATGACTTAAAAATATAATTTGTGGATTTGGGAAATGATTAAAACAGAGAATTGATATGAAGATTGCTAATAAAGAGATTAGTGATGTTTAACTTGATAAGAAATGTCGAAAAAGAAATGTGGTAGTGGTAGTTTATAATTCGAATTAATTGTATGAAAAATATGTGTTAATTATTGAAAAAAATTATTTTAATATACTGGGGTATAATTTATGATGGGAATAGTCAATCTGAAAATTTACAGCAAATTTAGTAAAAGCAAAATGAAATGAGAGCTTGTTGAACATCGAAATGTTCTACTAAACAGAGAAATTGATTTAATTAGATTACGGGTTGAACTATGACAACTTGAGCATATAGCTCAAGTGGTCGGGATGCTCTTATTTGCTACAGTGGGTTCGGGTGTCTCATAGGTTGCTGGTTCGAATACCGTGAGCACCATATGTTTTGTATTTTTGAAAACTAAAGTAACTGCAGCCGAGAGCATTTAGTGCTCTCAGCCCTTCTTTATATCGCCTAGCGCGTTCGGCCTAGTGGTCTGTGCCTGTGGCTTGTTTCCCTGTGGTCGCTGGTTCGATCCTTGGTTTCGGCCTGTGTTTATGTTGTGGAAAAAAATATATTTTTTTGGGCGTTTTGATGATTGTAAAATTATGAAAAAAAATATGATTATTATCCTAAAAATATGTAGGATTTACGAAAAATAATTTGGGAATTATTTACATGGAATAGAGTATGTTTTGAGAACAAATGTATAAATAGAACTATGGTTCTACATTTATATCTTGTGGAGGTTATAATTCGCACAAGGACTTGAAATAAAATGTTAGAAAAGAAATATAAGAAAGAAATTATATGTAGTGATGTGATGTGAATTATTCTCATTGGAGAATAGTGTGAAAATTATGAAATGTGAATATTCATTTAGTGATGTGATTTTAATGTGGAAATGATATTTGATGAAATACATAAGGAATAATTGAATTCCATGTATGGCTATGGACTCATGAATAAATTAGAAATCATGTTATTGGAAAAGAGAATGTTATTGAGCATGAAAACTCAAACATATGGATTATGAATTGAAATTGAAAATTAGAGTGTAGTCAAACTCACACCGGCAAGTGAAAGTGATGAATAATTATGATTATTGAAATTGAAAAGACAAGGTTGGGTCATTGTGAAATGAAAGTAATAAGACCGGTAGTAGTGAGAAGGACTAACTCTAAAAGATTGGTTTTGTTCATGATTTCATTAAATTTAAGGAATTAGTACATAGTGGAGATGTGATGAAAGTGATAGAAAAACATAAGTATGAGAGTTAGAGTTTACGATGCGGGGGTGAGCCACAGAATGCATGCTTGATGAGTCAAGACATGGCGTGGGCACTACTCAGTAATGATCGGACTTTAACAATACTTGTGGGATGTTTGGTGACTGCAAGAGGATTGTGTGCCATGAAGGAGGCTGAATTGCCACAGAATGCATGCTTGATGCGTCAAGACATGGCATGGAATTCCCCTCCAGGTTTTCTGTACATGAGCTTGTACTCATAGATCATCTAGGATACTTACCGTAATTACAGTAGTAGATTAAGTCATGACGAGGGATTGAACCCTACAAGATGAAGAACGATTAAGAGGCTTGCCCTCGGACCTATTTAGTATGGGATGCATAGAATCCGAACAAGTGTGCATTAGTGTCATATAATATAAATAACTGCATTAAGGACTATGTGCACAATCACAACACGACATCATTAGGGTATTCCCTTTAGTTTGACATGTGACAAGTTTGTGTTTGTTAAATATGGAAAATTAGTTATACTATTTCCGGCATAGAGAGGATGGCCGTGTATAATGTTCGTCGGTTGAATAAACTGACGTACCCACAGTTTTATATGCAGGGTAAATGACATGATAAAGATTAAAGAAGCACAGATGCTTAGAGATTATTCAATATTGATGTACATTTATTTAAATGTTGTAAATTTACTTCCGCTGTAAGATGTAAAGTGTAAAGTTTCATGTAAACTCTGATGTAAAGTGAAAAGTTTTAAATTCCTTGTAAAATTGTACTAAATGAAGTGTAAAGATCCTGTGGATTCTCGAATTCAGTGTATTTTGGAATTCGGGGCGTTATATATATATATATATATATATATATATATATATATATATATTATATTCTTTTTATGTATTTTTTGTATTTTTTTTCCTTGAGGGATGGGGGGATGTGTGTATTATATTCTTTTTATGTATTTTTTGTATTTTTTTTCCTTGAGGGATGGGGGGATGTGTGTTTATGAATAGTGAGAAAAAGCTTTTTTTTTTTTAATTTTTTTTATCGTACAGTTACGAATAATAGGTGTTGGAGTTACTGAACTCACAGTTACGAATTGTGGGCAATCTTTCGAAGTAATATTCCAACGGAGACTTGATCCTCAATCTCTTAGAATAACCTTAACTCTATCCTAACCCTCCAACCCTAACCCTAGTCCTAGCCCTGGCCCTAAACCAACTCTCTATCACCGGTAGGCATATAGGTCACCCGGATGGGATTAAATCAAGGTAATCCGATCTTCTCAAATCAACGAATTAAAAAATACGAAAAATTAAATTATTAATAAAAAAATTGTAAAATTTTTGAGTTAAACTAAAAAAAAAAAATTTAATTTTTAAAAAATAGCAAATGAAACAAATAAAGCAATAAAATAATCAAAGCTAATATTTAAGGGTTAGAGTTAGGGGTTAGGGTCATGGCCTTATGGGTTCGATTTGGAAGAGAGAGAAATGACCTAAGCTAAAGATTTTGAACTAAACTAGGCCGTTGTTTGAAACAACGACCTAGAAAAAAAATAGTAGGTGTGCGAAAGAACGGCTTGAGTTTAGATCAAATATAATAAAAAAATCTTGCTCTCTTTAACAAAGCTTTTCCTTAGGATTTACATATATCCCAATAGAAGTGTTCACCTCATTCCTAAGAGAAGTCATCACATTTTAATTTTTTTTTTAAAAACAGGTTCAGAAAAACATCTATTCACATTACTACATAAATAGCCCACACTTTTAACCAGTTTTTTTAACCCCCCGCAAAAAAAAGAAATTAGCAAGTTCAAGTAAGAAATTTCTTGAAAAAATTTCTTCAACGTAGCCCACTATTGGAAATAACGGGTTAAATAGACTTAACCTGTTAACACCAATAACGGGTTAGGTAGAATGATTTTAACAAAGAATCAGGCTCACTTTACCCGAAATTCAGATTCTCTGTTAAAATCATTTAACTAAACACGTTATTGGCATAACATGTTTATTTAACGTAACATGTTATTTCCAATAACAGGTTAGGTAGAAGATAAATTTGCACAAATTTTCATCCAAAAAATCAATTCTCTGTGTGAATTTTTATACTTAAACTGCTAATGGAAATAACGGATTAAGTGTGCATAACTCATTGTTTCCAATAGAGGGTTACAAAGTCTTGTTTTCTTTAATAGAGCTTTACCTTAGGATTTATATGATCCCAATAAAAGTGTTCATGCCATTCCTAAGAGATGTCATCACAAGTTCAAAATAAAAAAAAACACGAACAAATTTCACATTACTACATAAACAACACACACCTTTAATCAAAAACTTTTTACCCCCCCCCCCCCCCCCCCCCCAAAAAAAAGTATAAAATAAAATAAAATAAAATAAAAAAATAAGTTTAAGTCAGATATTTCTTGAAAAAATCTCTTCAAACTAGCCCGCTATTGGTGGTAACGGGTAACACTTAACACGTTATCTCCAATAACAAGTTAGGTTGAATTATTTTAATAGAGAATTTGTATCACTTAACCCAAAATTCGGATTCTCTATTAAAATCATTCAGCTAACCACATTATTAGCGATAATGGTTTATTTAACCTAATCCGTTATCACCAATAATGGGTTAGGTAGAAGATGAATTTGTTTTAATCCAAAAAATCAAGTTATGTTAGAATTTTTATACTTAACCCGCTAATGGCGATAACAAATTAAGTGTGCATAGCCCACTATTATCAATATCGGGTTAGGTTATGTTCCAAAAATAAAAAATTTGGGTCCACAGACAGTAGCTGTTAGCTGCACACAAACACAAAATTTTCAAATTCAAAGCAATTACAACAACAACAAAAACATATCTTTCATCTTACCATTCTCATTCATCCCTCGCATTCTCATCTCATTCATCTTCCACAATAACAACAACTTACACAAAATTTTCGTTACAAACACAAAATTATACTTATAACTTCAATTGCATTCTTCAACTTAGCACTGTTTCAAAAAAGTAATTACATGAGCATATATACACACATTTAGAAATATAAATCCTTTTGAAGATCAAGCTTCCTTTAGCACGAACATGTTCCAATTAAAACCTGCAACAGAAAACTTCAAAAATCTAAAATTTTGTATCCAATGAAATAAGTATTAAAGGTCTAGAACTTGAATTTTACATACATAATATGAAACTTACCTCACAATGAATCATCACCTTCTTTGTCAGCACTCTCTTCACCGGCTAGATCTTCTTCATATGCATTGGATCCGCTAAATAAATGACATGATTGAGTTAGTCAACCTAAAAAAGTAAGATTGAGTGATAATTTTTTAACTAAAAAGGGATATATTACCTAGCAACTTTGTTTGGACAATTTCTTGAATCGTGTCTGGTTCCCTGCATGCCGCATGCATTGCACCGTTTAGGCTTTTGGTGAAGTTGCTCCCTTATCGGCTTCAATCTCTTCCCGCTAGGCCTTCCCTATGTAATGCACTGACGAGGGTCCCCCATGGGTACATGAGATATATCCACATCTTTTCCATGTGCATGTCCACTGCCTTCAGTATATTCTTGGGTTGTGCACTACCTTCGGAACGTCTGCTAATTCCGGGTTGCAGAAGAGAAATGCCTTCAATCCCCTTAAGCATGTGGTCGAGCATGTATTTGTAACTTTCATTGTGAGAACAATCAATATTGACAATTTGTTTTGTGTGATGGCTCAATTCACAATAGCGAGATGCAAAATTCCCGCAAGTGCCATCGTGAACGGATGTATAGCTTCTTTTCATGACATCCAAGGTCCATCTTCATGTGATACATTGCTCCGTAGTGCTGTGTGACGGATGAACTGAAGAACCGCCAAAATTTGTTTGCAATGAATGCCTATAAATTCAAAAAAGAAATAACCACAAGTAGCCATTTGACGGAGTTTGCAAAATTGATTCAACCTCCCCGATTATGAAATTCCCCAAAGCTTCACATGGAAAACTGCACTATTTGGTGATTCAAGATCGACAACGAATGTCACATTATATAATAAGCTTTTATGTACTTCTTCTTGGAATTTGGAGAAAATCTTCAATGTGTAGATTCCCGCCATTTGTTCCTCCAAAGACCATTGGGTCTTCAATTTCAGTCTCTTCCCACAATTACGATGATTTTCTTTATGTTCCTCGTGTCTTTGCCTTGTGTTTTGTAGGTTCATTAATCAGGACATGTTGGAAGAATTTCTCACTCCTCATTTTTGATCGCTAGGAAGCTCTTACTGTGCTTTCCTCCTTGCCCGAAGCTAGCTCCTTGACTTGATCGAAGATGAACAAAAAATTCATGTAAGGTGTACTTCTTTTGGGTATGAGAATGCATAGACTCAATCCGTTGGCTACTCCACATGTCGGTTCAAAATGACTCTTGCATTGACTGGGGCCCATTTCTCATAAATTTCAAATAGATCGTTCAACCATTTGTTATTCTCAATTTCGTATTGCAAAAGAAATAATTTCTATTTCCCTTCGAAATCATTTATATATTCAGAATTAGAGATGATACTCATCCCTAAACTTATCGACATCATTCTGCATACGAACCTCGTGCGGTAACTTATCCAATATATACCAAATGCAATACCGATGCCGAGTCTCGGGAAAAACTTTCTTCACTGCAACATTGATCCCACGTTCCTGGTTCGTCATGATGCAAGATGAAGCACGTTTCATGAAGCCTAGCCACTTTTCAAAGAACCATACAATGGAAGAGGCATTTGCATTTGGAATGAACCCACCTCCTAAGAACGTTGACCGTCAAGGATGATTGATCCCCACAAATGGAACAAATATCAGTTTGTGTTGTATGTGGTATCAAAGAAAAGTACATCCCAAAATTTTTCATAATTCATCCTAGTTCTACCATCCACCCAAATACAATGAGACGAATGGCCTTTGGGATCTACTTGGAAATCATTAAAAATAAAGGATCTGTCAGTTTTTTCGATTCAAAAAAATTAATGAGCATTTTTCCGTCGTGTCATTTCATTGCTTCCTGTGAGTCTCTCTAGATTTATAGCATCTTTATCAGTGAATCATATTTTATCGTGACCTCCACTAGTACTTTCAAAGAAAAACATTTATTTGCACGTAGGAATACTAGCTTGGAAAAGTTGGTCCATTATTCTTTTATTGATTTTCGATACACTATGATTTTGGGGCAAAAGATGTCTTCTACCGGGTGATGTAAATTCATGATTATGTGGTTCATGAAATGAATGAAAAACCCATGTATTACTTTGTTCGTTTAGTTTTACACGAACAAAAACTTTGCAACCTGTTCTAGAAGTAGTTTCCCATCTACCATCATTTCCACTCTTATGCATTGCGAACCCCACAAATCTAGCATAGCTCTGATAAAACATTTTTGCTTCCTCTAGAGTGCAAAACGTCATACCTATTAATGGTTTAAGGTGCTCATCAACTTGTGGCTTAGATTCACCATGTTTTTGTACACACACAAAATTATAACCGGCAGCAGAATTTCCTTAATCATTCTCCATATCTAATATAAAAAATAATACAATTCTCAATACACTAATCATATAATCTGAATAAAATTATTCATATATATAGATACGAAACAATATACGTGAGAAATCCATACAAATGACAACAAAAAATTCTCAAACTTTACGAGTAAGTCGGACTCACCCCCAGACAAAGCCAATACAAGTTGTAGAAGTAATTTTCGACTTACGGTTTGTAAGATACGGCCGTGTATTTCTTTATCTCAAGAAAAACCAAATAAAGCGATACATGGTTGTATATCGCAAACCGTGAGTCGAAATTCATCTCTAGAAGTTGCGTTAGATATCCAACCTAACCGCACAGTTTCGAAATTTTTGGAACCCATCTGTGCGGTACTCTACGTTTCATACTCAAAATTTTCAAAATTAATTGTTTTAGTTGTTGTTACGAAAGCATAGTAAAACCATACAAACGACATTCAAAAATTTTGAAACTTTGCGAACAGTTCGGATTCATCACACAAGCCAACACAACTTCTAGAGATGAGTTTTGACTCACGATTTGTAAGATACGACCGTATATTGCTTTATTTCAAGAAAAACCAATATAAAGTGATACATTGCCATATCTCGCAAACCGTGAGTCGAAACTCACATCTATAAAATCTGTTCACTTGTGTATGGTGAATCTGACCTACTAGCAAAGTTTTAGAATTTTTCGTTGCCATTTTTTAGGTTTTCTACATTTTTATACTCAAAATATTCAAAATTAGTTGTTTAAGTCGTTGTGTTACGAAAATATAGAAAACCCACAAACGGCATCAAAGAATTCCAAAACTTTGTGAGCAAGTCAGTTTCACCATACACAAGCCAATGCAACTTCTAGTGGTGAGTTTCGACTCTCGGTTTGCAAGAAACGACCATGTATTGCTTTCACTCACGAAAAAGAATGGAAAGCGATACATTGCTGTATCTTGCAAACCGTGAACCGAAACTCACTTCTATAAGTTGCGTTGGATTGTGTGTGGTGAGTCCGACCTACTTGTAATGTTTCGTAATTTTTGGATGTTTTTTGTAGATTTTTACACAAAACACGCAACAACCCTTTTGAATATTCACATATATTGTTCGATATTAGTATAAGTGCACAAATGACATCCAAAAACTTCAAAACTTTGCGAGTAGGTCAGAATCACGTAACACAAGACAACGTAACTTCTAGAGGTAAGTTTCGAATCACGATTTATGAGATACGGTCATGTATCGCTTTATTTTGTTTTTTCTTGAGAAAATGCAATACATGGTCGTACCTTGCAAACCGTTAGTTTGTGTGTGGTGAATCTGACCAACTCACAAAGTTTCAAATTTTTTTTTGTCGTTCGTGTCGTTTTACTAAGATCGAACAATAAAAATTATGACTACATCTACAATTAGAGTGAATAACAACAACTACGTTTACAATGCTACCATCTACAATCATCAAAAACTAGATACAAACTACTATATCTACATAATTACGCATCAAAAAAATCAATTCAAGTAATTACTAAATATAAAAATCTACATAAATAAAACTATGAGGCCAGGATTTAGTAATTACCTTGCACAATAGAGATTTGCACAATATAGGTGTTGTCAACAATGTGTTCAGATTTAATCTGCGAACTAGGGTTTTAAGCTTCCGATTATCTTTCGATATTGGAGAAGGGGTTTGGTAGGGTTCGGGAATGAGAGGGAGATCGAGAAGAGAGTTTGAAGGAGGTGGCCGGTTTGGCTGAGGTGGAGGAGGTGTCGGAGGTCGGGAATGTTTGGAGTTGGGGATTTTTAGGTGTTCTGGTTTAGGTGGGTTCGAGAACGAGAGAGAGGCACGCCGGAGGACAGTTGGGAGTCGAAAGTGGAGGATGGTCTTTTTTGGGTTGGGTTTCGGTCAGGGTGATAGACACTAAGAGAGGAGAGAGTATGAGTGAGAAAGGGAGAAAGAGAGAGTTAGAGTTGAAGGGGTATAATGGGGTGAAATCCCCATTATACCCCTAAGTGTTTAATTGAGAGGGGAAGAGATTGGGAGGGTGAGATATGAGTCATTGGTTCTTGATCAATTCGATCAAACAGCTTATATCAGAGTTTGTAACGAGTCTGTGCAAACAGACCCATTTGCAATAAAGCATTGCTCTCTCTCTCTCTCTCTCTCTCTCTCTCTCTCTCTCTATATATATATATATATATATATATATATATATATATATATGTGGAGCCCTTCGGTTGAGCACTAATTTTATTGAGAACTCCTTAAGAACTTACGGAGTAGACCCCCCATGAAAAATCCGAACCGACAATCTTGTTCTACATGCCTTAGATAGCATAACATAAAGAAATAAAGTAATTTGAGGTCCATTTGCCCATCCATCAAATGTAGTAGAATTTTCAGCCATACAATTTTGCGATGATGTAAATCATAGACAAATGAACTTCAAATTACTTGATTTCTTTACGTTATGCTATCTAAGGCGTGTAGAACAAGATGGCTAGTTCAGATTTTTCATGGGGGTTCTACTCCGTGAGTTCTCACAGAGTTCACATCAAATTTGTTCTCAACCGAAGGGCTCCCATATATATATATATATATATAGGTAGATGGTATATTAGGTAGATCTCTCTCTCTCTCTATATAGGTTGATGATATATTAGGTAGATATTAAAATATAGGTACATAAAGATAAACATAAATCACCTATTATCTTTTTTTAATTTTATGTATCTAGATGATATATTAGATAGATATTAAAATATAGGGACACAAAGATAAACATAAATCACCTCTTATCTTTTTTTTTATGTATCTACATTTTCTCCCTTATAATTACCCCTTGCTCTCTCTGTCTCATTATTTACAACAATTTAGTAACAAAGAAATTTTCAAATTTTTTTTTTTTTTTGCTATTAGATTATATTAGTCAAACTTGATAGAATTGTGGATTTTTTGAATGTGTGGAAGCAAACTCTGAATTGTTAATTTTTTCTATTTTCTTTTCTCTGTTGGATTTTTCAAGGTTACAAAATTGAGTTACATGTAGGAGTATGTATAGTCTATAATTAAAGGTAAATATATGTATAATTCTAACTGTACAATACAATTATACACACTTAGTTTCTTTTGTACATCTTTCTAAGACAAGCTGTAAGTACCATATGTTGAAAGATACTTATTTTGTCATCTATTTTAAATTTTAAAACTGTTGTGTTATAAAAGATTTAAAAAAATCACATAAAAGAAATATATATCAATAAAAAATACCATATTTTAATTTATTTTAAATATTAATGTTTTTGGGTTTACAAAATTAAGTTACATGAAAGAGTAGTATAATTATTGACTTACCAAGCAAGCATATATTCACTATTGTTTCTTTAAGCACGCATCAAGATTTAAACTTTAAAGTAAATCTAAATACTACATCTAAATATTGCTTTTTATAATTATCATATAATTTTAGGTGAATTTTATATTTTTTTCTTTTTATAATTACCTAATAACTATCTTGAGATTGTTTAATGTAAATATTCTAAGATTTGAACTTTGATGTAAATCTGAATATTATAAAAGGTTAAAAAAAAAAAGTGAAGTTAAAACTAAATTTAAATTATGGCACTTATTTTTTATTTTCTATTTTAAATTTTGAAAATAAAAATATTTCGCTGTAAAATATTAGCGATTATTGATCCAAAGGAATCAGTATCAGTTCAAACTTTTTGAAGTTGTTATCTTTGTAATCAGTTGAAAGACTAAAACAAGTATATACAGTTGAAAGACTAATATGCTTTCTGAGTTATTTTTTTTCCTATAGCACCTTTACCTTTGGAACTAATGAAAACAATCATCAAATTGCAACTTGTAGTTTCTTTCCCTTTCTTCTTCTTCCATTATTATTAAAATAAAATTAATATTGTTATGAATTTCTTTCTTACTATGTTAAACATCAAATAAAAATTTCTCCTCGGTCTTACCCCGGCCCTGGCCATCATGAAGGAATAAAGTAACGCATTTCTGCATTTGAAAGGTTTCCTTTTTCTTTTTTTGGATTAAAGACGGTAACAACCATCATAATTTATTGAAGAGAAATCAAATATACAAAACTCGCGAGCAGGCCTTGCTCAATAAAACACCCAAAAACAGCTCCCAAACAAAGGATTTGAATCCTCTACGCTCACAAAATATGAGTTAATGATACACTTATTTAATATCAACTATCCATCATAAATCAAGTTTGGTAAATGATAAAAATTAATTATATTACTTATTAATAATATCAAATATGTTTCAAGCTAATTATAATAGTTTCCATTTAAAAGAAATTTAACAGCCTAAATGAGAGATCCTCTCATAAATTTTTGGGCAAAATTTTTTATATAAAAAAACACGTACATATTTGGCCAATATTTTATTTTCTCTGAGTTTCCTTAATACAAAAGACTTAACTTTAATCCAATGAGTCAAAAAATAACTAACAATCATTTAACATATTTTTTGGGTGAAGAAAATATGATTGTACAACTGAATCAAACAACATACAAACTACACCACTAATACTTAATAGAATTACAATTTCTTCCTTAATAATTGTAATGATATCCAACAGTAAATAACATTGATTGCAAATTTGAGTCAAACAATATAAAGAACAGCTATCAACTACATGTTTTCTCAAATTCATTGAATATTGAATCAACCTAGGTAATTATAAATTGTGATTTTGAATTAATTTTAAAATACCATACATTTATGTTTTTATTTTTTGAATTTTACATGTCTTCTCAAATTGCAAGTGGTACCCAGATTCAGGACATCTAAAATTCAAAAATATTGGCCATTGAATTTTTTGACTAATTGGATTAAAGTCAAGCATTTTTTGATTAACTTAGAGAAAACAAAATATTTATCAAATATGTAGGGTGCTTTTTATATATATAAAAAAAAAACTTACCCAAAAATTCATGAGAGGATCTCTCATTTAGGTTTTTATTTTTTTTAAAATGGAAATTATTCTAATTAGCTTGATTGAATCATATTTGATTTTAATAATAAGTAATGTAATTAATATTGACCATTCATCAAACTTGATTTACGATGGGCAGTTGATATTAAATTAGTGCATCATTCACTCATTTTGTGAGCGTAGTGGATTCGAATCCCACCACCACCACCTTCTCCTCCATCAAATTATTCACCTCTTAATCCTTCCTCAAATCTAACCCACCATTACCACCACCACCTTATCCTCCCTCGAATCCTTCACCTTCTCACTTAAATCCGACAAACCACTACCGCCTCATTTTTCTCATCCCTAAAATCCTTCACCTCCGACCAGCCACCACCACCACCTACGTCTCTCCATTGAAATGTTAAATCCAACCAACTACCACCACAGCCTCCTCCTCGTCCTCCCTCGAATCCCCCCCCTCCCCCTTAATACCCTAGATTTTTAAATAATTTTTTAAAGATATATAAATGAATCAAAATGATTTTTGGGAATTTAATAAATATTTTCTGAAAATTTTTGGGAATTGAATAAATATTTTCTGAAAATTTATCTTTTTACACGTGCAAAACACGTGCAAATATTTCTTGGGAAGTTCAAAGTCAAAATTTATTTTGGGGAAACTCATTATTTATTATTAAATATTATTTTTGAATTTTCTGAATTTTTTTAATAATTATTGGACATTATTACAAAAAGAATGACTTTTGTGCAAAATTACCACTTGAAGTGAAAACTCCAGATTTTCAAATTTTTAGGCTGGGCATGATGCCTAGTCAACTCAGAGGTAAAGAGTTTACTTTTGTTTTAATAAATTTGGTTTATTTTGCAAATTTTGGTAAAGGATGATCTTTTTGCAAAATTGCTATTTAGAGGGGTAAAAGTGCAAATTCTTTTTTCTGGGTTTTCAAACAGTATCGGCTGGTTGTAGGCTGGTTTTTTTTGTTTTCAAAACTTAATTAAGTTGGTTTTATTCAATTTCCAAGTATAGGAATTTATATATGTAAATATATATTTTAAAAGAGGCATTTTACAAATCTACTCAAAAACCCTAGACACCCTTATTCCGGCCTATATTAGGGTGAGGTACAGCCATCTCTTTGCTGCATGACACAAAGAGATTTCTTATTATTATTTCTTGGAGTTTTCAAGTGGGGATTCTTGGTTTTCTTGCGAATAAGGACTTTTCTTATTCTTTATTTCCTTCGGTTGATTCTTCAAAGAGGTGAGTGATATATGTTTGTCTTGTATTGTTCTTTGAATGTTGTATGTAATGATTTATCTATTAGAAAGCATGTTAGGGATTGGTATAAAGATATAATGGATTTGATGAGCAAATGAGTTTAAAAAATTGGTTCTTTTATGAAAACCTAGTTATTTATGATTAAATTTACATATGAAGATTTGAGATTGTTAAAGAACCTAATAGAAATCATGAGTAGGTTATTTCTTTCAGATTATTGCTGATTTGATTGAGTATGATGAATGTTATGCACAAATGGATCAGAAATGTATGAATACCCTGTTGATGAGTTTGGATGAATGCAAGTTTGACTATAACATGTTACAATCACATATATTTAGGGGTTAACTATTGTGAATGATGGTTTATATATGATTTAAATGAATTATAAGAAAGGTTAATGAATTAAAAGATCAAGTTTGAAGTTGGATTGGGATAACTAGACTTGTGGCTGATGCATTTTGACCACTTTGGGATTTTATGAATGTGTGAAGTCTTCAACTGGATTTGAGTTGTTTTCAATTACTAAAATGAATTAGAATTCTCTATTGTGTATTTACAATGGTTTCTTGATGATTTAGATATATGCACATATTCATGTCTTATTTTGAAGAAATTCAATGAATTACTATTTTATTAATTCGATGTGGTTTTGATTTGTTTTATGAACTCCTATATACTCTACAAGTCACATTTGATCATCTCAGGAATGTACTTTTACAGATTTTGTTTTTATAAAGTAAAACACCGTATCGGTTAAAATATGCACAAACTCAAACTGCAGTCTGCAGGTACGACAGTCGACTGGTTAATTTTGACAGTCGCCCGTCGCGATCCTGGTTGCAGTGTTTTCTTGAAGTTTTGGATTTTCATGCGGGATAGTCGACTGACCACTTTATACAGTCGACTGCCACTGCTCTGATTTATGTTTTCTTGAAGTTTTGGATTTTCATGCGGGACAAGCGACTGACCACTTTATACAGTCGACTGTCACTGCTCTATTAGTGTTTCTCAAGGTTTTTGATTTTTACGCAGGACAGCCGACCAACTATAGTATGAAGTCGACTGCCACTGCTCTGACTGACGTTTTCTTGAGCTTTTCTGATATTCTTTTAAAACGATTGATTCTTTAATTTTTTGGATTAATGACCTATTGTTCTAAATATTATTTTGCTACGGATTATAGTACTTTCGAGACATTTTCTAAATATAATAGAAGTGTGAGTTGTAATGAAAGTTCGGTTTTGATGGTTGAGTGTGAGTCTCTAGAGGGTGTGTGGGACCCTAGCGTACCGACAGTTGAGAGTTGTGGGTTGGCCTGTTGAGGCTTGTTGCTGATCAGTTGAGTTAAGTTTGGTAGGGTACACCAACTCTAGGAGATTTGTGAATTAATTTAATTAACTTAAAAAGATAAGGATAAACACTAGATGGTGATATGATGAAATGAGAACATGGGTTATGGACCTCAGTATGGTTTGCGGTGTGAAATAATCCCCGTAATTATCGAGGTGTGAGTGAAATAGTCTCTGAAATTACCTACGGAGTGGGACTGATCTCCGAAATTATCGGGGTCGAGGCGACGCTCATGGGGTACTCGTGTGATGATGCGCCATAGCTTGCGGTGTGGAGGTATTCTCGAAGATTCCCAGGTATGAGTGAAATAGTCTCCAGAATTATCTATGGATAGAGATTGACCTCCGAAATTATCGGGATATGGGCTAATACTCACAGTTTATCTATATCTCATAGTAGTCATCGTTGTAGGATTAGTTGCATGGCGGAGGATTAAACCCTATTAAGTGGAGAACGTTAAGAGCTTGCACCGGACCTATGTAGAGTGGGATGCATAGAATCTGACAAGTATGCATTAGAAAGTCAGCATATAGCATTGATGTTTTTTTGACTTGGTTTTATGCATATTGTTTCCTGTTTTTCTACACTTGACACTTAGTCTAGTTTCACTTGATGTTTTCATGTTTTATTTATTATTATTTCTTATTTCATTTATTCTTGCTGTTGATACATATTGATACTATGTTTCATGTTTTATTTATGTTGCATTTATTTATTTTTATGTCACTCACACCGTTATGGCTGACCCCTGTAGTTTTGGGGGTTATGGTTATCTCTAGCCTCATGTTTTACAGGTAAGTTCTTATTGCTTGGGATTTGGATGCATGAGATAGAATTGATGTTATGGCTTATGTAAATTGTAAAAGAATGTGTTGTAAAAGAAAGATTGTAATTCAAGGTGTTTATTTTTCCGCTGTGTTTTGTAATGGACTAATATAATAAAAGTTGGAAAAAAATTATCTGTATTTTTGGCTAAGTTTACTATTATAATTGAAGTTGATATTAAAAATTGTGCCACGTATTTCTGAGATATCATATTGGAAATTCGAGGAGCTACACCCCTAATCTGACCAATCACCACCACCCCCTCTTTCTCATCCCTCAAATCTCTCACCTCTGAGCAACCACCACCTCCACCACCAGTATCACCTACCTCATCTCCATTAAATCTCTCACCCCCTTTCTTCTCCCTCACCATATTCTCCATTAAATCTAGACAACCACTAATACCAATACCAACACCAACATCATCATTACCTCCTCCTCCCTCGAATCCCTAAACCCCCCCCCCCCCCAAATCAATCACCACACCACCACTATCTCTTTCTCCTCTCTCAAATCCCATAAATCCATCAAATTAGGATATTTATTTCCTAATCATATCCAAATAAATAATAATAATAATAATAATAATAATAATAATAATAATAATAATAATAATAATAATAATAAGGATAATTTTGTCATTGTAAAGTGAAATAGCGACACGTGCTTGCACATGCTCGAAAAAACTGCTCAAAATAGATGGAGTATGCGAAAATGCCCAAAAAAATTGACGACAATGCAAAAAAAAGTTGGGTAGGATAAAGTGCTAAGAGAGTAAAATACATTAGGGTTAAACGAAATTTATCCTTTAAGAAACTTTGGAACACATGGGTGTACTCGGTTGTTAGACGAATATAAATATTGATAACTATAAAGCCACAGTAAGAACTGTAAGGTTTGGAATGTAATTACATATTAAATACATAGCGAAAAAAATTACAAAATTATCGAAACCTAGCCATGGATTCATACGAAAACCATAAATCGTGTTTAAGAGTTTTACCTTAAGATGGATCTACTGTCTCCACAGTATGCTGATCACATCACTGCAATATTGCGGTGTCTCTACGGTATCCACATGAACGGAACGAAAAACGACTCCCTCAGACCGCGGTGCTAGATGCGGGAAAGGAATGTTCGTCCTCATGATCTGTCTCTCACACAATCTGTGACTTAGAGTTTTTTCACGTGTCTCTTTTTCACAGATACATATCATATATATATGTACAAAAAATCAACCCTAAGAGAGTAATAAGGTTGCTGAGCTCACAATCTGGCCTGGGTCAGATTCGTGTGAGCCTTTGAACTTTAGTCGGCCCATTTAATCTAATTAAATGTACAACCAATGTCAGGAGTCCAAGTCTTACTTGGATCCCTAATTAAATTCATCTTATGAATTTAAATCTCAATTTTGATCCATTTTATGTGTGTGACCCTATAGGTTCCCATTATGTTGGCAGTAATACTAAAATCATATTCGAGTATTACAAATAGTGAGCGGTATCTGGCAATACATAACTGTTACTCAAGTAAAGGAATGTCAGTGATTTGACAAAACCTATCCGTGATCAATGTTACCATGTAGTCTAGTCCCTTTGTCCAAATATCTTAATTAACCAAAAGGCATAGAATGTATCACCTTTATATAGTTCAATCTTTGGTTTCTTGATGTCTTAGTAGACTTACTAAAACAAATGAGATTAATATCTCATATTAACTCATTTGAGCATGACCATGCAGTTTGCAGTCTCACTCAATCTAGGGGTCATTAGATATCGATCTTGTTATGTAAGAGGGACAAATTTTATCTAAGTCACTTACATCCCTCTGTATAATTTATAGTATATCCAATAGTCAACTTTATAATCACCTTATTACAGGCAATGCTTGATGACATTAAAATGTATAACTTCTCATGTAGGGAACCATAGTGACTTAGAGTCAAAGGACTACGTATACCATGGTCACTCTGAGAACCGCTTATGACACTCACGTAACGATCCATACAGCGTTCTCATGGTGGGTCAGTCCTATATATTATTACTCTAATATATACCTATGTGAAGACTTGATATCTCATATCCATGACCCGTGAGAACGGTCATCGGTCTACACAACCACTAAACTCTATGTATTATCGTTATCCTAATTCACAATAGTACTTGACTAGGGACATTTAAGAACATTTTTCTGATTTTAGCCAATAGGTGTTGATTCTTAATTTTGATGATCACAACACACTGCAACATGTATCTGTGCTATACTTTATAATTGCAGGTTGTATACACAAAGGTTCATTACTATACAGCTGAACAAATGAACAAGCAAAAGCTCCAGATAAAGACAATGGCTAAAGCTTCACTCAAGACTCAAGTCAAGACCTATGCTTTAAGTGTCATATATTGTTATGTCTTGTAAACAAATGTAATCTTTTATATTTCTTGAGTCTTAGTATGATGTAAAGCCTTGTCACACACACATACACTCACTCTTTTACAAATGTGTGTTTTTCAAACTTCAAACAAGGTCAAAACAGTTTGAAATAGTTTAGCTTTTGAGTACCAGTCGACCGATACCTATACCAGTCGACTGAGTCGGTACAAAACTGACTAAACTTATTCAAACTCTGACTAGTCGACTCATCATGGCAACCCAGTCGACTGTTCAAGTGCGTTTGACAGTTTTGTGCTTTTAAAATCGTTTTTCAAATTCAAATATTTCTAGATCCGTTGGTTGACAGTTGAACAACTGATTCACCAACGTCCAATGAATCTATCTCTATAAATAGAGATTAGAATCCACTGTTAAAAGGTCTAATACTCCAAGCATTCATTTTTGAGATTTTAAGTGTTACATTTTTCAAGAGACAAAGCTTTCAAATCAATAAATCTTGGTTCTCTACATTCAGTCCAGTATAACATCTGATTTCATTCTAGACTGGATATAGAAGTCAACCTCTTTAGCCACGTACTATAACACAAATCACAAACAAGACTATAGGTTGATTGTAAACTTTTTTGTTTTTCTTTTCCTCTCGGTTGGAGAGTAGGACTCTAGGTTGTAGAGTCAGTTGTGTCACTCTTGGTGGAAGAGTGGGTTGCTTTCTCTGGTTGAGAGAAAGGACTACGGGTTAGACGAGGTTGTTGTCTGAACGCCGTAGGGTATTCTTGTAAACTTTTTCAAGAATAGTGGAAATCTCAAGTGGGTTGCTTGGGAACTGGATGTAGGTCGGGAGGACTGAACCGGGATACATCGTGTGCACTCTGTGGTTGTATTTCTCTTACTTGCATTTACATTTTCTCTATTGTGTTAGTACTGTAAAACTTGTCTGGACAGTCGACTCAATACATTATCAGTCGACTGGTCAGACTCGTATATAAGTCGTTTGATCTACTTTAAGTCGACTTCACAGAGTTGTTTGAATTATCTTTTATTTGGTTAGTTCAGTCGACTGGTTCACTCCTAAGTCGACTGTACCGAAGAAAAATTCTTATTCCGCAATTTTATTTCAATAAACACTATTCACCCCCCCTCTAGTGTTTGTTGCCTCGCCTACAGGATCCAACAATAGGATCTCACAATCAAGTCATGCACTTGATATCCCATGGCATTGAACTTACTATTCTAAGGACTTCATTATGTTCATTTAATTCACAATAAATAACACAATAAATAAAATGCATAATACGAAATAAATATCATAATACAATGTAAAGTAGTAATATCAATACACAACTGGCCTCTCGGGCATACACCAACAAGAACAACCCCTGTGCGTAGCAAAAGTTAATTGCTAGTTGTTACTATTATTTTTTTTAAACAATAAATTTCATAAGAAAAAAAAAAGAAAAAGAATCATTCTAAGAGAGGATTAGGTGATCCAATGGCGCCCTTGCCATTACACATGACTAGTAATTTACACGTGCGCTACATGTCTGTATATATATATATATATATATATATATATATATATATATATATATAGGAAATGCTCCATTGCAAACGGGTCCTGTGAAAACAGGTATAAAAATCACTGAAGCCGTTGTTGGGAACAACGGCTTCAGTTATGTTAACACTGAAGTCGTTGTTTCCAACAACGGATTAGTTTTATAAAAAATTATAACCTAAGTCGTTATTGGAAACAACAGCTTCAGGGTTAACATAACTAAAGTCGTTGTTTCCAACAACGACTTCAGAGGTTTGCAATGGAGCATTGCTCTATATATATATATATGAGGTTTATTCCATTGCAAACGGGTCTGTTTGCACGGACCCGTTGTGAACGAAAATCTCAGCCATTGGATCTAGATCCAACGCTTAGATCTGTGATGTTTTTTTTCTGAATATTTTGCCTTATCCCGTCGTTGCCAATGACAGGCTAAGTTATAATTTTTTTAAAAAAAATATAACTTAGACCGTCATTGGCAACGACGATCTAAGGTAAAATAACCCTTTTCTTTTTTTTTGAACTGTATCTTATCTCTCTCACTCACTACCTTCTCTGTCTATCTTCTTCCCAGTTCTATAGCCTCGAAACCCAACCGAATCCGACCCCCTCTAACTCGAGCAAGACCTCCTCTCTCACTTCACTCTCTCACTCACTCTCTACCTCTTCTCCCTCTCTCCATCTTCCGAATAACTCCGCAAAAACCAAAAAAAATCCTAATCCTAACCATCTCCCAATCTCCTCCTCCCCGGTCCACCGTTGTTGCTGCTCCTATATTCACTCTCTCTCTCTCTCTCTCTCTCTCTCTCTCTCTCTCACTCCCAATCTCTCCTCCAATCTTCGAATCCCGACCTCCATTCTTCGAACGCAAATCGAGAAGTGAAAACCATAGTTCTTTGACAACACCTACATTTGGAAAATCCGTAGTGTGCATGGTAATGACTTAATCCTTGACCTTGTAGTTATTATATATTTATGTTATTTTTTATGTTTTTATGTCACTTTCTAATTAATTGAATTGATTATTGTGAGGCATAATTTTGTGGATGTAGTAGTTTGTACGTAGTATTTTTATGGATTTAGACGGTGGGATTTTAGTCGTAGTTGTTGTTGTTTGCTCGTAGAATTTGTAGATTGAGTCAGATTTATAAGTGTTCGATATTAGTAAATCCGCGTAAACTGCAAAAAAAATCCAAAACTCTGCGAGTGGGTCGGAATCACGACACATATGCTAACGGAACTTGTAGGAGTGAGTTTCGACTCACAATTTGCAAGATACGGCCATGTATCGCTTTTCGTAAATAAAAACCCAAATAAAGCGATACACGGCCATATCTCATAAACTGTAAGTCAACACTCACTTGTAGAAGTTGTGGTGGCTTCTTTTACGTGAATTCTTTCAAGTTGCAAAGTTTTATCAATTTTTGATGCCATTTGTGGGGTTTTGTCACTCTTCTCGAACAAGAACATAAAAAGTTAGAATTTTTTTAGTACGATTAGACTAGAAAACCCTACAAATGCCCTCCAAAAATTATAAAACTTTATGAGTAGGTTGGACTTACGTAACAAGCCACGAAAATTTGTAGAAGTGATTTTTGACTCACAGTTTGAGAGATTCGCCCGTGAATCGTTTTATTTGGATATTCTTGAATTAAAGCTTTACTCGGCTCTATCTCGTAAACCGTGAGTCCAAAATTACTTGTACAAGTTATGTTGGCTTGTGTTTGGTGATTCCAACGAACTTGCAGAGTTTCGGATTTTTTGGATATCGTTTATGCGTTATTTATCTCGTATTCGCTCTGTAGCGCCCCAAATTTTCAATATAATATCTTAGAAATACGTGGCACAATTCCAGAATCAACTTCAATGTAATCATAAATATAGAAATCAAATATAGGGAAATTTAAAACTTTTTATTACATCAATTGTTTACAAAGCATAGCGGAAAATTAAATACCTTGAATTACAATCTTTCTTTTACAACACACCCTTTACAATTTTATATAAGTTCTATTATCATTCTAGCACATGCATCTAAATTCCAAGCTATAGGCACCTACCTGTAAAATATGAGGCTAGAGATAACCCTAACCTCCAAAACTACAGGGGTCGGCCATAACGGTGTGAGTGACATCAAAGAAACAACATAAATAAAACATAAAGCATAGAGTCATAAAACAACATGTATTAACAACAAGAATAAATGAAATAATAAATAACAATAAATAAAACATGAAAACATCAAGGAATATAAGATAGTAAATAGTAAAGCATGAAAACAACAAGTAAAACTAGACTAAGTGTCAAGTGTGAAAAAAACAGAAACAAACATGCATAAAACCAAGTCAAGAAAACATCAATGCTATATGCTGACTCTCTAATGCATACTTGTCGGATACTATGCACTCCATACTACATAGGTCCGGTGCAAGCCCTTAACGTTCTTCACTTTATAGGGTTAGATCCCTCGTTATGCAACTAATCCTACTACGGAGATGGAAACAAGATCTAGAAGACTCCGTGAATAGGCATCACAGCCCTCAACGCGCAAGCATTATGTAAGAATAGCTCAAAAACCGGAGAATCACCTCTCTGCCGTGTACCCCACGAATAGGCTTGCGAGGCTCTCGACTTGCAAGATACACCAGGTACATTCCGTGTAATACCCTGTAGTTTTCAAAAATACATACATACATACATATATATATATATATATATATATATATATATATATATAAATGGTGTAAGAAGAATAAGGTGCTGTTTGATTTGGGATTATATGCAGCATATATGTAATAATATGGAAGTGTAATGATGTATGGAGGGGGGGCCCACGGTGCATGAAACAACCTGCCATTGTGATGACGTGGCTTTGGTAATGGGGCCCACCCATGATATTGGTGCTGCTGTGCTTTCGGTTGAAAGTGAGAACGGGGAGAGAAAGGTATGTGATTATATCCCATATCGGTAAGAAAAGTAAATAAAATAATATATAAATAATATAGCCTATGATCAAGAGTCACCTAATCGGTTAACCAACTTTTGAGAGGCAGCCTGTGGTGGGCAGTTGTACTACATAGTATCTAATTTATCTTCTAAATTGTATAAAATTGTCTAAGCTAGGGGTAGTGGCGTTACAAATAGTATCAGAGCCAACTTTCGACACCGAGTGTGAGTAAGAGTGGGCGAGATGTATGCCTGAGATGGAGCTAGCAGATGTATGTCGGATATGCCTGAGAGGGAGCGAGGTGGCGGCCTGAAATAGTGGACCACCCGCAGAATCAGGGTACGGTGCAGCTAGCGGAATCAGGGTACTCCACTCCACATCTGCTAGAAAGGAGATCCTGCACTAGATTGTGCATGTCCGTGCTCAGCGAGGATGCTGATTTCTGAAGGGGGGTGTGTGTAACACCCCGTAGTTTTCAAAAATACATACATACATACATACATACTTACATACATATATATATATATATATGTATGTATATATATATATATATATATATATATATATATATATATATATATATATATATATATACATATATACATATACATATATATATATATATACATATATATATATATATCTATGTATGTATATCTATGTATGTATATGTATATATATATATATATATATATATATATATATATATATATATATATATATATATATATATATATATATATATATATATATATGCTGCATTCCACTTCGATATTATTAATTCGGTTGATTTCTTCAATGAGGTGAGTGACATATGTTTGTTTTCTTATTGTTCTAAGCATGTTGTATGTGATGATTTGTGTATTAGAAAGCATGTTAGGGATTGTGTGATGATAATGTGAATTCTTGATGTGTGAATGAACTAAAAATTGAATCTTTTCATGAAACCTATGCTTTGATGATTAAAACTCATTATAGATGATTTGAGATTGTTAAAGAACCTAATAGAAATCATGAGTAGGTTAATTCCCTTCACATACTTGCTGTTTTGATTAATTGTATTGAGATTATTTGAAAAGGTGCACCAAATTTGGATGAAGATGAGTTCTTAATTGTTGAGTATGCATACATATTCACCAGTATTGTATCTATATATCGGTACTTTGAGTTGCTTGTTCCTGTTGTATGTCACTAAATTATTCGTTGAACATAAGCTAAATGACCTGGATATCATTATCAGGGTTATACATGATTTTTTTTAATTGAACAGTTTGACTATAAATTAGGTGGCAGCTTAATAAGTCGTCATTAAAGCTGGTTTAGTGGGCTTAAGAAAAGGCTGTATTTCCATATATCTCTACAACTGTTTATGTTGGTATTCCATAATAAATATTCTTATAGGGTTCAATGATTATTATGAGTATGCTTGTATGTATATTTAGAATTTGAGCAAAACTAGTCTGTTGGAATTAAGGAAGGAGTATTCTATATTATGTGATGGATGAGGTAAGTTAGTGCGAAGAACTGGAGTTAGACAATCAAATGATTTACAAGAACCATATACAGGTCAATTTTGTACATACCGACCAACATAGCACTGAATTCCATTCTATAGCTGATCGAATTTTCAAATTAAGTACCTTTCTGGTTTATCTTTAAAGATAAGTTTATAAGATAGGCTCCCAAGTAGTAGTGTAGACTGTAGAGTTTATATGACATCATTCGAGCATTTTGCCATTCAGCCGGACATGTTTTCAATTGCATCCATAATGCAAGTATGCATAGTTTGTTTAGTCTTTGCAACAGAACTAGCCGCAATGTGGAGTATTAATCTACTGTTTTAAATGACGTTTTGCTACATACTACAGTATTTTTACAGAAAGATATATTTTGTTGTAATTACTTTCCTATGACTCTATAAAGAGAGATATATTTGGTTTTCAAAGGAATTAATGTTTTGTGATATTCTACGACTTAAAAATAAGATTTTTTTTATATTCAATGGATTTAATATTTTATTTGGATTCTGGAACTTTATGAGTACATTAAGTAAATTTGGATTTGTGGATTTAAGGAGTTCTCTTCGTAAAATCATTTGATGAGGAAATTAAGAGTTTATTGAAAGTTTTGGTGTTGATGCTCTTCTGTAAATCTTTAGGAGTTGAGTGGGAGTCCTGTGAATCAGCAGATGAGATTTTGTTGATTTAGACCAGTTAGGTCTTGGGGTTGTTGTTGTGAAATTAAGTCCGGCAGGATACACTAACTCTAGATATGAGGATTTTTGTGTTCCTTTAATAATAACAAACTTAAGGACAGGCACTAGTAGTGATGTGATGGAACTTAGGAAACGTAAGTATATGCTCTTGGATTTGTTAGTCCAATGGATGCGTTCCAGGACTGTTTGTTGTTCTGACTCGAGAGGACATTTGTATGTTCGCGTGTCGAGGGTCTGCAGGCCTATTTACGGAGCATGCAGGGTGTATTTGCGTGTCGAGGGTCGGCGGGCCTATTCAGGGAATGTAACGTCCCTGCTCAGACAATTTTATAAAATTTAGAAGACAAATTAGATACTATGTAGTACAACTGCCCACCATAGGCTGCCTTTCAAAAGTTGGTTAACCGATTCCACTTCGATATTATTACATATATGCTGATTTGGGATTATATGCAGCATATATGTAATAATATCGAAGTGGAATCGGTTAACCAACTTTTGAAAGGCAGCCTGTGGTGGGCAGTTGTACTACATAGTATCTAATTTGTCTTCTAAATTTTATAAAATTGTCTGAGCAGGGGCGTTACATTCCCTGAATAGGCCCTGCCGACCCTCGACATGCAAATACACCCTGCATGCTCCGTAAATAGGCCTGCAGACCCTCGACACGCGAACATACAAATGTCCTCTCGAGTCAGAACAACAAACAGTCCTGGAACGCATCCATTGGACTAACAAAACCAAGAGCATATACTTACGTTTTCTAAGTTCCATCACATCACTACTAGTGCCTGTCCTTAAGTTTGTTATTATTAAAGGAACACAAAAATCCTCATATTTAGAGTTAGTGTATCCTGCCGGACTTAATTTCACAACAACAACCCCAAGACCTAACTGGTCTAAATCAACAAAATCTCATCTGCTGATTCACAGGACTCCCACTCAACTCCTAAAGATTTACAGAAGAGCATCAACACCAAAACTTTCAATAAACTCTTAATTTCCTCATCAAATGATTTTACGAAGAGAACTCCTTAAATCCACAAATCCAAATTTACTTAATGTACTCATAAAGTTCCAGAATCCAAATAAAATATTAAATCCATTGAATATAAAAAAAATCTTATTTTTAAGTCGTAGAATATCACAAAACATTAATTCCTTTGAAAACCAAATATATCTCTCTTTATAGAGTCATAGGAAAGTAATTACAACAAAATATATCTTTCTGTAAAAATACTGTAGTATGTAGCAAAACGTCATTTAAAACAGTAGATTAATAATCCACATTGCGGCTAGTTCTGTTGCAAAGACTAAACAAACTATGCATACTTGCATTATGGATGCAATTGAAAACATGTCCAGCTGAATGGCGAAATGCTCGAATGATGTCATATAAACTCTACAGTCTACACTACTACTTGGGAGCCTATCTTATAAACTTATCTTTAAAGATAAACCAGAAAGGTACTTAATTTGAAAATTCGATCAGCTATAGAATGGAATTCAGTGCTATGTTGGTCGGTATGTACAAAATTGACCTGTATATGGTTCTTGTAAATCATTTGATTGTCTAACTCCAGTTCTTCGCACTAACTTACCTCATCCATCACATAATATAGAATACTCCTTCCTTAATTCCAACAGACTAGTTTTGCTCAAATTCTAAATATACATACAAGCATACTCATAATAATCATTGAACCCTATAAGAATATTTATTATGGAATACCAACATAAACAGTTGTAGAGATATATGGAAATACAGTCTTTTCTTAAGCCCACTAAACCAGCTTTAATGACGACTTATTAAGCTGCCACCTAATTTATAGTCAAACTGTTCAATTAAAAAAAATCATGTATAACCCTGATAATGATATCCAGGTCATTTAGCTTATGTTCAACGAATAATTTAGTGACATACAACAGGAACAAGCAACTCAAAGTACCGATATATAGATACAATACTGGTGAATATGTATGCATACTCAACATTTAAGAACTCATCTTCATCCAAATTTGGTGCACCTTTTCAAATAATCTCAATACAATTAATCAAAACAGCAAGTATGTGAAGGGAATTAACCTACTCATGATTTCTATTAGGTTCTTTAACAATCTCAAATCATCTATATGGAGTTTTAATCATCAAAGCATAGGTTTCATGAAAAGATTCAATTTTTAGTTCATTCACACATCAAGAATTCACATTATCATCACACAATCCCTAACATGCTTTCTAATACACAAATCATCACATACAACATGCTTAGAACAATAAGAAAACAAACATATATATGTCACTCACCTCATTGAAGAAATCAACCGAATTAATAAAGAATGAGAAAAAGTCATTCTTTTGCAAAATCCAAGATCATCTCTTCGAAACTCCAAGAAATTAATAGTAGAAATATATTTTATTTTTTTCAGAGGAGAGGGACGGCTGTTGGGGATCCTTTATAGGCTGAAATTTGGACTTTTTAGGGTTTTGAATAGATTTGCAAAATACCTCTTTTAAAATATACCTTTACATATATAAACCTTTCTTTAATAAAGTAGTTAAAATAAGTTAAATAAATTAAAACAAAATCAAATCTCCTTATTACAGAGTTTTCTAGCCATCCAGCACAGCCCAGAATTTAAAAAATTCAGATTTGTACTCAGAGTGGCAATTTTGCACAAAAGTCCATCTTTTTTAATATTTGCAAATATGTCATAAAATATTCGTAAAAATCCAGAAAAATCAGAAATAATATTTACTAATACATATTAGATCTCTAATTAAAATTTCTGACTTTTACTTTCCAAGAAAATATTTGCACAAGATCCACTTAAATTCCATATTTGTAAAAACACCATATTTGTTTAAATTTTTACCAAATCAACTATAAATAAAACTTAAATAGATTTTTATGTTCAATGATGATCATGGAAAGCCCAAAAATCAGTAAAAAAGAATTTTTATTATTTGTTTGAGATCCAAACGGCATTTTACACAAAAGCCCCTCTTTCGAAGTATTTATAAAAAATAGTTTCTTTACTCAGAAAAATCCCAAAATTTAGGATATTCTTAATTATAAATAGGAGAATGTATCTCGAAATTTAAAAGTGGAGATTTACACCCCAAAAAATATTTGCACGTGTTTTGCACGTGTAAAATTGATAAATTCATAAAATAGTCAAATAAATTCAAATAAATATGAGAAATTAAAATATCCTAAATAAATGAGGAAAACCAATCTTTAGCCATAAAATTTCAAAAACTCAAAATTCCTAACTTTGCACATGCGTTGCACGTGCAAAATTGCAATTTCAAGAAAATAGTCAAAGTTGTTACTTTTACAAATATAATATTATTTAGTAATGCAAAATAAATTATTTTATTTTGCGGTTGCGGGGTGTTACACGCTCAATTTTACAACCTAAATAACTAATTTTGGATATTTTGAGTACGAAATCATAAAAACCATACAAAAGACATCAAAAAATTACAAAACTTTGTTGGTAGTATGGAATCACCCCACAGAAGCCAACGCAACTTGTAAAGGTGAGTTTAGACTCACGGTTTGAGAGATACGACCGAGTATCGCTTTATTTTAAGAATATACAAATAAAACGATACACGGGCGTATCTCTCAAACCGTGAGTTGAAAATTACTTCTACAAGTTACCGTGGCTTGTGTTACGTGAGTAATATCAACAAAGTTTTGGAAATTTTTTATGCCATTTGTGCGGTTTTCTTACGCATCTCGATCAAGAACAACTAAAGTCTGAAATATGCAGTTACACTAGAAACCCCTACAAACGACTTCCAAAAATTATGAAATTTTGCGAGAAGGTAAGACTCACCCTACACAAGCCAACACAACTTGTAGAAGTCATTTTTGACTCGCAGTTTGCGAGATACGGTCGTATATCATTTTATTTGGATACTCTTGAAATAAACCTATACTCGGCCGTATCTTGCAAACCGAGAGTCGAAAATCACTTATGCATGTTGCGTTGGCTTGTGTGGGGTGAGTCCGACCAACTCGTAAAGTTGCAAAATTTTTGGATGTCGTTTGTGCGTTATTTATCCCGTTTTCTCTCACTTTTAAACCTAAATAACTAATTTTAGATATGTTGTGTATGAAATCATATAAAACCGCACAAACGATATCCAAAAATTTTAAAACTTTGTTAGTAATATGGAATCACAACACACAAACCAATACCATTTGTAGAGGTGAGTTTCGACTCACGGTTTTCGAGATACGGCTGAGAATCACTTTTAGTCAAGATAAATAAAAATAAAGCGACACACGGCCGTGTCTCGCAAACCGTGAGGTGAAACTCAACTCTTAAAGTTCCGATGGCTTGTGTTACATGAGTAAGACCAACTCGCAAAATTTTTAAATTTTTGATACCGTTTGTGCGGTTTTCTCACGTATCTTGAACAACAACAGTTCTAACTTCAAACAATTTGAGTACAGCTAGTCTAGAAAATAGTAAAAATGGTATCTAAAGTTTACGAAACTTTGCGAGTGGGTCGGGCTCACCTAACCCAAGCTAACGCAACTTATAGAAGTATTTTTTGAATCACGGCTTGCGAGATACGGCCGTGTATCAATTTTGGTCAACAGAAACCAAAATAAAGTGATACACATCCTTATCTCGCAAACCGCGAGTCGAAACTCACTTCTACAATTTGTGTTGGCTTTTTTTAGGTGGGCCCGACCCACTCGCAAATTATTGTTATTTTTTGTTGCCATTTGTGCATTTTTTTTCACATTTTTGCTTTGTTTATTGATGATAGAGAAATGACTAAAACACTTATCAATTAACCTTATATTTTTTGTTGATAGATAAATAGCTAGAACGAGGCGACCAAGATGCTCTTCTGGTAGCGCTAGTGGAGCACCATTTACAGAGGTAAGATTGATTATTATTATTAGTTTTAAATATGAATATGTAACATTGTATCAATAATAACAAGATTTGTATTTGTTCGTGTAGGTTGGTGGCCGTAAATTTTCATCTGCCGAGGCCGGTCTGTCGTCTTCGATTGGCCTTACACCTCCTGGACCGTTGGACTCAAGCATACTTGCGTTGCAATCTATACACAGATATGAAGCCGTGTGGAATCAGCCCGCAATGAAGTGTAACTTCCGCAAGCACGCGGTTCTTCCTATGGACCCCCGTATCACTCCGTATTTAGTTGAAGCCGGTTTCTGCGGAGCTCGATTTATGGGGGATGTGAAGCTTGATCGTCCTCTACTTACAGCTCTTATCAAGCGATGGAGGCCGGAGACCCACACATTCTACCTACCGGTAGGAGAGAATATTGTCACTCTCCAAGATGTAGCACTGATTATTGGGCTTCCAACATATGGGGTCACCGTGACGGAAAACATGGACTTTAACCGAGTCAAAGTTGTTCGTGATTTGCTCGGTATCAACTTGGAGGTGTCATTGGATAAAAGAAAAGATAACGTTGAAGATGAAATCATCAAAGATATTCCGGAAGAGCATGATCTAGATGTAATAAATCGAGCCATAGAACATGCTAAAAGTGAAGCTGAAGATGCTTTTTGGGAGGAAGTCTTCGACGGTAAATCACTCCGAATTAGTTGGTTGAAATACCAATTCGAAGAATATTTGACAGATCACTCGGATGAGGAAGCCCTAAGGTACCATGCGCGTGCCTACATATTCAGTTTGATGGGGGGTGTAATCTTCCCAAACTCATCCGGTGCAAGCGTACCGCTGATGTATTTATGCTTGTTAGAATAGTTCGGTACGACCGGCTGTTACAGTTGGGGGAGTGCGGCCTTGGCATCATTGTGTAGGAATTTGTACGCATGTGCATTAGGTTCCGTATAAATGGGTGGCCCGATGGTTTTGTTGCAAATTTGGAGTTGGGAGCGCATCCACATCGGACGTTCCCGTATTATTGAGCCAACACCAGATTGGTTGGCCGACGCACCGTATCCAAAGATATTACCTCCTTTAGGAGTATATTAGGCAGGGCGGCACATGTGAGTCGATAACCCATGCACATCTCTTATATACTATAGAGATGAGTTGGATAATTTGCGGGACAAGTTCATCAATTGGGTACTGTACTCGGCCGACAGGTTGGAACGAGCTCCACCCGTATGTTTGGCTGGTGAGCTTTTGTTGATGGCTGCCCACTTGTCAACTTCTCTTTTGTGAAGTTCCAATATCCGGATAGAGTGATGCGGAAATTTGGATTTCAGTAGAAGATTTCTGAAGCCCGCTGTTATGACAAAAAATTGCACGAGGTGAAAGGGACTTGTCGAGTACCCAACTTCGACAGGGGCAAATTTTCTTTGGGTAAATGTGACCAATTGGAACACCTTACGCTATCAGATGACACCAAATATGTTGTTCATTGCCATACCTTACGATGGCTCCTTCCAAGAGGTGTATATGACATGGTACAAGCGCATTACAAGAATGTATGTATCTCTGCAATCTGTTGTACCAGCTGGAGTCCAGATTTTGATTCCCCCAACTGAGGAGGAACCACCATCGGCATATTCCTTTACGCAGCCAATGTATCAACCGAAGGTGTCGACGTATCAGAACATAGTTAGTCTAACTTTACATATTTTCATATATTTCGTATTCATATATTATTATTTGAAGACGTGATGATTGTATAGATAATGTTGTTTAATTTGTAAATTTCAACCTAATGTAGATTGAAAACACATGGGACACTGTTTGGATAGTTGCTCATATGCTGAAGAGTAGGGTACTCGAGAGCGTTAAGGATATAATGCAGGAGATTCTTAAACCGTGCCGTCGCACTCTTGAAGATGTAGGTGAAGGTCCCAAACTTGATTCATATTTACAAGCTAACAAGGGAAGTGCTCGAAGAAAGAGCATGACAAGGACAAGAATTCACATCGTCAAGCCACAACAACTGCAACAACAAGAACCAACGGATGTATGTGAGGAGGACCAGCGGTCGGATGACCCCCCATCCCCCGAGACACAAGTCAAACGGCGAAATCCCCCACGAAAGAGGAACAAGCCGGATCAGTACACACCGAGTTGATGCAAACCGCGTGGTCAGAAGAGGTAGTGGCTTGTACATCTACTTTATTATTAGTTTTGTATTCGTCTTGTGATTTTGTTCCGTAAATTTCTAATACATTTTTTTCTATGCTTTTGTCTATTATGTAGATGAATTGAAGCAGTTTTGCGAAGAAATTCGGTTACGTATGCAATTTTGTTGTTATTCGTGAATTCAATGTATTGATCCAGATTTATGTACATATTCGTTTTAACATTGTATCTTTGGTTTATATGTTTATATTCTTTTTTGTTTTAGAGTTTGTGTATGAAAGTTTCAATGTGGGCTGTTGTTGTTGTTACCAGATGAGATTGATGTATGCTGTGATAATTGCTGTTACGGTTTGGATTATCATATTGGTGTACGTAACCCACATACAGTTGTTTGGATAAAATTTGTGTCGCGTGGTCGAAAGATGTATACTGTGTTCATTGATGTATGGTTGTGTTAATTGTATTTTTTTTTTAATAGACCTAACATACCCCGTCGTTCACAACAACGGGTTAGGTTATTAAACTAAAATTTGTTCAACACTGAATCAAGTGAGCTTAACACTGGAAAACTAAGTCAACTTAACCCGTTATTGGCGATAACTGGTTAAGTGAGCTTAACCTGTCATCCACAGCAGCGGGTTAAGTTGAAAGCTTTTGACAGAACTTGGTTTTAACAAGTTGAAAAGAGTCATTAACAATGGAAAACTAATTCAACTTAATCCGTTATTGGCGATAACTGGTTAAGTGAGCTTAAGCCATCATCCACAATAGTGCGTTACGTTGAAAACTTTTGACTGAACTTGGTCTTAACAAGTAGAAAAGAGTTAGTAACACTAGAAAACTAATTCAACTTAATCTGTTATTGGCGATAACAGGTTAAGTGAGCTTAACTCATTATTCACAATAGCGGGTTAAGTTGAAAGGTTTTGACAGAACTTGGTCTTAACAAGTTGAAAAGAGTCAGTAGAACTGGAAAACTAATTCAACTTAACCCGTTATTGGTATTAACAGGTTAAGTGGGCTTAACCCGTCATCTACAATAACTTGTTAAGGTGGAAGTTTTACATAGAACTTTTAATCTTAAGATCTTGACTTTTTTTAATCGTAAGATGTTGAATTTTTTTAATCTTAAGATGTTGAACTTTTAACCATTCAACTTTTAATCTTAATAAGTTGAAATTTTAAGAGAAGTTTAAATTTTTGAATATTGTTGTGAGAATCAGAAAACAATTTAATTCAAAAAAAAAATAACAGAAATGATAAATAAATAAGGAGAGTTAACAAAAAAAAAACAACAACAACAAAATACTCAAATTTAATCTTAAAAAATGTTTTCCTAACCTTCTAACCCTCTAACCTTGTCAACCTTTCTCTAACCCTTGCCCTAACCCTGTAACCTACAACTTTAGCCCTAACCCTGTAACCCTATTGGAACCCTTGTCCTAATCCTCTAACTCTGTAACTCTTAAACCCAATTGAATGTATATGTAGAATGATAATAAATCCATAAATTTTATTTAAGAATATTATATGGAAGTCTAAATATGTTTGTATATGTTGGAAAAAATGTAAAATAATATTTTCTTTAAAAAGAATTGCAATAAATTCAAAAAAAACTAAAATAGGAAAATTAACAAACTACATTTTAAAACACAATAATCATTTTTGGATTAAACTAAGGCTACAACTCTAGCCCTAACCCTGTAATCCTACTGTAACCCTTGCCCTAACCCTCTAACTCTGTAACTCTTAAACTCAATTCATTGTATATGTAGAATGATAATAAATCCGTAAATTTTATTTAAGAATATCATATGGAATTCTAAATTTATGTGTACTGGAATTATTTTAAAGATGTGTTTAATAATAATAATAATAATAATAATAATAATAATAATAATTGAAAAAATAATGCAATAAATTTAAAAATATAATCATATTAAAAAGGGAAAATTAACAAACTACATTTTAAAATACAATAATTATTTTTATAATAAAAATAAGGTTTACAAAAATCTAAGGCTACAACTTTAACCCTTTCTTTAACCTACTCTAACCCTTGCCCTACATCTCTAACCCTAGTTGTAACCTACTAACCATAAAGCTGTAACCCCCTCAAGTACAACAACCCGAATCATCGTATATGGAGAAAGATAATTTTAATATACAAATTTTAGATTTTATGTGGAGAATTCAATCTGTATGGATATTTTACTATATATAATTTATTATTAGGATATTCTATTTTTAATATTTTGTAAGTTTCTCTTCTACTTAAACCGTTACTACCAATGACGGGTTAGGTGAGATTAACCCGTCATCGGTAGCAACGGCTTAAAGTTGTAGATTTTGGCAAATTAATTTTCCATCCAAAGCAAAGTAAAAATAAACTGGAAAAGTAAACCAACTTAACCCATTATTGGAGATAACGAGAAATGATCCTAACCCGTCATCGCCAACAACGGGTTATGTTGAATGACTTTGGCAGAACTTAATCTTCTCAAGTTCAATTTTGTACAAACTTTAATCCTCAAAGAGCATATACATTGCAAAAGTCATTGTACCTAAACCGTCATTGTTGATAACGGGTTAAGCACACTTAACCAGTCATTCAAAATAGCGGGTTAAGTTGGAAGAATTTGGCAGAACTTAATTCAAGAAATTGAATGTTCTACAAAATTTCATTCAACCTAACTCGTTACTGGAGATAACGTGTTAGGTTGACCAAAAAAAAAAAACCACACACACACAACATCTAAAAGCTGCACAGATATACAAAGAACACAAATTTCACATCTTTCAACATAGATATACATTGTCAAAGCAATTACAGCAACAAATCTCATTCACATTACCAAACTCAATCACCCAACAATTACAGCAACAACATACTCATCTCATTCATATATTTAACAATTTGGTACACAAATTTGCAATGTTATTCAAAAAAAAATTACTTCTAACTTCTACAAATTAATTTACATGACCATATATACACATTCAGAAAAGAATTTCTTGGAAGAGAAACGCCTTCCTTCAGCTCTATCATGTTCGAATCAAAACCTACAACATAAAACTTGTAGAATGAATAAATGACTTATCATCAAATGAAATTAGTAACGAAGGCATTCAAGTTAAATATGATATATAAAATACAAAATTTACCTGAGCACGAATCTTTACCTTCATCATCATCACTCACTTCACCGCTTGGATCTTCTTCATATGGTACTGACCCGCTAAATCAATAAGAAGAATGAGTTAGATAACAATAACAAACCAAGTTTGAGTGAGTCAAAATTAATATGTACTTAAAACAGATATATTACCTAGCAAAATTGATTGGACAATTTCTTGAATCGTGATATACGACACGAAGGCATGTCCTGCATAGTCTGGGATTTTTTGGTTTTTTGTGATTCTCTTGTAGACTTCAATCTCTTCCCTTTAGGCATTCCCTTTGTAGTGCATTGTTAAGGGTCCCCCACCTATGCATGTGAGTGTCCAACACTTTGGGTAGTGCATTGTTGAGGGTCCCCCACCTGTGCATGTGCGTGTCCAACACTTTGGGTAGTGCACTACCTTTGCGATGTGTGCTAATCCCGGGTTGAATTTGAGAAATGCCTTCAATGCTCTTAAGCATGTGTTCGAGCATGTACTTGAGTGCTAACTCAATTCACAATATCGAGAAGCAAAATTGTCGTCAATACTATTGGGAACGGATGTATAACTTCTTCTCAACTGATCCCAGGTCCATCGTCTACAAATATATTGCTCCAGTAGTACCGTGTGATTGGTGAACCGAAGAACTGCCAAAATATGTTTGCATGATATGCCTACGAATTCATACAGGGAATAAGGACATTTAGCCATTTGACGGTATTTGCAAAAAGAAATCACCCTCCCCGATTCTGAATCTCCACAGAGCATCACAGAGAAAGCTGCACTATCCGGTGTGTCCACATCGGCCATGAAAATCACATTAAATAATAAGCTTTTCTGCACTTCTTTTTGAATTTGTAGAAAATCTTCATTGTGTATGTTCGCGCCATTTGTTCCTCCATAGCCCACTCGGTCTTTAATTTTGGTCTCTCCTCACGATTACGATGAGTTTCTTTAAGTTCCTCGTGTCTTTGTTTTACTAAGACTCGATCGAAGATGACGAAAAATTCATTGAATGAGTACTTCTTATGGGTGTGTTGCTTCAAGTATGAATGCAGAGACTTGCTCCATTGGGTACTCAATCTTTTGCATATACGAGGGCCCATTTCTCACGAATTTCAAATTTATCGTTCAACCATTTGTTATTCTCAACTTTTATTGCATAATCAGTAATTTCCACTTCTCTTCAAAATCAGTTTTATATTCTGATGTATAGATGATACTCTTCAAATCATTCCTAAACTCATTGATATTATTCGCCATACGCACCTCATGTGGTAACTTATCCAAAATATGCCAAATGCAATATCTATGCTCAGTATTTGGAAAAACTTTCTTCACTGTAGCACCGATCCCACGATCCTGATCCGTTACGATGCTGATCGGATCATGTCCCATTGCTTCTCGCCACTTTTCAAAGAACCACTCAAATGACGATGCCTTCTCATTTGGAATGAACCCACAGCCTAAGAACATTGATTGCCAATGATGGTTGACTCCAACAAATAGTACGAATAACATTCCGTAACGGTTTGTATTGTAGGTAGCATCAAAGTAAACTACATCCCCAAATACTTCTAGATTCTTCCCAGCGATACCATCCACCCAAATACAATGGAACAATCGTTGTTCAGGATCTAATTGGTAATCATAAAAAAAATAAAAGATCGGTCTGCTTTTTCGATTCGAAAAACTCAATGAGCATTTGCCCATCGTGTCCTTTCATACCTTCCATCGAGTCTCTCCGCAGATTTCTAACATCGGTTTCAGTGAATCCAATTTTATCATGACCTCCACTTGAACCTTCGAAGAAAAACATTTGTTTGCATATAAGCACATTAGTTTCGGTAAGTTGACCAATCACTTTTTAATCGGATTTTGACACTACACGGTTTCGAGGCAGCACGTGACGTCTACCGGGTGAAGTGAATTCGTGATTGTGTGGTTTATTAAATGAATAAATAATCTATGTATTACTTTGTTTGTTTAGTTTTACATGAACGAAAGCTTTGCAACCCGTTCTAGAAGTAGTTCTGTAGCACTCCGAATTTTCAATATAATATCTCAGAAATACGTGGCACAATTCCCAGCATCTACCTTAATGTAATAGTAAACATAGCCAAAATACAGAATAATTTTTCAACTTTTATTACATCGATTCTTTACATAGCACAGCAGAAAACTAAATACCTTGAATTACAATTTTTTTCTTTTACAACACATTCTTTACAATTTGCATAAGCCATATTATCATTCTACCATATGCATCCAAATCCCAAGCTAACATGTACCTACTTGGAAAACATGAGGCTAGAGATAACCCTAACTCCCAAAACTACAGGGTCAGCCATAACGGTGTCAGTGACATTAAAAGAAAATACAATTTAAATAAAGCATAAAGAATAAAATCATAATCAACACATTCCCACAGTATTTAAAAATAAAATATGAAAAGACGATAAATAAAGCATAAAACATCAAGTGAAACTAAGCTAAGTGTCAAGTGTAGGAAAAATAGAAAATATCATGCATAATACAAGTCAAGAAAACACAAATGTAGTATGACGACTCTCTAATGCATACTTGTCGAATTCTATGCATCCCACAACACATAGGTCCGGTGCAAGTCCTCATCGTTCTCTACTTTGTAGGGTTAAATCCCTTGTTATACAACTAATCCTACTACGATGACTACTACAAGATTTAGATAAGCTGTGAGTATCTAGCCCATACCCCGATGATTCTGGAGGTCAATCTCTATCCACAGATAATTCTGGAGACTATTTCATTCACATCTGGGAATCTTTGAGAATACCCCACACCACAAGCTATGGTGCCTCATCACACGAATACCCCATGGGCGTCGCCTCGACCCCGATAATTCAGAAGATCAATCCCACACCGTAGGTAATTCCGGAGACTATTTCACTCACATCTCAATAATTCTGGGGATTATCTCACACCGCAGATCATACTGAGGTCCATAACCCATGTTTACACTTATTTCATCTATCACCATCTAGTGTCTGTCCTTATCTTATTAAGTTAATTTATTAATTACACGTATGTCCTAATATCACCATCTACCAGAATTAACTCAACTGATCAACAACAAGGCCACAACTGGGCAAACCGCAAAAATCTCAACTATCGGTGTACTATGGTCCCACTCACCCTCTAGAGACTCATAACTCAACTATCAACACAAAATCTTTCATTAAAACTCTTAATTTCATTATCAATTTGCTCATATTAAGATAACTTCTTAACAATCAACAAATTCAAACCCATCAGAATACCCACAAATTTCCAGAAGATAAATAAGATATTAAATCCATTAAATAACTGAGTTTTATGTTTTGAAGCCATAGAGAATCACAAAACATCTATATCTTGAAATCCATATATATATCACTTCTTAAAGTCATATAAATGCAAGTTAAACTCTACTATAATCAAAGTATAACCCTCTGTAAATATAGTAATCTGTAGCAAAAACTTCATCTAAAACAATAGATCAATAATCCATAAGTTCGAAGAAATAATCGTTCAAGAAATCAGTAAGAAAACTCAACAAAACAATCCAAACAGCAGGTATCGGTCGACTGTCAAAAACAGTTCAAAATAGCGACGGTCGACCGCACAAGCCAAAAATCCACAAATTCTCAAGTTACGGTCGACCGCACATCCTATTTCAAATGTGAGACAGTCGCCTGTCATGTTGAAATTCCCAAAAATAAAGAACGACGGTCGCCTGCCACTTTTAGTTCAGAATGTGGTCGGTCGACCGTTAGCTGCTACTAAGCCAATTTCAAAACTTGTGCACATTTTGACTGATACATCGATTAACATCTTTAAAACATGAATTTGTAAATTTAAAACCCTGAGATGATCAAATACAACTTGTCTAATATACTAGAGTTTATAAATCTAATCAAAATCTCATCAAACTTCTTCAAAGCAGTAAAATGTGTTTGTATGTGTATATATATATATAAGTGTATGCATCAGTTAAAGTATCGAGAAATCACTGATAATAAGTAGTATATGATCCAATTCAATCTCAGCATCAATGTGAGTCAAGACCTAATCGAAAATCTCACAAAAACATCAAAATCAAATTTCGACTAACAAAGTCAGACCCGAAATATAAAAATCCACTTCAACTCATTAAGGCTTGATCTTTTAATTATAAAATCCTTCTTGCAACTTGATTAAAAACAACTACAACTAGTTATATTAGTTTTTCCATGATCATAAGCATCTACAACAATTTTTCATCAAGTTTTACTCATCAAAAATACCATAACAGACCCAATGTTTGTGCATACACAGCAAATGCTCAACTTTTGTTCACTTTATGCAGTAAGCACCATACAGTTCATTATGTACAATCAAATCATTGAGAATATGGACAAAAACAACACACCCATGATTCCTACTAAGTTCTTAACAATCACAAGTCATCTACGTGGGATTTTATTCATCAATTGCATAGTTTTCATAAAAAGTTCTATCTTTATTCCTTCATCCATCAATAATTCATTATATTATCATACAAGCATATCTCATGAATTCTAATATACAAATCATCATATATAATATGCAAACAACAACAAGAAATTAAAACATATGTCACTCACCTTAATGAAGAATCAACCGAAAATAATAAAGAATAAGAAAAGTTTTTCTTTCCGCAAAATCCAAGATCCTTGCTTCAAAACTCCAAGAGAACCAATAGTAAAATAGTCTTTTGTTTTTGCAGAGGAGGTGGACGGCTGTAGTGGTCTTAATATAGCCGAAATTTTGGAGTATTAGGGTTTTGAGAAAATTTTGCAAAATATTCCTTTAGAATATATCTTTACATATATAAATCTTTATACTAGGAAATTAGATTAAACAATTTAAATGGGATTAAAAATCAAAAGTAACTCTCCAGATCTGGCCGACATCCATATCTAATCAGCAAAAATAAATTTTGTAACTTTTTGCCTCCAAATGGCAATTTTGCAAAAAGACCCTTCTTTAAGAAATTTGCAAAATAAACAAAATATATTAGAAAAAAATTTAAACTCTTTACCTCTGAGTTAGCTGGCCATCATGCTTAGCCAATACAACTGAAAATCTTTAGTTTTTACTCCAAGTGGTAATTTTGCACAAAAGACCATCTTTTTGTAATATTTGCAAATATATCAAATAAATATCATAAAAATCTAGATTAGTAATAAATAATACCTATTAATAAATGTTAGGTTTCCCCCAAAATATTTGCTGACTTTAAGTTTCCCAGGAAAACATTTTCACGTGTAAAAAGATAAATTTTAGAAAAATATTTATTAAATCACCAAAAATCATTTTAATTCAGTTATAAATCTCAAAAAAATTATTTAAAATTCTATGGTGTTACAAGTTCCCCGTCTAGCATTATTATGAGGACTCGGTGACTCTCCGGTTTTATTACATACATATGATTTATCTACTACATCGGGTGCTCTATATTTATTTTCACCCTTACGCATAACAAAACCTGCACATCTACAATATGATGCATAAAATTTCTCTGCTTCATCTAAAGTATGAAACGTCATACCTATCTTCGGTTTTAGGTGCTACTCAATTTGTAGCCGAAATTCACCACGTTCTTGTGCACGAACAAATTTATCTCCAGCAATGGAACTTCCTTCAACACTGTCCATATCTAACATAAAAAAATAGAACAATTATGAACACAAACCGTTATGGAATGTGAGAAAAAATTCTTAGTTTATTTGTTCTTGTTCGAGAAACGTGAGAAAACCGCACAAACGACATCAAAAAATTAAAAAACTTTGCAACTTGGTCGAATTCACACAACACAAGGCAACAAAACTTGTAGAATTGAGTTTTCGACTCACGGTTTGTGAGATACAGCCGTGTACGGCTTTATTTTAGTTTTTGTTCATCAACAGCGATACGTGGCCGTATCTCTCAAACCATGAGTCGAAAATAACTTCTACAAGTTGCGGTGGATTGTGCTACGTGATTCCAACCTACTTACAAAGTTTCGTAATTTTTGGAGGTCATTTTTAGGGTTTTCGAGTGTATCCGTACTAAAAAATTTCTTAGTTTATTGTTCGAGTTCGAGATTCGTGAGACAACTGCGCAAACGACATCAAAAAAATCAAAAACTTTCCAACTTAGTCGAATTCACGTAACATAAGGAAACACAACTTGTAGAAGTGAGTTTTGACTCACGGTTGCGAGATACGGCCGTGTACCGCTTTATTTTAGTTTTAGTTCACCAAAAGCGATACACGATCGTATCTCGCAAACCGTGAGTCAAAAATTACTTCTACAGGTTGTGGTGGCTTGTGTTACGTGAGTCTAACATACTCTCAAAAGTTTTGTAATTTTTGGAGGTCGTTTGTAGGGTTTCCTAGTGTATCCGTATTAAAAAAAAATCAGTTTATTTGTTCTTATTCGAGAAACGTAAGATAACCGCACAAACGGCATCAAAAAATTAAATAACTTTTTAACTTGGTCGAATTCACGTAACACAAGACAACGCAAATTGTAGAAGTGAGTTTCGACTCACGGTTTGCGAGATACGGCCATGTACCGCTTTATTTTGGTTTTTCTATACCACAAGTGAGACACGGCCATAAGTTACAAATCTTGAGTTGAAACTCAGGCATATTCGAAGAGCTGACCCAAGCAAGGGCATTTCTTGTTCCCAGCTTCACTTTCTGGCAGCTAGTTTTGGGTGTAAACTCCTAAATCCATTGAATTCGGATCCTCCTCTCCTATTGGCTTTACTAAAACAAAAGCACCAAGACTTATACTAGCTAGCTATGCAAGTTCCGTTAGTGTGTGTGTCGTGATTCCGACCGACTTACAAAGTTTTGAAATATTTTTTAAATATTTATGCAATTTTACTAATATCGGACAATTATAAATACGACTCAATCTAAATTTTGGACAAACAAAACCAGCTACAAGTACAATTCTACCATCCAAAATAATCAAAATACTACATACAAACTACTACATCTACAAAATTACGCATAGCCTTAATCAATTCAACTAGTTAGAAAGAGACAAAAAAACATAACAAAAAAAAAACAAAAATATACAACTACGAAGCCAAGGCTTAAGTCATTACCTTCCACAACTGCGAATTTCTCCAATATAGGTGTTGTTGCCGAACTAGGGTTTCGAATTCCTGATTTGTGTTCGAAGATTGGAGGAGAGATTGGGAGTAGGAGTGTGGGAGGAGGAGGAAGAGGAGTTTGGTGTTGGATTAAGGTTATGGTTTTTTGGGGTTGCGGGAGGTGCTTCAAAAGAGAGAGAGAGAGTGCCGATGAAGGAACGATGCGGAGTGATAGAGTGAAGTGAGAGAGGAGGAGTCGCTGGAGTGAGAGATGATCAATTTCGGTTGGGATTGCTTTTGGTTTCGAGGAAGAAGATAAATAGAGTAAGGAGAGAGTGAGAGAGAGAAGATAGAGTTATTAAAAAAATCCCTTAACCCGTCGTTGCTAACGACGGGCTAGGTTAAAAACCAACTAAAAATATATATATCACTTAACCCATCATTTCCAACGACGGGGAAGTTATTTTTTTCCAAAAAAAAAAAAAAACCTTAATGGCATCGACAGAGACAAAGTGTGAGAATGAGAAAGCATTAAATGTTGAAGGGGTATAATGGGTGAAATACCTAATATACCTCTCTGAAACTTAAATGAGATGGGGGTGTTTGGGCGGAGCAAATCTGAGCCGTTGGATCAGATCGTGATCAATCCAACGGCTCACACTTATGTTTTTTTTGGGAAAAATATAACATAGCCCGTCATTGCCAACAACGAGATAAGGCAAATTTTTCCAAAAAAAAATCACAGATATAAGCCGATCCAACGGCTGAGATTGCCATTCGCAACGGGTCCTTGCAAACAGACTTGTTTGCAATGGAATATATATATATATATATATATATATATATATATATATATATATATAGGGTAAAAGGGATATGAGCAACTTGCTCATTTAGTAAATGAGCAATTGATGATGTGACATGCATGTGATACATTGGACAGCTAACCACTTTAGAATTTTCCAATCACATGCATGCCACCTCATCAATTGCTCATATACTAAATGAGCAAGTTGCTCATACCCCTTTTTCCCATATATATATATATATATATATATATATATATATATATATATATATATATATATATATATATATATATATTAAAAACTCTGACGTGGGGAGTACTCAAATCTTAGACCTCCTTCATATTAGTTATGTACGCACGATACACATAAGTTGGTTTTGCTTACTGAGAAATTAATTTGTACGTACGTGCATTTTAAAGGTTTTTTGGATTTGTATTAAGGAGTTACTTTGTACGCACGATGCACGCATTGGTAAATTTACAAACGACAACTTCAACTTTCCCATTATAATAGTTACTAGTAATTTACACATGCGAGCACAACTTAATAAATATATATTTTTTAAAGTAAAAGTTCTGACGTAGTCTAGTCTCGAATCTGACACCTCTTTTATATTAGTTATGCACGGGCAATGCATGTATGTTGGTAGATTTACAAATGACAACTCCAACTCTCCAATTTTAATAACTAGTAATCTGCACGCGCTTTGCACGTCCTAATAAATATATTTTTTAAAGTAAATACGAAGACATAATCTGGCTTCGAACCTGAGACCTTTATTTACTCATCACATAATCTTTACAAATTACCTCTAGTGGCACTAACTTTTATTTTATCTGAGTGACACTTTTGTAAATAATTTTGTCGTAAATAAGTTTGTACTTTGAGGTTATTATGGTAACTAAAAACATTTGAGTAAATGTGTAACGCCCCGAATACCAAAATACGGTAATTCGTAGCTCAACCAGATTTACACTTCACTTCGTACAATTTTACAATAAATTTTGAAACTTTTATTACATCATTTTCTTTTACATCAATAATGCAGCAAAAAATAAGTGAAGTATAACATGATAAATATACAATTTCAACAACTTGAACATGTAACTAATATCAGCATCAAATTCATCTCTATATCTCCTTGTAAGATCCAAGTCCTGCATATGAAACATGCTTACAACCGACGCAATGTTACAAACAACGATCCTCTCTATGCTGTATTATAACGAAATCTCTTAATTTAACAAATCACAAACTTGAATGCATATAAAAGTGGAAAGAGTGAATACCCTAGATATGTTAGTGTATGACATGACTTAATGCCTAATGCAGGTGTTATACTACAATGACACTAATGCATACTTGTTCGGATTCTATGCATCCCATACTACATAGGTCCGAGGGCAAGCTCCTACGTACTCCACATTAAAGGGTTTAACCCCTCGCCATGATAACTGCTTAGTAATAAAACAAAGTTTAGACATTCCACGAGTACGAATTCCAGTCCGGAGATCCACCGCCCGACTATACAGAATCCTCGTTGTGCGAACATCCCGCAAGTGTCTCTCTAGCCCTGGTATACACATATACACTGGAGTACGGCCTACTATCCGCCCAACTATTCATGATCTCGGAATCCACCGCCCGATCAATCATAATCCTGGATTTAATTAAGGCTCGCCTCCATCGCAAGCAACCACAGTCCCGGAATCCACCGCCCGACTGGGTCTATAGTCCCGGAATTCACCGTCCGACTATATAGAGGACCCTCCACTGACGTTTGCCCAAATTTATTACATATTCACTTAGTGCCTAATTCTTAAGTTTAAACATGAATAAATAATACTACCTAGAGCTAGTTTACCCTCCTGTCGGTTTTACACAAAAATACCGAGAACGACACCCTTATTGACCACTTCTCAAAAATCAATTATTCATTACCATTACTTTTGCCGGTACCTGGGTATCACTAAGCCTCTAGAATCAAAATCTTTCCATGTTCAACAACTTGGGGTACTCGTCCCCTTATAATTCATATTCAAAAATTTCATGTATTCATAATTTATTCAAATTCTTTCATGCATTCTTATTCATTCATCAATAGGTACAATCTCAACCTATTCATTTTCACAAACACTTTTCATATTCATCCAACACTTTCTTGAATCAAGTTAATTAAGATTAAGACATAATCTCTTTAAAATTTATCTTTGAAAATCAATCTCATCATCTTCCTTTGATTTATTTTGAACTAATCTTAATATCTTAATCCTATATATATATGTCTTTCTTAAGTTCACATTTCATCTACTCATGAATATGATATTTAATTTCCCAAAATATAACTTAAAACAGCGAGAATATATTTTCAATCAAGTCGTTTAAGTAACATTGCAAAACAGTAAATTCAAAGTTAGAAAACTGCATTTCATGCTATTTGTAAAAAATCATAGAAATTTGTATACTTCACGAAACTTAGCGTTCTTTATATCAAACTGAAGGTATACAAGTCTACTTTTATTTTGTAGTTATAAGTTTTCTCAAAATACCAAATCTATAATCCTGAATTCTTCAAAATATACAGTGGGTCGAGATACTGAAATACTGCTACTGTACAGTCTTGTAAAATTCATATAAAATCCAATTCTTTATGAAAATTTGAGTTCTTGGACTTTTCAGAAATGTTAACGTGTCTACTATAATTTCTTACTTCTGAATTTTCTCAAATTACTTCATTTACAATGTCGAATTAATTAAAAATTGAAAGGTGTGCAGAATTCCTGCAACCAGCCAACTACTAACCTGTTTTGAGTTTAGAATTTATTAAAATAGTAAACGAATTCAAAATCTTATGAAATTTTAAAGGGATTCTATTGACATATACAAGATGCTCCCCAAAAAGTTTTAGTTCCAGATTCCAACTATTTTATTAGATATGATTTTCTGAAATGTAAACAAAATTTAAAACAGTAACTTTCTTTGCATGAATTAGTAACTTTGTGTACAAATCTAGTTTCATATCATTTAATCTAATCAAGATGTACTACCATGCAATTAAACAACATCAATTCAAATTATATTCATGAAAATCTTTCAGTTTGCATGCATCTTCATTCTAAATATCATCATTTCAATTTAATCACTACTCATATGCATATCAAGTTTATCTATCAATTTACCTACACATACATCGTACTATAAATTAGAAAGCTCAAGAAGACACTCACTTCAAATAAATATTCTAAAGTAGAAGAAGACTCCTAGAAGTTGCTCCTAACTCCAAGAATGAGACTTTCTTCTTCTCCTAGCAAGCTCTCCTTCCTCCAAGCAAGAACTCAAACAATTCCCTCTTTCTTTTTCTCTCTTTCTTATTTTTATCTTTTATTTCTTTTGATCTTTGGTGCAAGATTATGAAGAAAAGGGGATGGTGTTTATAGGGTTTGAGAAGGCTTTTCTACTACTCAAATTAAGTGTTCTAATTCATAACCTACATAACCCCCTTCACTAATTGCCCACTCACCATTACTCTCACAAACTCCCAACTCTTCCTATTCTTATGCATGGCTAACTCTTCTTGTGACTTTTGGGTTGCACTACGTGCACGTGCAACCCACAAGCACACACTCTCATTTATTAGTTGTTATTTATTTATTTGTACATGTTATTTACATGACAAGTGTACAACTAATTGTAGATTTTTCTTAGTGGGCTTCCTCTTGTGGGCTTGGTCTATTTTTATTTATTTAATTTATTTTAATGGGCTTAGAGTCTTCTATTATGCCTATGAGTTCTAATATGCAACAAAACTGAATGAAAGGAAATTGTCCATAACTTTTAAATAAAATTGAGAATAAAAAATAATAAGATGAAATTACACGTGCATTGAACGTGTAAAAGTAAGAAATGTATTTTTCATTTATAAATTTTATACGGAATGTTACAAAATGAATGGTTAATATAATTCCCACTTAAAAATGAATGATTGAGATCAGATGGTTGATTGTCTACAAATTACTCAACCCCAACTCTCACATTATAGTGAGTTGTCCGTGCAATGCACATTTTTATACATATATTACGTGTGATATACGTAAGCTGGAGTTGTCCGTGTAATGCACGTTTTAATAATTATATGAATGTTTTAATAAAGAGTTAGAATTGTACATGCGATTCACGTAAGTTGGAGTTGTCCGTGCGATGCACGTTTTAATAAATATATATATATTTAAGGTCAATAAAGAATATAATGAGAGAGTTGGAGTTGCTCGTGCAATGCACGAGTTAGTTTTGTTACAAATGTGGTTTGTTTGGTGACAAACTCTACCATTAAAATAGTAGAGAAGAGATATGTAAAGGATATAATGGGAGAGTTGGAGTTGCACGTGCGATGCACATGTTTATTTGTTACAAATGTGGTTTGTTTGGTGGCAAACTCTCCCATTGAAAGAGTACACTAGTAATTTACACGTGCGATGCACGTCTTTATAAATATATATTTTAAAAGTAAAAATTCTGACTGTCTGGCATCAAAACTAAAACATTATTTATAGTAGTTATCCACGTGCATTGTGCGTGTTTGTTTGGTTACACAACCCGAACTCTCCCTGTAAAATATTAGATTAGACTATAGTTATATTATATTATTATATAATTATAATAATTATAGATTATAGATTATAGATAGACTAGGTTTGTTCGTGGGCACATGTTTACGACACGTCTTCGGAAGATTTCAGCATATGAAAAGCCCTGTAAAAAGTAAAATATATGCAATCATGTTTGACTAACAAATCACATAGGTATCAACATTTATATGCAATACCACCGGGTTAAAAACTCCACGATAAGTTATAAAAAATAATTAGAATGTCGTAAAATAATCACATAGGTATTTCTAAATTCTTTTTTTTAACATCATATGGATAGAGCCATCAAGGCTCCAGCCAACACAACTAACACCAAAATATTTGACGGTTAACTCCAAACTGAGAACACCAAATTTTTTTATACATGTAAATTGATTTATTATAGATATGTTTCTAATTGAGAACACCAAAGCCAAAGCTTTCACAAAAACTTAAAATATAGTTAAAGCTATACTCAGTTTAGATACTCAGTTTAGATATATAGTTTTAAAATATAGCTTTAAAATATACACTTCAAAATATAGCTTTAAAATATACTCAGTTTAGATACTATACTCTCAGTGCTCTGTATATCAAACTGAAAACACCAAAGCTTTTACGAAACATAGCTTTAATAAAAAAAATCTGGGTAAACTTAGAAAGTTTATTTAACTTAGAAAGTTTCAAATTTGGGTAAAAACTGTTGTTTAGATTTTTCATTATAGTAAGACAACAATTCAATGAAACTTTTTAGAAACTTTTCATTCCAGCTAACATTTTCAAATATCTGTAAGTTTATTTAAATTCCTGACAACAAATCCTGAAATCTGAAACTTTTCATTTCAGCCAACATTTTTATTTTAGCAAAGTTTTATCCAAATTTGAAAGTTTTGAAAAATTTATTTAGATTTAAGTCAAGGTTTATCCAAATCTAAAAATTTTCCATCTTTACCCAAAAATCTAAATAAACTTCTATCAGATTTGGAAAATGTAGATTTAACTCAGAAAGTCTTTGTAGCTCAAGTTTATTTAACTCAGTGAAGCATAAAGAAAAAGAGAGAGATATATCCAAAAATCTTATCATATTAGATTTAAATAGTTTATTTAACCCAAAACCTAATCAAAAGAAGCATAAAAATCTGAAAAATCTGAAAATTTACATACCTGGGTAATTTTTGGGCACAGAGAGAGAGAGAGAGAACTCTGAAAAAGTGAAAAAGAGGAGAGAGAGAGAGAATAATAAAGTGAGGAGGTTTTTTTTTTGTTTTGGGGAAAAAAATTTTAGTTTTATTTTTTAGTCTTTTTTTAAAGGTTTTTTAAGTTTTTTTGTTTTTTTTTTTTGGGGGGGGACTTTTGGTGAAAAAATGTCTTTTGGGATGGTGAATCTTACCCATTGATTTTGTTTCAATTGATGGGGTACCACTTGATAGCTTTTTCTTCGAATTGTCTTCTCATTTATTATATAGACTAGATTTGCCCGTGGGCACGTGCCTCCGGCACGTCTTCGGAACGATACAACACACGAAAAGCCCTGTAAACAGTAAAACAACAATTATGTAGTTCAAGTTTGAATAGTATGACAATAATTAGTTGTAAATAAAAGTCCATGTTTCTATTAGTATATGTTGAAAAATAATTATAAATGAGGGTGTAAAATCCAACTTCTTAGAACTTTAAGGATGGAAAATGATGAAATTTAACTGTTGAAGAGATATTTTCTATTTTCAATATAATATGTGCAATAAAAAAAATATAAAAATTCTGAAAATTTTACAAACCTGAAATCTTAAAATCTAATTTAAGTAAATAAAGAAAGAATGGGAGAGAGGGAGAGAGAGAGAAATATGAAAAGTGAAGAGAGAAGAAAGAGATAGTAATAAAGTAATGAGTTTTTTAGTTTTGGGAGAAAAAATTTAATTTTGGGATTTGAAATTTTGGACGGAAAAATATGTTTTGGGAGAATCAATCTAGGCCATTAATTTTAGGGGAGATTGAATGAGAGTCACTTGATAGCTTTCTTTGTAATTTATTATATAGATATTAGGTTTTTCCGTGGACACGTGCTTACGGCACGTCTTCGTGAACGATACAGCATATGAAAAACCATGTAAACATATAAATAATATGAAGGTAAAACACATAAAAAAGCCAAAGAAAATTCAGCATGCTAGTGTTACTATTAATCATCCAACCATGAAGAAAATCTGATTTTATAGCTCATCCTATTCTGAAAATTGTAGCTTATCATTTTCTGAAAAATGATGATATACGAAAGAGAGAGAGAGAGAGAGAGAGAGAGAGAGAGAGAGAGAGAGAGAGTAATAAAGTGAGGATGATTTATGTTTTGGGAGGGAAAAAAATTTAGTTTTGGGGAAAAAACTTTTGTGGGGAAAATGTCTTTTGGAATGGTGAATGTGAGCCATTGATTTTGTTTAAATTGAAGGAGAGCCACTTGATAGCTTTTTTTTCAAAATGGTTTGTGATTTATTAATTATTATATAGACTAGTTTTGCCCGTAGGCACGTGCCTACGGTACGTCTTCGGAACGATGCATCATATAAAAGTAAGCATTATAATATCAGGAATATAAAAGGAAAAATTAATTAATCTAATATGAAAGAGTTGCAGATGTCATACCAAAAAAAAGAAACTTACATAGCTATATATAGTAATGTTATCTATTGCAGGAAGCAGTGAGAAGCCAAACATATACTGTTGTTTAGTTCTGATGAAGAACTTTTTCTGTGTATCAAGGAGGAAAAATATTTGATGATTAACTTTGGTGTTCTTAGTGTTTTGTACTATCAGATGTTAATATACTTTCTGAGATATACACTATAATAATGTTCATGTATAATAGTGAATACATTTACTTCCAGCATTTTGGATGCATGAATCTGAAACTTCCATCATAGAGTTTATGTCACTCAAGTTTGAATAACACGACAACAATTAGTTGTAAATAAAAGTCTATATTTGAATAATTATAAATGAGGGTGTAAAATCCAACTTCTTAGAATGGTAGTGTAAAATGATGAAATTTAACTTTTGAGGAGATATTTGTTACTTTTAGTGTAATTTTAGAGGATGACATTTATCCAAGTGAATATCCATTTAAATCTTTCATTGCATTTGAAATCAATCAAGAAATTCAATAAAATTTCTACATGAGCAATAAAAAAAGCATAAAAATCTAAAAAATTCCGAAAATTTACAAATCTGAAATATGAAAATCTAAAATTTTGGACATAGAAAAAGAGAAAAAAATTAAAGAAAGTGAAGAGTGAAGAGAGATATAGTTAAAAAGTGAGGAAGATTTTTGTTTTTCTGGAAAAAATATTTGGAAAATGATGCGGTTTGTTTCTGGGAGACGTGTGGATGCACTAGGTGTGAGTTCGGACTCGATTTGTATTGAAAGAGAAAGCTGCTTGTCAAACGACCCTCGGCTGACCGGGCGGTACCTGCGACGGGCTCGGAGTGAGGTGGATGTCTGGGCTCGGATCAGAGGGTTCGGATCCGAGGTCTTGTGTACCTGCAGACGGTCCTGAAACATCGGGGTTTATCTCAGCGGCGGACCCTCCGACGATCTAGTCAGTCTCTGTGAGAGAGTAGCAATAACTAGGAGAATTTAGGTGGCAAAAGATTGGTTACCTAAAAAGGTGGGTGAGGGTCTAGTATTTATAGAGAATTCCAACCGGGTTTGGATCCGCTTGGGGGCCGGGTCTGAACTCGAAAGCCCATGGGCCTGACGTGGCAGAAGGCCCAGGGGGTTTAGGGCTGACGTGGCAGTACCAGGAGTGGTATAGGACTGACGTGGCAAAGCCCTTGGTGGTATTTGGAGCTGACATGGCGGATCATGGGGCTCCTGTGCTCCTGGGAGAATCTGGTGGCCTAGGTTGTGCCAGGTCATCCTCATTCTTTACCAGGCTGGTTGGACGGCCCGGGGGGCTGTCATGGATCGGAGGCCGAGGGCCATCGATGTTCGTCGGATACGAGGAGACCAGTTCTGTGGGGGTGAACTTGAGGTTCGGCGCCGACCCTGTAGCGGCTCGAAGCCGAGCCAGATTGTTATTTTTCCTACTTTTGAATGGGAACTGTACTGGGCCCTGGTTGGGCCCCAAGCCATTTTTACTCTACCACACAAGCCCCCCACTCCTGCGGGGGTGCGGGAGCTAGCCGTGGAGGAGTGTTTACGGTTGTAGAAATGGGATGGCGAATCGCTGGGCCTTTAGGAGGGGGTTGCCCTGATGTTTGAGCGAGCCTCGAGCCGGCGAGGGTTGGTTGCCCTGATGATAGAGCGATCCTTGAGTTGGCGAGGATTGGTTTCCCTGATGTTTAGAGCGAGCCTCGAGCCGGCGAGGCTTGGTTGCCCTGATGATAGAGTGATCCTCGAGCTGGCGAGGGTTGGTTGCCCTGATGTTTTAGAGCGAGCCTCGAGCTGGCGAGGTTTAAGAGTCGGCAAGGGTGATGGCGAGCCGTTGAAACTTCCTGAGAAGATTATCCTGGTGCTAGACCGGACCTCGAGCTTTCGAGGGATTACGGGTCGGCAAGGGTGATGGCGAGCCGTTGAGTCTTCCGGAGAAGATTACCCTGGTGCTAGACCGAACCTCGAGCTTTCGAGGGATTATGAGTCGGCAAAGGTGATGGCGAGCCGTTGAGTCTTCCTGAGAAGACAACCCTGGTGCTAGACCGAACCTCGAGCTTTCGAGGGATTATGGGTCGGCAAGGGTGATGGCGAGCCGTTGAGTCTTCCGGAGAAGATAACCCTGGTGCTAGACCGAACCTCGAGCTTTCGAGGGATTATGAGTCGGCAAGGGCGATGGCGAGCCATTGAGCCTTCCTGAGAAGACAACCCTGGTGCTAGACCGAACCTCGAGCTTTCGAGGGATTATGGGTCGGCAAGGGTGATGGTGAGCCGTGGTGCCTTAGAAGGTTTGAACGGAGTGGCCCGCCGTCTTTACGGAGCATTGAAGGCGCTCCGGGATCTGTGCAATGTTCCAATTCCCTAGGGGCATTAATGGCGCCGCCTAATAAATGCAGGTGGCGCATGGGCTTCCGTCGATTGGCTTTCCCCATGTCATAATGGCTGGTCTATGGGGGAGGCTATAAATACCCCTCCCCCCACAGCGGGTTGGATCACAGCAAGGGTGGTCCATTGGCCATCAGAGGTGTCTGCTTCGGCGGACGTCTTTCTTGCAAAAAATTTTTAACCCTGGCAGTGTCGGAGAGGTGGTGGCTCTGCCGCCCGGATCTTCTCTTGGATCTGATGGCCTTGATACGGTAGCCAGATCTGGGGGAGATCAGGGCGAGAGGGGTAACGACCGAAATCCGGACCGGTAGATAAGGAGCCTCGGATTGGTGGTGGTCTTGCCGTCTGGATCCTTTTTCGGGTCAGACGACCCTGACACGGTTGTCTGGCCCGAGAGAGATCCAGACGGGAGGGGCATCGACCGTATTCCGGACCTGGGGCTGAAGAGCCTCGGACAGATGGGTCGTCTCTGATTGGAGGTGGGCCGATCTGTTTTCTGATAGGGCTCCAGGCGATGGTGACTTCTGTCCCACCCTCGAACAGTTCGGGGTTTCGGCTACCGAGGCCGTAAGCCCCGAGCTGCTCGCGGGTGAGAGGGGAGTCGACCGAGCCCTGAAGCCCGGGGTGCCTGTCGAAGGACAGCGCCTCAAATCTTAAGTAAAATGTTTTCTCCACCGAATATTTCATCCGAACCGACCCCTGTGTCTGGCTGCCAGCCTGGCACTGTGTGACGTCAGCAGCGCACGTTTCGAGGACGTGGCGCGATTTTCCAGGCGGCAGTTACACATCAATCGGTGAACAGTAATTGCAGAAATCGAGGAGTCGTTTTCACCCTCTATGAATGTCCCCCCCTCTCCTCCTATCGCCTACTTCTTACTCGCTTCTTCCTCTTTCAAAAAATCTTCCAACACTTCAGCACTCGTCTCTACCATTTGCTGCACCAGGCTCATTCTTCCAAAGCGACCCCAGGTTAGTTGGTAAGTCTGTTTAGTTTAGGCACAGATGGACAGGGCTCAGTCTGGCTCGTCAGCGACGACGTCTAGGGGGGAAGGGAAACCCGCCTCCAAATCAACTTTGTGGGAGGAGCCTGTACTTGAGGGGGAGTCTGTGCATAATGTGGAGCTTTCCGATTCGGTTTCGTGGGAGGAGCCGGTAGGCGAGGAGGAGCCAGTGTATAATGTGAAGCCGTTGCGATCTCGGAGGCTTTTTGTGGTGGAGAGCAGCGAATCTGAGGAGGGGGGTGGTAGCTCAGGTGAAGTCCAGGTTCTAGGGTTGGCTTCCTGATGTGTCGAATTTATATACAAATATTTGTACTCATTTACCTATTAAAATGGCTTGTTTTCGCTGATATTGTCTTTAATTCATCTTATTTCTATATGATTTCATTTAATTAATTATTTTTGAAGAAATATTATTTTTGATGCAAAAAGTAAAGAATTGGTGAAAAAATCAACAAACAAAGTAAAACAATTGATTTATCGATTTTATTGTTTTGTTGAGTTAAAAGTGTGACAATTAAATTGTAAAAGGATTTTTATACGCTAATATGAATTATAGTTAGTTTAATTAATTTTAAACTAATTAAATTTATTTTATTTAAAAATCCTAATTTCAGGTATTATTTTGTGTACGCAGAAGCACGTGGGTGGCAGAAAATGAAGAAAAGAAAGAAAGAGGAAGTAAATAAAATTCTGGGTTATAAAAGGAATGAAATAAAGAAAGTGGGAGGACTAATCTGCAAAAAGTGCAAACCCTAACTCCTTCCCGTTCTATATATACAAAGCAAAGAAGAGAGAAGAAGGTGAGAGGTGACAGCTAACACAAAAGAAAAAAAGAAAAAAAGAAAAAAAAATATTAATTAAAAAAGAGAGATCTCTCTCTCTTCTCTGCTTGCGGCACTCGAGGACGAAGACAGCGCGTGCAGCACCCTGGCTGACGTGGGCGACAAAGAAAGAAGCGACTGGCTTCTCTTTCTTCTTCTCTGAGTGCTGGCGTGGACAACAAGACAAAAACGACAGCTCCTGTGCTGTTCTGACTCAGCGCGGGACCCACACAGCGGCTGGCACGTGACGCAGACGCGCTGACCAGCGGCTCAGTCCCACGCGACTTGGACAAAGCAGCAGGCGGCCCTTTCTTCTTCTCTCCGACGTGACGCCTCTGGATTTGGGACACGCGGCCCGACAACGGCAGTGTGACAGACTGATACGTTGATTGACGGCGCGTGACAGCAGTATTTTGACTCCGACTTTTGAGACAGAAAAGTGGTTTGACTTAAATTTTGTATTCTTTTATCTTTTCTTCTCTATATTTTTTGATGCAATCCCAAACAAATATGAACTGAAGTTATTATTTCTAGAGGCTAAGGTGTAGCCAAGTTTTGAACACAAATTTTAATTCCTTCTTATTTCTCTATTTTTCCTGATTGTGTTTTAATTTTTATTATTTATGCGTACAACATGGTGGATAGACATTTGTATGATTTTTTAAATCATAAAGAGACCGAATAGGTGATTTGTGATTAATAAAAATTAAGACCGTATATTGGAGGACGTGACCGTTAAGAAATCCAATTTCTCAATTAATAATTTGGTGGATAGACGAATGATTAATTGGGAATAATTTTTAGACTACGTTGATAGAGTGGTTAATATCTTTAGGATTTTGGTCGACAATTTAGGAAAAATAATATTTTTATTTATAAGGAATTATAATTTGTGTGTGTGATAAACGAGGTGAACCAAGAGCCCTAGAACAAATTTTACCATTACATAAAGTACAAGTGCTTCATTGTTTCACAGTCCTCTCCCTCTTCACCAATTTAGTTAGATAATTAGATTAAGGTAATTTAGTTGCTTTATTACTTAAAAAATTCAATCTTCCAAATAGTGATTCATCTAGCGATATCGGTACTCAGTAAAATATCTAGTCCCTGTGGGTTCGACACTCTACTCATCTATCTATATTACTTGTGCGATTTTGTACACTTGCAAATATCAACATCAAGTTTTTGGCGCCGTTACCGGGGACTAGTTATTCTTTTATTGATATTGAAAAATTGCTAGATTATTGCTAATTTGGATTTTTTGTAATTATTTTTATTTTATTATCATTTTACGTCTTTATTTTCTTTTGACTAACTTTGACTTTTTTTTATTTTTCTTATTTTAGTTTTTTTTAGTTTTTCTATTTTTTTTCTTTCTTTTTCGATACTTATATTGCAGGACATACACGTACATTGTCATGGCGAACGATGAGAATAGGCCTTTGAGAGACTATGCTATGCCATCAATTTATGAGTCAAGCATAAAGAAGCCGGTGGTTGAAGCTAATGATTTTGAAATTAAACCGGCGATGATTCTAATGATTCAACAGACTGTTCAATTTTGGGGACTACCACACGAGGATCCTTACGCTCACATTACTGATTTTCTAGAAATTTGTGACACTTTCAAACACAACGGTGTATCAGACAATGCAATTAGACTAAGACTCTTTTCTTTTTCCCTACAGGATAAGGCGAAGGCTTGGCTACATTATCTACCACCAGGTAGTATTACTACTTGGGAGGGACTTGCACAAAAGTTTCTAGCCAAGTATTTTCCACCAGCAAAGACCGCAAGGCTAAGAAATGACATTTGCACATTTACTCAATTTGAGACCGAGTCTTTGTATGATGCATGGGAAAGGTACAAAGAGTTATTGAGAAAGTGTCCTCATCATGAACTACCAAAATGGCTGCAAATGCAAATATTTTATAATGGTTTGGGAGTTACACATAGATCTATGGTTGACACAGCAGCTGGTGGTGCACTGATGAGCAAAACATACCAAGCAGCCTATGATCTTTTAGAGGAGATGACATCAAATCATTACCAGTGGTCTTCAGAGAGAACGATGTCAAGAAAAGTGGCTGGAGTTTTTGAACTTGATCCTTTTTCTACTTTAAATGCAAAAAATGATATTTTATATAAACAAGTAGAAAATATGAATTTTAATATTTTTCAATCTAATATGATTTGTAATCTTTGTGCAGGAAATCATTCAAGTTCAGATTGTCAAGTGGGGAACCCTTTTGCTCCATCAAATGCCGTAAATGAAAATTTTGTGTCAAACTTTCAAATGCAAAACAATCATTATGCAAACACATACAATCAAGGATGGAGAAACACCCCAAATTATCCATGGGACAACAATCAAGGAGCAGTTATACAACCTCAACATTTTTCACAGCAAGAAAAGAAGTCGACACTTGAAGACATGTTTGAGCACTACATGCAAAAGACAGATTTGGCAATTCAAAATGTTGCAAATTCAACTTCGGCTTCCATTCACAATCTTGAGGTACAAATTAGTCAATTTTTAAATATTATTAATGACAAAACTGCAGGAACATTACCAAGCAACACAGTTGTCAACCCCATGGAAGATGTCGAGGCTATAACACTAAGCAGCGGGAGGATAATTGAGCAACCACAAGAAAAAAATGAAGAACATAATGTGGTTGAAAAGCAAAGTGAGATTGAACAAATTGTGGAGGAACAAATTCAACATGAGCAAGTAATGTATGATATTTTTAATTCCATAAAAATTCCTCCTGAAGAACAGTCATCCATTCAAGTAAGTGAAACTCATTTAATTGTGGGCGAGAAACATAAGGCTAAATTTGAAAAATCACCAATTGAAGTATGTCCAACAAGTTCAGAAATTTTTGAAACTAAGAAAGAAAATATTTTTGAACATGTCATGTATTTGGATGCTGAACCTTCAATTTATTCATTTTTGCAGCATAAATTCAAAGAGGTGGGGGAATCAAAGACAACATCATCTAAAAGGAAACGCCTCAAATTGGAACTTGAACCTGATCCACATCAAAAGAGAAAAATTAGAAAGGATGTGTTAATGTTGTTGGATCTTGGCGTTACTTAACCATCTCACCCCCATGTCTGGCTGAAGACTTAAAACTTAGCGCTTCTTGGGAGGCAACCCATGTTTTATTTTATTGCATTTAGTTTTGATTTATCTTTTAGTTTATTTTATTTTGATTTTTGATTTTATCTTGTAGGATTGCACAAATTTTGGAAGTCGCCGGGCGGAGCTGTTTTGAACACCTGCATTGATGGCTGTTTTCGAGCAGTTTGGAGTCGAAATCTGGAAAACTGATTCAAATAGAAGTTGTAGACAATTTTCTTAGCTTTCCAGCAAAAAAATATTCAGCCCATTTCGATATCTACAGCTCCAGATATCGCCAAAATACTGAACACTGCGCGTGCAGAAATTTAAAGACGAATCAGGGGAGATATTCTAAACTTTTTGCATTCTTTTTGTTTTTGTTTTTCTTTCCCATTGAGGACAATGTGACATTTAAGTTTGGGGGGAAGGTTTACAAATTTATTTTTATTTTTATTATTTTTGAAAAGAAAAACAAAACAAAAGGATTATAAAAGACAAATGTGTTGCTTTTTCTCGTGATTATCCCCTTTGATCTAGTCCTAAACAGAGTTTAAGTAAATAGAGTAATAATGAAATTAAAAAAAAAAAAAAAAAAAAAAAATTTAATAAAGTCAATCTACTCCAATGTTTTGAGTTGCTTAGTAACTAGGGGTATTCATCACAAATGTTTACTTTTACGTAAAACGGCAACTTGAAATATGAGTATGCAAAGCACTTTAAGTTTGTGACTTGTTGAGTAACCGGGTGAATTCATCACAAATGATTTGCATTCGCGTAAAAAGGCGAGTGACAATTTAAAGAAGAGACTAGAAGAAAAAAAAAAAAAAAAAAAAAAAAACTCTAGTTTGCTACTCGGTTGGTAGTAGAGAGAAGGGATAATCACAGATTGAGTTGTTGCATACTATAATTATATTAATTGCATGACAAATGCGATTTTTTTTTTGGGAATTATGAATAAATAATTGCACTGGAGAAAATGGGTATGCTTAGTTTTACTTTATTTGCAATTGTTTATATTTTTAATTGAAATTTTGATGCTTGCATGATAAGATCTTTTAGTGTGATGGGTTGAGTCTACTATTATTATTCCCTTGTTTATGATTCTACTTTTTGCTCGAGGACAAGCAAAATCTTAAGTTTGGGGGTATTTGATGTGTCGAATTTATATACAAATATTTGTACTCATTTACCTATTAAAATGGCTTGTTTTCGCTGATATTGTCTTTAATTCATCTTATTTCTATATGATTTCATTTAATTAATTATTTTTGAAGAAATATTATTTTTGATGCAAAAAGTAAAGAATTGGTGAAAAAATCAACAAACAAAGTAAAACAATTGATTTATCGATTTTATTGTTTTGTTGAGTTAAAAGTGTGACAATTAAATTGTAAAAGGATTTTTATACGCTAATATGAATTATAGTTAGTTTAATTAATTTTAAACTAATTAAATTTATTTTATTTAAAAATCCTAATTTCAGGTATTATTTTGTGTACGCAGAAGCACGTGGGTGGCAGAAAATGAAGAAAAGAAAGAAAGAGGAAGTAAATAAAATTCTGGGTTATAAAAGGAATGAAATAAAGAAAGTGGGAGGACTAATCTGCAAAAAGTGCAAACCCTAACTCCTTCCCGTTCTATATATACAAAGCAAAGAAGAGAGAAGAAGGTGAGAGGTGACAGCTAACACAAAAGAAAAAAAGAAAAAAAGAAAAAAAAATATTAATTAAAAAAGAGAGATCTCTCTCTCTTCTCTGCTTGCGGCACTCGAGGACGAAGACAGCGCGTGCAGCACCCTGGCTGACGTGGGCGACAAAGAAAGAAGCGACTGGCTTCTCTTTCTTCTTCTCTGAGTGCTGGCGTGGACAACAAGACAAAAACGACAGCTCCTGTGCTGTTCTGACTCAGCGCGGGACCCACACAGCGGCTGGCACGTGACGCAGACGCGCTGACCAGCGGCTCAGTCCCACGCGACTTGGACAAAGCAGCAGGCGGCCCTTTCTTCTTCTCTCCGACGTGACGCCTCTGGATTTGGGACACGCGGCCCGACAACGGCAGTGTGACAGACTGATACGTTGATTGACGGCGCGTGACAGCAGTATTTTGACTCCGACTTTTGAGACAGAAAAGTGGTTTGACTTAAATTTTGTATTCTTTTATCTTTTCTTCTCTATATTTTTTGATGCAATCCCAAACAAATATGAACTGAAGTTATTATTTCTAGAGGCTAAGGTGTAGCCAAGTTTTGAACACAAATTTTAATTCCTTCTTATTTCTCTATTTTTCCTGATTGTGTTTTAATTTTTATTATTTATGCGTACAACATGGTGGATAGACATTTGTATGATTTTTTAAATCATAAAGAGACCGAATAGGTGATTTGTGATTAATAAAAATTAAGACCGTATATTGGAGGACGTGACCGTTAAGAAATCCAATTTCTCAATTAATAATTTGGTGGATAGACGAATGATTAATTGGGAATAATTTTTAGACTACGTTGATAGAGTGGTTAATATCTTTAGGATTTTGGTCGACAATTTAGGAAAAATAATATTTTTATTTATAAGGAATTATAATTTGTGTGTGTGATAAACGAGGTGAACCAAGAGCCCTAGAACAAATTTTACCATTACATAAAGTACAAGTGCTTCATTGTTTCACAGCCCTCTCCCTCTTCACCAATTTAGTTAGATAATTAGATTAAGGTAATTTAGTTGCTTTATTACTTAAAAAATTCAATCTTCCAAATAGTGATTCATCTAGCGATATCGGTACTCAGTAAAATATCTAGTCCCTGTGGGTTCGACACTCTACTCATCTATCTATATTACTTGTGCGATTTTGTACACTTGCAAATATCAACATCACTTCCGAAGAGGAGGGTGGCCCCGAGGGGGGTGAAGCCGAAGGGGCTCAGATAGGAGGTCAGGGTGTGGGCTCGAGTTCCATGCCGACTGGTCTGGGGCGATTATCTACCCCCTCGCCGGAACGAGCCAAGAAGAAGAGGGCTCTGAAGAAGAAGGGGTCGAGGACAGGGGGCTCGAGCCAGGCGCCTGTTTATCGTAACTTGATGACAGGGTCGCCCGTACAACCTAAGCCGTTCCGCCGGTACCCCGACGATCTTTCTGATAAGGAGCTGTTCGGGGTCCAGCCGTCGTCGCCGAGCCGGAAGAGGGTGATGATGGACACACTTCCGACCATTCTGGAGGCAGGTGACTTGGAGGCTTTGCAGCTGGCGTACCACATAGGGTCCAGCTACGAGCTCATGTTGCCGAGTTCTACCCTTCGACCGACCGATCCCCTGCCTGAGTGGTATTGCATCTTCCCCGTGGATGCCTTCATCTCCGGACTGAGGCTGCCAGTCCACCCGTTCGTTCGCGAGGTGCTGAACTGGGCGTCCTTGGCGCCGATGCAATATGGGCCGAACTCCTGGAAGCAGATCATCTGCTTCGTGCTGAGTGCGAGGAGTAGAATGTACCGCTTCGGCTGAGTGTGTTCCGAGCGATGTTGATGATCGGCTCGGCGGCTGAGGGTGTCTATTACATTTCGCCCCGGAGTAAGGGGAAGGTTGTCCACGGTCATCCGGATTCCATCAAGGATTGGAAGAAGAAGTATCTGGTGATCCGGAGTGAGGAACTTTGGAACATTCCCACTCGATGGAACCACTCCAAGCCGAGCTATGAAATGCCGAGGCCGAAGGACCTGATGGCCGAGGAGTGGAAGTTCGTCGAGCATCTCCGTCTGTCATATAGTATCAACTGGACGAAGGTGACCGAGGGTCACCTGGCGAGCGTCGGACTGAGCCCAGCCGTTCTGTGTATGTAGTTGTTTCTTTCTTTTGACTTTGTTGTTCCTCCGTGCTCATTGTCCTTACTGGATCTTTTTGCAGATGTGGATCCTGAATCGATCAAGGCAAAGAGGCTCGCCATGAAGAAGGAGAAGGCCGAGAAGAAGGGGGAGGCGTCGAAGAGTCCGAGGGAGTCGTCCCTACTCATCTCGGAGGCCCATCTTGAGCCGAGGACCAAGAGGACTCGCTCGGAGACGAGCAAGGGGGTTGCTACTTCGAGGGGCCAGGGCCAAGCGAAGGCATCCGATCTTGACAAGGGGAAAGGTCCCTTGGTCGAGGCCGAGGAAGAGGACCCAGTGGTAGAGATGTTGCGGCAGCGGTGGGCACCAGATTGGTCGGTTCGGATAGGGGACTGTCTGACCGAGGAGGCCCAGGCCGTTGAGGTGGTGGAAAAGTTGGCAACCCCTCGTGACCACAAGGAGATGGAGGGCGAGCTCGTGGAGGTGGCGTATACGCGCCTGGCGCAGGCCACCGTACTGGTAAGCTCGTCGACCCTATCCCCCTTGTCCATTTTACTGCGGAAGTCTTCCTCTTATCTGCGTTTGTTGGTCGCAGGCTTGCGTGCAGGGGGCTAACGTGAAGAACCTCTACGAAGCAGCCCTGGCACAAGAGCGAGCTCGGGCGGATAAGAGCTAGCGGGAGATGAAGGAGATGCGGATTGAGCTCGAGGGCTCGCACAAGAGGGAGCAGAAGATGAAGCTCGAGCTGGAAGCCAAGGATGCGGAGTGGGGGAAGAGGTTGGTCTCTTTGAAGGAGAAGTTCGCCAAGGAGAAGAGGGAGTTGACGAAAGCGTTCGCCAAGGAAAAGGAGGAGTTGACGAATGTGGGTCAGCTGATGGTGATCAAGGCCCAGGATGAGTGTTACGCGAAGGCCCTCAGTCATGTGAGGCACTTCTACCCGACCGTCGACCTGTCCAACTTCGAGTATGACATGGAGGTCGAGGGGACACCGAAGACCCCTGGCGAAGAAGGGCCTGCTCTTGACCCGTCTGCTGACCCCCCTGTGGACCCGTCTGCCGATGCTGAGGTGGGAAAACAAGTTGTATAGTTTTATCTTTCTTTTTCATTCTCTCGATTGTATTTGCCTTCCGCGGACTGGCCACCGCATTTTTTGTAAGAAGCAACTCAATTTATAAAAAAGGATTTTTGACCGGCCAAGTGTTTTGACCTCGGATATTTCCGAACCTCCTTGCTTATGTGTGTTGAGTTGGCTGGTTCTCTTGTAGGTTGTGGCTCCCCTTCCCGAGGCGGACCCCCATCGTTCCGACGTGGCGTGGCTCCGGAGCAAGGTTGAGGCCTTGGAGGCCACTTTGGTTCGGTACCGTAAGGGGGCCCATGACACTGATGCGGCCTTTAATTATTACAGGAACAAGTCTGTAGCCCTCAGTGAGGAGGCAAGCCGGCTGAGGAGGGCGATGGTGGATCGGGAACTCGTGGGTCTCGGACTCGGATATACTATGTCGAGTTCCTCGGTGCAGAGGCCCTCCTCTGAGAAGCTACTTCGCGATGTGATAGTGGAGAAGGAGATGGAGATACACCGTTACCGGACGATGCTGGGTGTCTCGACATCTTCCTCGGGGGGTCGGCGAGCGGAGGGGGTTCCCTCTGCGCTGCTGCTATTGGAGCGTATGCGACCCGTTGATGCCCAGAGCTCCGTGGCCGGTGTGTCGACCGTGGCCGAACCGAAGGACCATCATGACAAAGAGAGAGTTCCAAGTCGTTCGGTCGGAGTGATCCCGCCATTCGTCGGACCCGAGGGGCCCTGAGATGGCGGCTTCCTTCAGTTTGAGATGAGTGGAGTGTTTCTGTAACGGTCTTTGTTTGTTTTCTCAGAACCCAATAAAGGAGTATGAATAAGGAATTCTTTTCACTCTTTGCTCTGGCTGATAGTGTAATGAATGATGAAGGGAGGGTGGTTCAGCCCTGTCGGTCCGTGAGGGATCGGCGTGGGGTGTTGTGAAGTCTCCCGGGCCTGAGGCCGAGTCGGACCTACCGAGGCGTCGGGGACGATACCGGAGTGAAGACTCGGGTGCCGATCCCCTTGTCCGGTATTAGGTCGGATCTGCCGAGGCGTTTGGAGTATGACAAAAAGAGATTTCTTTCGTATAAGATAGGGAGGGCCGCTAAAACGGCCCTTTACACATGAAAGCTTACAAAAGATTTACTTTTAGCCAAGCTAGAACCTATGTTCGTCCCTCAAGGAACTTCATTAGGTGCTCGGCGTCGAATGGAAATTCCTCTAGCTCGACGGCAGGTCCGGGAGCAGGGCCGTCCCTTTCCGGTCCGAGTTCGACGGCGTCGAGGGGGAACACACCTCCCCCGACGGTGGTCATGTAGCACGATCGCGCTGCTTCTTGGCTGCCTCGGACGATGCCGACTCCTTGCAGGGTGGAAAATTTAAGTTTCAGATGGTAAGCCGAAGGCACCGCTTGGAGGGAGCATAGTCCGGGTCGGCCGAGTATGGAGTTGTAAGCCGCCTTGACGTTGACCACCATGAAGTCCATAGACTCGGTCCTCTTGACAGGAGCCGATCCTGCGGTAACGTCGAGGGTAACAATCCCTTCTATCACGACAGGGACGCCGGAGAATCCATGCAAGGTGTATCCGGCCGGCTTGAGTTTGCTTCTAGGTAATTTGAGATTCTCGAAGGCTTCGAGGAAAAGAATATTAACTGAGCTGCCGTTGTCGACGAGGATTCGGCGAACCTCACAATTAGCCATGTGGAGGCTAATGACGAGGGCATCGCGGTGGGGTAGGCGAACGCCTTCGAGGTCCTCTCCTGAGAAGGAGACCGGCATCGGTTGTAGCTTGGGTGAGGAGTTGTCTTGGACAGCATTCACCTCTCGGATGAAGGCTTTTCGGGAAGTATTTGATTCTCCCCCCATTGGCCCTCCGTGGACACAGTCCAAGACGAATGGCGTATCCGCGGCTCCCTCGGACTCGGGATCCCGACCCTGGATGCGATTCGGAGTAGGGTTCGGAGGCGAGAGCCTCCGGTTCCTAGCATCTCGCCGATCCCGTGGGCCTTCTCGGGTGAATTCTCGGAGGTACCCTCTTGAGACGAGTTCCTCAATTTCGTCTTTCAGGGCCCGGCATTGGTCGGTTTCGTGCCCATGATCTCTCTGGAAGCGGCAGTAGAAGCGCTGATCTCGATTCTTGTTGTTATTAGGTCGGGGAGGTAGTCGGACAATGCCTTTGTCTTCGATTTCTAAGAGGATGGCGGACACGTTATGCGTCAAGGGAGTATACCTCTCGAAGCGGGGGACCGGTGGGACCTTCTTCATGGCCCCCGCGTCCCTCGGAGCTTTCTTTGATGGTTCGACTTCTTCGGCCTTCCGTTTTCCCTTCCCGGTGGCCTCCCTGGCATCTTCGGGGTTAAGGGCCTCTTCTGCCCTAATGTATTTCTCGACCCTGTTGAGGAGGTCGGGAAAGTCGACGGGGGGTCTCTTCGCCAGAGAAGCCTTCAGCTGTCCATGACGGACGTTGTGCCGAAATGCCGCGGAGGCGACGCTTGGATCAAGGGAGGAGACCGACCTTGCCTCTGCGGTAAACCTCCGGACGAACACTCTGAGTGACTCCCCCTCTATCTGTCTGAGCCCAAGTAAAGAGGCGCTGGTCCTTTCGGCCTTCCGGCTGGTGACAAAGTGGGCAAGAAAATTGCCCTCTAGTTGGTCGAAGGAGTAAATGGAGCCGGGGGTGAGCTTCGAGAACCATTCACGAGCCGGACCCCGAAGGGTGGCAGGGAAGGCTCGGCACAGCAGAGGATTCGAGGCGCTGTGAATCATCATGAGGGTTTTGAAACCCTCCATGTGATCAGCAGGATCTCCCTCGCCGTCGTAGGTCTCAAATTGAGGTGGTCAGAAATTCCTGGGTATTTCCGCTTGGAGGATGGGGGCGGAGAAGGGGGGACGGACAGGTCTGTACCCCTGAGCCGCTCGTTGGCCGCCGTCTCCTATGTGATCCAGGCGGTCCTCCATTTCTTGGAGGCGCCTTAGGAGTACGCCATCGTCCTCGGGCTGGATTGTTGATGGGCGAGACACGCTGGCCTCGGCATCCGACCCGGTTTGGGAATGGAGGGCTTCCTCCCTGGGGGCCCGTCGGAGAGCCCCAAGAATTTCTCTTCGGAAGTCCTGGAACTCCTTGTGAGTGACGGGGGCTCCCTCGACCCTGTTTGGTTGGTCTGAAGGTTGCCTTCCGACGCGGCTGAGCGCTGGCCTCCGTCCATCGGGCGGCGGTCTGGGATGGTTCGGGGCCGAGTTGGAAGCGGCCCTTCCCCTGCTGCGGCTAACCTACCGGTTGACGATTATCCCCCGTAGGTCGGGCTGGACTTGACGGGTGACGCTCCTTTGGGACCCCTGATGGGGAGCCCTGTGTTTTGAAATGCGTGGCCCGGCGTTAGCAGTTGGTGGGGGCGAGTCCCGTCGGTTGATGGAGGTAGCAGCCCCCTTGCCCTTGGAGGCCATGAGAGTTCGGCTGTCGAGGTCCCTTGATGGTCGGGCTCGGGTCGGCTTCTGAAGCAGTGTTCCCACAAACGGCGCCAACCTGATGCGGTTTGTTTCTGGGAGACGTGTGGATGCACCAGGTGTGAGTTCGGACTCGATTTGTATTGAAGGAGAAAGCTGCTTGTCAGACGACCCTCGGCTGACCGGGCGGTACCTGCGACGGGCTCGGAGTGAGGTGGATGTCTGGGCTCGGATCAGAGGGTTCGGATCCGAGGTCTTGTGTACCTGCAGACGGTCCTGAAACACCGGGGTTTATCCCGGCGGCGGACCCTCCGACGATCTAGTCAGTCTCTGTGAGAGAGTAGCAATAACTAGGAGAATTTAGGTGGCAAAAGATTGGTTACCTGAAAAGGTGGGTGAGGGTCTAGTATTTATAGAGAATTCCAACCGGGTTTGGATCCGCTTGGGGGCCGGGTCTGAACCCGAAAGCCCATGGGCCTGACGTGGCAGAAGGCCCAGGGGGTTTAGGGCTGACGTGGCAGTACCAGGAGTGGTATAGGGCTGACGTGGCAAAGCCCTTGGTGGTATTTGGAGCTGACATGGCGGATCATGGGGCTCCTGTGCTCCTGGGAGAATCTGGTGGCCTAGGTTGTGCCAGGTCATCCTCATTCTTTACCAGGCTGGTTGGACGGCCCGGGGGGCTGTCATGGATCGGAGGCCGAGGGCCATCGATGTTCGTCGGATACGAGGAGACCAGTTCTGTGGGGGTGAACTTGAGGTTCGGCGCCGACCCTGTAGCGGCTCGAAGCCGAGCCAGATTGTTGTTTTTCCTACTTTTGAGTGAGAGCTGTACTGGGCCCTGTTTTGGCCCCAAGCTATTTTTACCCTACCACAGAAAAAAAATATCTTTTAGAATAATAAATGTGAGCCTTTAATTTTATTTCAATTGTTAACTTTTTTTTAAAATTGCCTTACGATTTATTATATAAATATCATATGTGGTCCCACGTCGTAAAACAACTTATCCTCAATTCCGATCTGACTCCGACAGAGAATGGCAGTGACAGCCGCGGCGGCAATGGTGGCGATGTCCTTTTCCTCCAAATCACTCCTCCGCCGCCCACTGGGCCGCCCTATCTCTGCCTCTTTCTCCACCGAATCAAACCCCCAACAACACCAAAAACAGCTGATTCTCTACTCGAAACCCGGTTGCTGCCTCTGCGACGGCCTCAAAGAGAAGCTCCAAGCCGCTTTCTCCCTCGATGGGGCCCACTCCATACGCTCCGTTCAGCTTCAGGCACGCCCAACTCTCTCTCTCTCTTTGTTGTTCTATTCCCTCTTATTTGTTTATTTCATATGTTTATATATATATTTTTTTTTTTTCCTCATTGGTTAAAGGTGAGGGATATAACGGAGAATTCGGAATGGGAGAGTCGATACCAGTATGAGATTCCTGTTCTTGCCAAGATTCTCCCAGATGGAACCGAGGTACGAATGACTCTCTCTCTCTCTTTTTCTCTCTGTTTCTTCTTCTGTCCACTAGGTGTTTGTTGATATGAATCGACTGCGCATGTTCCGATGTACAGCTTCTTCACTATGTCCTACTTATTATGTGCATTGTGTATAATATTAAAATAAATAAGATTAGTGTGAATTTCTAACTGAAATTTTGTACATGTTATTTTTAATGTATAATTATCCCGGAACTAATATCTACTCTTCATCCGTATTAGTTAAATTACTCTTCTACTTTCAATTTCTAGTTGTAACAAAAAGAATCCATGTTTGGTCATAGCTGATTATCAAATTGATCTCAAGCTAAAAAGTAATAATACCTGATGATGCTTAACCCGGTGTCCAGTTATTACCAGGAAGTATAGCTGGTCAGTATTTTAGCGCAACAAGTAAATCATTAATTTCTTCCCTAGGGAGAAGATACGGAAAGGTGGTCGCCGGCTAGCAGACCTTTCAAGAAATGGTTCAAGTGTTAGAGACTGGACAATTGGGACTAATAAGGAAAATGGGACAGCATGTTGATATTAGAGATTTGATAGCACGGAGGGGAGGCAACATTTTAAGAAAGAATAAGGATACCAACCGAGTTTATTATAAGGAAATTGATGACCAAGAAAGTGAGAGGCGATGGGTTTCTATAAATGGAAAAGGATGTTTGGTATTTGAAGGAAAATTATTTAACTAATTTTAAAGCATCATATCACATTTTTTCATACGTTTATTGTCTTAGCCTTCTCCCGTCAAAGATGGCTATTTTTATTGAGCGGGAGAGTGAATGGAAAGATTCCAAAATTGAAGTAAAACTCGCTGTCAGTCTAACAGCACCTCTACATTGGTGCTTCTGCATCTATCCAAGTTATGAACAAATCTGGGGCTTTCCCTAAATCCCATAAGATTGTCTAGCGGGCTATTAATCTTGTTGTTTAACATCATGCAACTAAGGTGCAGTCCTCCCTTCTTGATTCTTTATTCATCTGTTGGAATGACATAACATTGCTCCTTGGTTGCATGAGGTTAACATTGGATTACATTGTAAAATCAATGTGAGAATTTTTCGGTTTATTTTCCATTCTAAGAAAAATATACTAACTGAAACTTGAGTCAACTTCAATCTACTCAATTCACCACGTCTCTGAATTTTCACCACAATATCCATTCTGCTTTGTCTAAGCATCGTTTTTTTTTGGGGCAAATTTTTAAAGATATCTCCTTATTAAATTGTTCAGTAATTGCCACAAAACGAGTACCCACTTCATACTCTGAAGACCACTTTATTAAGCGACCTCACTGTAATAACTGTTGAAGTATAAGATCGAACAGTATTAAGCATCATATGTTTTAATTGAACCCTTTAAATCTTTACTTTTCTTTTTTTTATGAAAGTACCTTAGTGACCACGACAACTCGAAAGGATCAGGAGACTTGTGAACCAGCATCCTGAAAACTTTTTGCAACAATTTTACAGGTGGATGTGCAAGTTAGGTTTAGAACTCTAATTGGATTTCGGGTATCTGATAATGGGCCTGTAATGAGTGAATTCCCGTTATCTGTATTAGCTTTTTAGATATCTTATATGCACAAATATTTATAAGTTGTGGTGTTTTACTTCTCATTTATTTATTTTATCTAATAAAAATATCATAAATTATGTGTGAAAGCATTCAAAGACAATATCGACACTACATACAAACACAAGCTGCATGGAGTATCGACCCCTGTTATGTGATACTCTTTCTGGTACCACTGTTTATATAGAAAGATATTAGCTCCTCTTTTCCTAATTGAAACTTTTCATGGTTATTGCAGGAAACTCTTCCAAGATTATCTCCACGTCTTGGAGTAGAGCTCATCCAAAAGAAAATAGCAGCTGCTTTGGAATGCTGATGGCTAGAACTTTGTTCAGGAAAGTTTCAACTACAAAATTGTTTCTGCTCCAATCTTATCTTGATCTCTTCGCTTATGGATATGTGCAAATTTTCTTTTGTTCATATCATTTGTAAATCATGAACTTAGCTAGCCAGCATAATGTTGCAGATACTTTGGTTTCGAACCTTTAATCATGTACCTTTTTGCTGACAGGACTCATATCTGTGCTACACAAAATTAGTAACTGGAGCATTATCGTTTTAAAAAAATTAATGGAAGAGTATTTGGGGAAAAAACTCCTTTGAATGTTGGTTCATATGATTCTTTGTAGATGCACCTCTCTCACATATGAAACGAGAATATCACGTAGGAATTTGAGATTGTGCGGAAATTCCCATCTGAGTATATTCTTTTCTTGCAAAGTTTTGGTCTTAAATTACAACCCCCGCGCACCCACCAGTTCAGTTAGAAGGATATTTCTATAAATATTGTTAATTAATTAATGTTTTTTTAGTTGCTAATGAATAAAGGTTTGGCACTGATAGATGCCTTAAACGGGTGCAGTTACATATTTAACTATGAACGGGATCCTCGACCTCCCTTATTGGATGAACTTGCATCTCCTCATTTTGTGGACGTTTTTACCAAAATAGGCCACTTTTTCAAACTAATTTCCAAAATAGACCCTCGCAGTTCCCAACTGCGCTCGACTCTATTTTCTTGACGCAGTTGGCAACTGCGGTCTAAGTATATGCCATAATAACCCAACTCCAACACTTGTGTCAAAATAGTGTTAGGGAGAAAACTGTGTTCACCTTAGAACGCAGTTGACAACTGTGTTCTTGATTGCACTAAGCTCGCAGTTCCCAACTTATTTATAATTGGACCCTATAAAAGATTGAATTAGGAATGCAGTTGGGAACTGCGAGTTTAGTGCAATCAAGAACGCAGTTGGCAACTGCGTTCTTGATTGCACTAAGTTCACAGTTCCCAACTGCATTCCTAATTGGATCCTATGAAAGATTGAATTAGGATTGTAGTTGGGAACTACAAGCGTAGTGCAATCAAGAACGCAGTTGTCAACTGCGACGAATATAGTTTTCTACTTGACACTATTTTGACACAAGTGTTGGAGCTGGATTATTGTGGCATTTACTTAGACCGCAGTTGGCAACTGCGTCAACAAAATAGAGTCGAGCGCAGTTGGAAACTGCGAGTGGTTTATTTTGAAAATTAGTTTCGAAAGTGGTCTATTATGGAAATTAGTTTGAAAAGTGGCCTACTTTGGGAAAGAAATCAATTTTGTGAGGAACACATCCTGGTGAGTCAGATCAACTGATGGGGGTAAAAAATAGTTTGGCGTGATCTGGATAATCTGATCTCCTCAGGATCCGCTCGCTCCAGATCATCAGGTCAACTGATCCAACAGGTTGTCTGTAACTCCAGGCCCACAGGCAAACGGGTCCAATCCGGTCCATTGGAACTTCAGAACCGTTTGCCCCTGCCTATAAATACCAGACCTGAACCCTAGCCTTCAGTTACTGTTCCAGTCACTGACTAGATCGTCGGAGAGCCTGTCACCGGGGATCCCTCCCAGTGTTTCTAGGCCTTCTGCAGGTACCTTGGTCGACTGGCCACCAGTGGCCTCGTCCGTCCGAATTGTCAAAGACGACCAGGATCTACGGTTGAGATTTGTCCCTTTCTGCTTCAGAAATTACAAGAACTCACACCTGTTGCTCCCGCACTTAAATCAAGCAGTATCAGGTTGGCGCCGTCTGTGGGAACTTCGGTGACAGATCTAGCACCAGAACTTGGACACTTACAATATCTTCCTCTCCCAAATGCCCCCCAGGCCAAGAAAAGCCCCCACCAGTGGGCTGCAAGCCAAGTCACATTAACCTTCGCTCGGCGGCCATGCGAACACCCAAGGTTCCCAAAGACACTGACTCCAGGATCCTTTGGGTTCGGGTCGGAATGCCTCCCGGTCGGCCCAAAGGCCTTCCGAACGTCAAAGATTGGAGGATAGGCGAGCTGCCCCCAGTCACACGGACCTGCGGGGGCACATAGAATGCTCGAGGGCAGGGTATGCCCACTCTCACCGGGCTCCGAACCTTAGCATTCATATGTCTCAAGGTCGATAGCAACGTTCCAGCCGTTCCTCGAGAAGTCGGTGACCCCCCAGCAGGTCATATCCAAGAGGTCCCGATCACACAGACCGAATTCCGGGATTTCCGGAATGAAGTCCTGCAAGCACTCAGAGGTGGCCCCAGGACAGAACGTCATAACAACGATCATGATCACGAAGAAAGACACCGGTGTAGCGAGTCACATGGCTCTACCCGACTGGCGAGGAAGGATGACAATGTCCTCAAGCGGCTGCAGGATATGGAAAATCACCTCGCCCGAATCGGTGACAGAGGTGGGCAATCCAGTCTGGGGCACCAGCGTATCGGTCCCGCCTTCTCGGCTCGGATCTTGGACGCATCTATCCCCAGGAATTTCCGACCCCCTCAATTCGAAACCTATGACGGGGAAGTGATCCTGCTGATTACATGGAGGGATTTAAGACCCTCATGATGAATTACAACGCTACGGATTCGCTTCTTTGTTGCGCGTTCCGAGCCACCCTGCGCGGACCGGCCCGGGAATGGTTCTCGAAGCTCTCCCCTAACTCTATTTTTTCCTTCGAGCAACTAGAGTCGAGCTTCCTGGCTCACTTTGTGACCAGCAGGAAGGTTCAGAAGATGAGCACTTCTCTCCTGGACCTCAAGCAGAAGGAGGAGGAGACCCTACGGGATTTTGTTCGTAGGTTCACAACCGAGGCCAGGGCAGTCTCTTCCCTTGATGTTGGCGTCATGTCTGCTGCCTTCGGGTATAATGTACGCCATGGCCAGCAGAAGGCCTCTCTCGCCAAAAAGCTGCCTATTGATTTCCTAGACCTCTTAAATTGGGTCGAGAAGTACATCAGACCGGAGGAGGCCTTACACCTTGGAGGTGTCACTGAAGCATCGTCCAAGGGAAAAAGAAAAGCATAGGGGCCCGATCCTGCGAAGAAGGCTTCAAAAGATCTCCTCATTCAAAGAAGGTCACCTCCGGTCCCTCGCTTTGAGAAATTCATGCCACTGACACATAGTGTGTCGGCATTCTCATGGAAATCGAGGATAAGGGGATCGTCCGCCATCACCCCGTTCCAGCAACAACAAGAAGAGAGGCCGAGGATTTTACTACCGGTTCCATCGGGACCACGGGCACGAGACTGATACCTGCCGTGCCCTTAAGGACGAGATCGTGGCCCTTATTCAGAGGGGCTACCTTTGGAAATTCACTTGCCCTAATCAACGGGATCGGAGGACCTCTCTTCCACATACCCGAACAGAGCCAGAGCCCGAGCCCGAACAAGACGGTGGTCCGGCAATCCTACACTGAGTCCATGGCGGCCCAATGGGTGGCGAGTCTAACACCTCCCGCAAGGCCTTCTTGAGGGAAGTCAACTCCATTTGCGACGATCCGCCCCCAGTAGCCAAGGACTGGCTGTGTCATTTTCCAACCATGACCTAGAGGGTGTCCGCATGCCTCACTGCGATGCTTTAGTGATCAGCCTCGCCATGGTGAACCACGACTTCCGCCACGCTCTCGTCGACAACGACAACTCTATCAACATCCTATTTCTAGCAGCGTTCGAGGCACTCAAACTTTTCTGAGAAAGGCTGAAGCCAGCAGGATACACACTGCACGGATTTTCCGACACGCTTGTACAGATCGAAGGAATCATCACACTCGATGTCACCGTCGGAACCGCGCTGACCATACAGGACAGAGGCCATGGACTTTATGGTGATAAACATCAAAGCTGCCTACAATGTGATTCTGGGCCGACCGAGCCTCTGTTCCCTTCAGGTCGTACCATCAGCATACCACCTGAAGATGAAATTTTCCACCGAACATGGAGTCGGAGTGGTAAGAGGGAATGAAGAATCGGCCCGGTCCTGTTACATGACCTCGTTGGGGGCGCAGTGCTGCCCCTCGACGTAGTCGAGCTACCATCAGAGATAAACTCAATGGGCTCGGAGCCTGTAGAAAAGTTGGAGGAAATCACCTTTCAAGACGAAGACTTCTCAAAATGCTTCCGCGTGAGCCAAACCTCAAGGACGTTTTTGTTGAGTGCATTCGGAAGAACCTGGACCTCTTCGCCTGGACAGCCAGTGATATGCCTGGAATCTCGGAAGACCTTATCATGCAAAGTCTCAGTGTCCGACCAAATTCAAAGCCCATTCACCAGAAGCACCGCAAGTTTGCCCCTGAAAGACAGCAGGCTACGAAGGAAGAAGTGAACAAGCTTTTGTCAGCACATTTTATACAGGAGGTTAGCTACTTGGAATGGCTGACAAATGTTGTGATGGTGAAGAAATCGAGCGGAAAGTGGAGGATCTGTATAGACTTCACCGACCTAAATAAGGCTTGTCCGAAGGATCCATTTTCCTCCCAAGTATTGACACCCTTATAGATGCAACGTCAGGGCATGAACTACTGAGCTTCATGGATGCCTTCTCGGGCTACTACCAAATCCGAATGTTTCTGCCCGACGTCCCTAAGACTGCGTTCTTGACCGATCAAGGCTTCCATTGCTACCGGGTTATGCCCTTCGGGTTGAAGAATGCCGGCGCCTCCTACTAGAGGCTCGTCAACAAAGTTTTCAAGCACCAAATTGGCCAGAACATGGAAGTCTATGTCGATAACATGCTCATCAAAAGATGCAAAGGCTGCGACCACGTTTCCGACCTCGAGGAAGCCTTTGGGGTTCTGCGGTACCACAACATAAGGCTCAACCCCTCCAAATGCGCCTTCGGTGTTTCATCTGAAAATTTCTTAGGTTCGTGGTCAGCCAAAGAGGCATCGAGGTGAATCCCGAGAAGATCCAGGCCATACTGGACATGGCCCCCCTAGAAACGTCAAGGAAGGGCAGAGGCTACTGAGTAGGTTGGCGGCCATCGGCAGATTCCTGTCAAAGTCCGGAGAAAAATCCCTCCCAATCTTCAAAGCTCTCCAAACTTCGAAAAATTTCGAGTGGGGCGAGTCACAACAGCAAGCCTTCGACCAGTTGAAATCACACATTGCCAACCCCCCGCTCCTCAACAAGCCGGGGTCGGGGGAACCTCTGTATCTCTACCTCGCAGCATCTGAACATGCCCTTAGCGCCATCCTCGTCAGAGAGGAGGACGGTGCTCAGATGCCCATTTAATATGTCAGCAAGGTACTACATGACGCCGAAGTCCGGCATGCAAAGATTGTAAAAGTGGCCTACACCCTAGTAATGGCCGCGCGGAAACTCCGACCGTACTTTCAAGCTCACTCTATCCAAGTCTTAACTTATCAGCCTCTGAAGATCGTCCTTAACAAACCAAAAAATTCAGGGCGCCTTGTCAAATGGTCGATCGAGCTCAGTTAGCACGACATCCACTACCATCCCTGTACGGCCATCAAAGGGCAAGCACTTGCCGAGTTCATCACCAAGTGCAAAATTTCCGAAGCTTCAGAATTACCAATGATAGAACCTCTATGGGAGATTTACATAGATGGATCGTCCTGCGAGGGAGGAAGCGGAGCAGGCGTCATCCTCCTCGGTCCATACGGTTTTGTATTGCAATACTCTTTGCGCCTCAAATTCCAGGCCTTCAACAACGAGGCCGAATACGAGGCAATGATCACCGGACTCACCCTCTCCAGTAATGCCGGTGCCCATCGTATTAGAGCCTTCAGTGATTCTCAACTCTTGGTGAACCAGATCTCCGGAGCGTATGAGGCGCGAGACGCTCGAATGATCCTATATCTGGATCGAGTAAAGCTCCATTTAGAGTCCTTCGACCAGGTTGACATTGAACGAATACCCCGAGAGCAAAATCTTCAGGCGGATGCCCTGTCAAAGCCGGCCTCATCATCCTTCGAAGGGTCTCGACTGCACCGTCCTTATCGAGATAATACAGAAACCAAGCATAGAGATGCTCGAGGTCCTTTCCACCAATACTAGTACACCAACAAGCAATTGGACGGACCCCATCTGCCGCATCCTGGTAGAAGGTGAACTACCATAAGATCTTCCTGAGGCCATAAGGATAAGGGTTTTGTCACAAAGGTTTCCGCTGATCGATAATGTTCTCTTCAAGCGGTCGTACACACAAGTTGACAGGAGACCCTACCTCCGATGCCTAGAGTCAGAAGAGGCAAAATATGCCCTCGAAGAGCTACATTAGGGGATCGGAGGATGCCATATGGGCAGCAGATCGCTCGCCAGAAAGGTGCTCAATCACGGGTACTATTGGCCGACGATACTGCAAGATGCCCTGGACCTCGTCAAGAAGTGTGTATCTTTGAAAAGTTCTCCCTAATTAGGCGAACACCCCAGGCTGAGTTGAAGAGCCTCTATAGCCAAGCCCCTTTTGCAATGTGGGGGATGGACCAAGTTGGCCCCTTCTCCATGGCGACCGCCCAAAGGCGTTTCCTCATAGTTGCCATCGACTTCTTCTCCAAGTGGGTAGAAGCTGAACCATTAACCACAATTATTGAGCATCAAGCACAACAGTTCTTTTGGAAGCACATCATTTTCCGGTTTGGGATCCCCAGAATACTTGTATCGGACAACGACACACAATTCGTAGGGAAAATTTTCCGAAAGTTTTTTGAGGACCTAGGAATCAAATAACGGCTCTCGGTCATAGCACACCCTCAATTAAATGGCAAGGCTGAAAAACACCAACCGACCAATCATTGAAGGGCTCAAAAAGCGGTTGGAAACTTCTCCCAAGGGCCTTTGGGTTGACAAACTGCCCAGCGCGTTGTGGTCGTATCAGGCGACTAAAAGGATCCCCACCGGTGAATCCCCATTTAATCTTACATATGGGGCATAGGCCGTAATTCCTTTAGAAATCAGACTCCCTTCGCGCTGGGTCATAGGCTTCAATGAAGAGTCTAATTCGTCAGATCTCCGAGCCAATTTAGACCTGGTCGGGGAAATCCGTGAAAGGGCCAACATCAGAAGATCCATCTACCAACAGAGGATCGAAAGAACTTACAACAAGAGGGTCCGTTTGAGAAACATCACAGAGGGCGACCTCGTCCTGAGAATACTCGCCATTTCCCAACCCACCGCTAGAGGTAAGCTGGCACTCAACTGGGAGGGGGCCCATTAAAGGTCTTCAGAGTGGTACGTCCTGACACCTACCGACTAGAAGACCTGGGGGGGCCCTAGAACGCAGAGCACCTTGTTAAGTTCCAGGGGAAAACCTAAGGGGCCTTCACTACTGTAATCGGCGCGAGATGCCGTACACTTTTGTTGTCACAATAAATACAAGCATGAGATCTTTTGTGTGAATAAGTCAAATGTTTGTGTACAAGAATTTCTCCATCTATCAAGTCCTCGCCTCTCGGCCTGGAGTGCGAGCACCCACGAGAGATTTCTCATTCTCTCAAGAATTTCTCCTTCTGTCAAATCCTCGCCGCTCGGCTTGGACCTCGACCACACACAGAGAAACTTCACATCCGCTACGTCCCCGTCTCTCAGCCCGGACTACGAGACCACGAGAGATTCCTCAATATCTTATGAATTTCTCCATCTGTCAAGTCCCCGTTACTCGGCTTGGACATCAACCACACATGGAGAAACTTCACATCCGCTACGTCCCCGACTCTTGGCCCGGACTGCGAGCCCACGAGAGATTCCTCATTCTCTCACGAATTTCTCCATTTGTCAAGTCCTTGCCTGTCACGCTCCGCTTCCCAAAATACGGAATACGAGTACGTAACAAAAGCCCAGCGAATGATTTTCATCATCCATAAGCTGTTCAGGAATTCTTTACAACATATCACAATAAAATCAGAGTCGGAAGCCAGAAAAGTCAACCATTCATTCATAATTGAAACAAATTACCAACAGAAATTTACTTGAAACCAAATACAATATTTTCAAATAAATCAGAGTCCGGAGAAAATAATATTCTGGGTCACATCGCCCACATACAAATAATATCCAATAAACCAAATACACTTATTCAATGTTCAAGCAACAATAAAAATAATAATAACAAAGCAGAAATCTCCAGTACTAAAACATCATCTCGCCAATACCTTCTGGCAGCTGACCATCCTGATCTGCAACAGTAAATTTCAGGAAAAAGGAAAAAGAAGAAAATAAGTACCCGTCAATTGCAAGTCGCGGGTCACAAATAATGTAGGATACAAGCACATGGGGAAACTAACTAATAGCAGGTCATAATGCATCAACAGTAATATCTAACATGGTATCCTAACAGAATAAATGTTTTTATGTCAAATGCATTGTGATATGGCAACTAACAGTTTCTAGTAATAGTAAGTTCAGTTTATCAGTAAATCAGGATAACAGTATGGCAGTATCAGTCCAACAGTCTCAGTCTAACAGTATCAGTCTAACAATCTCAGTCTAACAGTATCAGTTTATGTTCTTACATTCTTGTGTGTATTACTAACTAGGTAGCACTTCATGCAGCCCACCTACATGGTTGCTACAACAAACAGTTTCACTTTTAGATTTCATAGTGGACCAAGATGGGGCAGTGTACTCAGATATCAGTAACAGTAGCAGTAATAGTAACAGTCAGAACCTAGTGGTTCTCTTCTACTCTACACCTTCTTACATAAGAAGTAATGTAGACAGGATCAGAAAACAGTAACAGTAACAGTAACAGTAATAGTATGGAACACTAGTTCCCTTCCAAGTACACGATTCCATATTTTCCTCTACTAAATCTTCCCTCAAGAAATTCCGGCTTGGTTACTTTTATTATGGTTATCAAACATGCATGATGCATACGAAATAGTGTCAAACTAATATGCTATAATCAGTATTAAGTTCAGAGAAACAAATAATCAGTCATAGATGATATACAGTCACATAAACGAGCACAACAGTGTATGTTCATATTCAGGACAGCATGACAGTACAGTACTAAAACAGTGATTTCCGTCACTACAGAAGTGTAAATCTGAATCCGTCGAAGGATCTGGAAACTAGACATCCACACGAATCCAACGAGTATAATTAAATCACATAGTAATTCACATCATCTTAACTCAAAACAGGATCGAAGACGGAAAACATGTTCAGTCAGAAATCAGGAAAACAAATTCTCAGTCAGAAAAACAGCAATAAAACTTCTCAAATAAATTCAGAAAAAATCTGGGGTATTACCCTATATGACTAGAATCAAAATATAGAGTTTCATAATTTTCTAGGAAAAATAGATAAGTCATCAAAAAAAAGAAATCATCACGAAAAACATAGTTTAGCGAATCTGGAAATCCCAACACTGCTGTACGAAAACTAAGATATCTCGCAACCAGTGTAACGAAATCCAATTCCACCAAAGGGATATGAAAATAGATAGAACTTACTAACTTTCACATTTCAAAAAAAAATTTCATACAGTCTGAGGAATCATAGTGAAAATATGATTCTTTACTGAACAGTAAGCAAAATACAGCACAAGTAGATTTTAGAAACGAGCATGAAACATCAGATAAAACTTGTCTTTAAAATTCATCAAAAATCTGGGTAGTCCCTAACTTCATATAGAAACACTGTCCAAAATATTGGATCAAGATAATATGTGCTGAATAGTTATTGAAAATAGTTTGTTAACAAAATTAACCAAAAACTGAATCTAGAATTTATCGACACCTCTGTACTACAACAGTCATAACTCAGTCATACAAAATCCAAATCAAGAAAAACCAGTGGGGTTTGAAAATAGACAAAATTATCTAAATTTCATATTTTGTATAATCAAGATATGGACTGTAGCATGGACGAAAATAGCAAACAAAACAGAACACCAAGTAATTACATATTTCACACTTCAAATCAAGAACATCATAACTTCAAGAATATTGATCCAAACACATCCAAACTTGAAACACAATCTACCAAGAATCTAAACATCATGTTTTAGGGTTATTAACATGTCCACACCTATTATTTTATATGGGTTTTAATCCAAACACAATTTCACAGAAATATCCACATATACGATTCAAAATCAAGATTTGGGCAAATCCTAGGTTATCACATATCAAGATTTGTGTCATGAGTCATATATGGCCAAATTATCACAATAGAGACAAAACCCATCAAGGAAAAACACAATCTTTGGTCATCTCTAGACCCAACTACACTATATGTGAACTTTTTGACTTGTATCAAACTAATGAATTGTAGTACAAGTTACTTGCCTTGATTAGGGGATGAAGAACGATCCAAACACGAAGAGAAGAGAAACCCACGAACAAAATCCGCTCCAAGCAATGAATCCAATGCCCAACGAGTGAAAACTCCACACGAACAATCTCCTTGATGCAACGATCAAAGTGGCAAATACCCACTTTGAGAATCCACAAAGAGAAGATGCAAGGGGTGTTGATGTTGATGGTGGTTGCTTTGGTGGTGTCAGCAATCAAATCAAGCAAGGAGGTCGGGATTTGTATGGAGATGGGTGTAGGATGGTGGGATGTGGTGGTCGGCTATGGAGGAGGCCGGTCAAGGGGATTGTGGTGGTCGGTTGTATGGATGGAGGGCTCGGGCGTGCAGGATGGTGAAAGGCCGGGAGCAATCACAAGAGGGGGCCAAGATTAGGAGGAGAAGGAGAGAGATTAGGTTTAGGGTTAGGGTTTTAGGATTAGGGATTATATATATAGGGGCTTAATGTGGGTTAATGGGTTGTGGGTATTAGTATGTAGTATTAGGTATACAAATGGGTAATGGGTATTGGGTCAATAACAAATGGGAATACACTTAGGAGTGAATTCTATGGCTCTTGAAAAATCTAATTAGGAGTCAAAAATCATAGGTTTGGAAAATCACCACCAAAATACCATCACAACACCATGGAAAAATAAAACGAAGACAACGAGGCCAAAAATGAAGAAAAGAATCAAAATGACGAAAACGAATAAAAGAGACGATCAAACGACACAAGGAGCTCAAAATGAAATAAAATGAATATATATTGAAAACAAATCCAATATACGGTTCAGAAAAATTCAAGAGAGATAAAAATACACAAAAATGAAAAATACACTCCAAAATTCATAAAATAAAAAACAGGAGTTACAATCCTGCCCACCTAACAGAAAAATTTTGTCATCGAAATTCAAAAGAAAGATACATAGGGTAACCCTAAAAAGAAAGAAAAAAGAAAAACAAAACAAAACCAAAACAAACTACTTAAACAAATAAGGAAATTTCTGCTGAATTTCCTCCTTCAGCTCCCAAGTTGACTCACCAGGCGAGTGAGGATTCCAAACAACACGAACCAACTTGATGACCTTATTCTTAAGCACTTTCTCCCGCCGATCCACAATAGCAACTGGCGAAATCTCACAAGTCAAATCCGTCCGAACGGTCAACTCAGAATAGTCGATCATGTGGCTCTCATCTCGGATATATCTCCTGAGTTGTGAGACATGAAAAACATCGTGCACTCCTGATAAAGCTGGCGGCAATGCAAGGCGATAGGCCACCTTGCCTACTCGCTCCAAAATCTCAAATGGTCCAATAAACCTCGTGCTTAAGCTTGCCCCCGCCACCGAACTGAATGACACCGCGCCATGGCGATATCTTAAGGAAAATGTGGTCACCAACAACAAACTCTAGAGCCCTACGATGAACATCAGCCCATTGCTTCTGCCTGTCCTGAGCTGCCTACAAGTGCTTCCTGATCTGAACCATTGCATCCACTGTCTTGGTGATCAACTCTGGACCCAACAACTTCCTCTCACCAATGTCATCCCAGCACACTGGCGACCTGCTCTTCCGCCCATCGAGTGCCTCGAACGGAGCAGCTTTAATACTGGCTTAAAAGCTGTTATTATACGAGAACTCCACAAGATGCAAGTGATCCTTCCAAGACCCACCAAACTGAAGCATGCAGGACCTCAACATGTCCTCAAGAATCTGAATAGTCCGCTCTGACTGTCCATCAGTCTGGGGATGAAAAGCTGTACTGTACTTTAATTTGCTCCCCAAACTGTTCTGAAGACTCTCCCAAAACTGAGATCTGAATCTCGTATCTCTGTCGGATACAATGCTGACTGGAACCCCATGAAGTCTAACAATCTCTTACATGTACCTCTCTACAAGGCTCTCAGTAGACTGACCGACACGAAAAGGAATGAAGTGAGCACTCTTTGTCAAACGGTCAACAATCACCTAAATAGCATTATGACCCTTTAGGACTCCTCGGCAAAGCGATCACAAAATCTATAGTGATATGTTCCCACTTCCACTTTTGAATAGGAAGCAGTTGAAGAAGTCCAGCGGTTCTTTGATGCTTTGCCTTAACCTGCTGGCAGATCAAACACTGAGCAACAAACTGAGCCATAACCCTTTTCATACCCTGCCACCAGAAATGAAGCTTCAAATCCTGATACATCTTAGTATCGCCGGAATGGATAGAATACGAAGACTTATAAGCTTCTTCAAGTAACCTCTGACAAACTTCACCTTTCGGGACACATAACCGGGAACCAAAACGAAGAGATCCATCTGAATGAATAACCATGTCCGTCCTGGACCCAGACTCGACCTCAGTTCGAAATTTCTGCAACTGCACATCCCTAGCCTGCGCCTCTTTAATCTGCTCCACAAGAGACGACTGCAGCTGGAGCGCCAAACAACTCCGACCAGAACTCGGCAACACAACATCAAGCTCCAACCTCCTCATCTGCTTAATGAGATCTCTCTGCTGAGTAAGAAACATAACTGCCGGTCTCCTGCTCAAAGCATCAGGCACCAAGTTTATTTTATCAGGATGGTATTGCAAACTGATGTCATAATCAGCCATAAGTTCCAACCAATGCCTTTGCCTCATGTTCAACTCCTTCTGGGTGAAGACGTACTTGAGACTTTTGTGGTCTGTAAAGATCTCCACTCGGTTTCCAAGTAAATAATGTCTCCACAGCTTCAAAGCAAAGATCACTGCCGTTAACTCCAAGTCATGAGTAGGATAGTTCTTCTCATGCGACCTCAACTGCCTCGATGCATACGCAACAACACAACTCTTCTGCATAAGAACTGCTCCAAGACCCTTACCAGAAGCATCACAGTGAACTACAAATCCGCCTAATCCATCGGGAATAGTCAACACAGACGCTGACGTCAATCTGTTCTTCAACTCAACAAAAGCCTCATTGCACTCATCAGACCAACAAAACTTCTGATCCTTCCCAGTCAATTTAGTCAAAGATCCTGCTATCTTCAAAAAAATCCTGAACGAACTTCCAATAATAGCCAGCCAAACCAAGAAAACTCCTGACTTCTGAAGCTGACTTGTGAATAGGCCAATCCTTCACAGCCTCAATCTTGGCAGGATCCACAGAAATACCATCGCTAGAAACAATGTGCCCCAAGAAAGAAATCCTGTCCAGCCAAAACTCGCATTTGCTAAGTTTTTCATAGAGCTGATTCTCTCTCAAAGTCTGTAGAACCACTCTAAGATGCTCAGCATGATCTTCCCGATTCCGAGAATACACCAAAATATCATCAATGAAGACCACCACGAACCTATCTAAGAACTAAGAGAACACCCGGTTCATAAGACTTATGAATACAGCCGGCGCGTTCGTGACCCCAAACGGCATCACAAGATACTCATAGTGCCCGTATCTAGTCCTGAAAGCAAACTTCTGTATATCTGCAGCCTTCACCTTGACTTGGTGATATCTAGAACGAAGATCCAACTTCGAGAAAACAGCAGCCCCACTCAGATGATCAAACAAATCATCAATCCTGGGCAACGAATATCGGTTCTTTACAGTAACTCTGTTCAGCTCTCGATAATCCATGCACAAACGATGACTACCATCCTTCTTTTCAACAAAAGGACCGGAGCACCCCAAGGCGAAATACTAGGTCTGATGAAACCCAAATCAAGCAACTACTGAATCTGCACCTTAAGCTCTGCCCGGCTCAACCGGTACCATCCTGTAGGGACTCTTCGATATCGGCTCTGTTCTAGGCTGAACATCAATACCGAATTCCACTTTCCTATCAGGGGGTAAGCCAGGCAACTCATCTGGAAAAACATCCATGAAATCCCGAACTACTAGAGGCGCAGCCTCACAGCCTGAGTGCAATTCCATTGCACAATCCACCTGTTCAACTGCAGTCTTTGCTCGACCAAGAGAAGACTCTCTAGTATGGAACTCAAATTCTGCTCGATCTGGAATTCTGAAGACAACTTTCTTGGCACGGCAATCAATAACGGCATGGGCTTCACCCAACCAATCCATACCCAGAATAACGTCGAATCCTGAATTTTCAATTATAATCAGGTTGGCTTTGAAATCTGCGTCCCCAATAACCACGGGACATTGCCTGCACTCACGGGAACAACTGACAACTCCACCACCTATCACGATGTTCCAAGCCTCTGACATGTTGCTGCATTCTAACTGATGGCGAGCGACAAATCAAGAGGAGACAAAAGAATGGGTTGCCCTAAAATCAAAAAGAACATAGGCAGGAAAAGAGCAAACAAGGATGATACCTAAAAGAAATCAAAGACAAGGAGAAAGCATAGAAGATCAAGGGTGAGGGGAAAACAACAATGTAGGAAAAGAATAAAAGGAAGCAAAGCAAGACCAAAGGAAATAAACAAAGGAACAAAACAACAAAGCAACAAAACAAAATATACCTACCACAACTCCTTCAGCGGTCTCAGCATCTGCAGCAGTCAAGTTGAAAGCCTGACCTCTCCTCAGAACAGCGGTCCTCTGAGCGACAATCTGGCGTTGAGGAGGAAGCGGAGGCCTAACTGGACCACGAGCTGGGCCTGCTTGCTGAACAGGACCCTTGGCTGGAAGAGTCACCTACTGTTGATGTGGACAATCGCGTACAGAATGATCAGCAGCGCCACACCTAAAGTACCGGCGGTTGATGCACCAACAATTCTTACGCTCATGCCCAGACATCTGACAGAAGTCACAAAAGCCACCCCTCTGGAAGCCAGCAGAAGGATACGGAGCTGTCCTGACTGGATGGGTTGGGACAGGCCTCCGAACAGGACCACCAGAAGACCTAGCAGCAGAATGCAGAACAGTCCGCAGAGAATGAACCAAACCACCACAAGCCTGCTCCTGAGCTCAGGCTGCTTCAAGGGCCTCAGCATAAGTACGCAGACGAAGAGAGACCAGATGCCTCTTGATATCCTGCTCAAGCCCATTTGTGAATCTACGAGCCCTATCCTCTTCGGTTGCCATAAGAACGACAGCGAAGCGGCTAAGCCTAGTAAACTCAGCTGCGTACTCATCCACTGTCTTGGAACCCTGTTCTAAGAAAGTCCATGTTACAACATTCATAATTATTCATGCAATATTGTAACAAATCCAAAATGGATCAATGACTTAACCTGTTTTAGGGTCAGGAATTGCTGTTCCATCTCAACTCGAGTACTATTGGGGAAGAATTTCTCCAATAATCCCCGAGTAAAAGTAGCCCAAGCAATAGGCCTCTCAAGACGCTCAGACTCAGCCATCCACCAGATATGAGCTAAATCCACCAGCTGGATGGAAACTACGTCCACCCGATCAGCCTCAGCAACACGAGCGGCTAACAACAAGCGCTCAGTTCGGATCAACCACTGTTCAGCCTCCAAAGGCATCTCAGTGCCGGAAAAATGATCAGGATGCAGCCTCATAATGTCTGTAACTGTCCCTGGGCGAGGTGGAAGAGTTGCCTGCACAGGCACAACAAGAGGCGGAACCCAGGCAGCTTCAAGGGCAGCCATCACCAGTTCACTGTGGTTTGCTGCTGATTAATCAGCCGCTCAAGCACAGCAGTGATAGCCTCAATCGGATCAACCTGTGACTGAGAATTAGAACCTCGGCGAGCCATAGTCCGCACAAAACCAAAAACAATTGTCATCCAGAATCTGAGTTGGTATATATATATTTCATTTATGCATGCCTAGTTGGTGAAATGTTGTGCAGATTCCAGTTCGAGCCAAGCTTGTATAATATCTTAGGCAACTAATACATTAGCCAAACTTGACTCTGATACCACTAAAAATCCTGTCACGCCCCGCTTCCCAAAATACGAAATACGATACGTAAGAAAAGCCCAGCGATGATTTTCGTCATCCATAAGCTGGTCAGGAATTCTTTACTACATATCACAATAAAATCAGAGTCAGAAGCCAGAAAAGTTAACCATTCATTCATAATTGAAACAAACTACCAACAGAAATTTACTTGAAACCAAATACAAATAAATCAAAGTCTAGAGAAAACAATATCCTGGGTCACATCGCCCAAATACAAATAATATCCAACAAACCAAATACACTTATTCAATGTTCAAGCAACAATGAAAATAATAATAACAAAGCAGAAATCTCCAGCACTAAAATCATCTCGACAATACCTTCTGGCAGCTGACCATCCTGATCTGCCATAGTAAATTTGCAGGAAAAGGGAAAAAGAAGAAAACAAGTACCCATCAATTGCAAGTCGCGGGTCACAAATAATGTAGGATACAAGCACATGGGGAAACTAACTAATAGTAGGTTATAATGTATCAACAGTAATATCTAACATGGTATCCTAACAGAATAAATGTTTTTATGTCAAATGCAGTGTGATATGGCAACTAACAGTTTCTAGTAACAGTAAGTTCAGTTTATCAGTGAATCAGGATAACAGTATGGCAGTATCAGTCCAACAGTCTCAGTCTAACAGTATCAGTCTAACAGTCTCAGTCTAACAGTATCAGTTTATGTTCTTACAGTCTTGTGTGTATTACTAACTAGGTAGCACTTCATGCAGCCCACCTACATGGTTGCTACAACAAACAGTTTCGCTTTTAGATTTCATAGTGGACCATGATGGGGCAGTGTACTCAGGTATCAGTAACAGTAGCAGTAACAGTAACAGTCAGAACCTAGTGGTTCTCTTCTACTCTACACCTTCTTACATAAGAAGTAATGTAGACAGGGTCAGACAGTAACAGAAACAGTAACAGTAACAGTATGGAACACTAGTTCCCTTCCAAGTACACGTTTCCATATTTTTCACTACTAAATCTTCCCTTAAGAAACCCCGGCTTGGTTACTTTTATTTTGGTTATCAAACATGCATGATGCGTACGAAATAGTGTTTCAGTATTAGGTTCAGGGAAACAAATAATCAGTCATAGATGATATACAGTCACATAAACGAGCAAAACACTGTATGTTCATATTCAAGACAGCATGACAGTACAGTAAAAATAGTCATTTCTATCACTACAAAAATGTAAATCTGGATCCGTCGAAGGATCTGGAAACTAGACATCCACACAAATCCAACGAGTATAATTAAGCCACATAGTAATTCACATCATCTTAACTCAAAACAGGATCGAATACAGAAAACATGTGCAGTCTGAAATCAGGAAAACGAATTCTCAGTCCGAAAAACAGCAATAAAACTTCTCAAATAAATTCAGAAAAAATCTGGGGTATTCCTCTATATGACTAGTATCAAAATAATTGTTTCATAATTTTCCAGGAAAAATAGACATGTCATCAAAAATAAGAAATCATCACGAAAACATAGTTTAGCGAATATGGAAATCCCAACACTGCTGTACGAAAACTAAGATATCTCGCAACTAGTGTAACGAAATCCAATTCCACCAAAGAGATATGAAAATAGATAGAATTTACTAACTTTCACATTTCAAAAAAAATTTTCATACAGTATGAGGAATCATAGTGAAAATAGGCTTCTTTACTGAACAGTAAGCAAAATACAGCACAAGTAGATTTTAAAAACGAACATGAAACATCACATAAAACTTGTCTTTAAAATTCATCAAAAATCTGGGTAGTCCCTAACTTCATATAGAAACACTGTCCAAAATATTGGATCAAGATAATATGTGCTGAATAGTTATTGAAAATAGTTTGTTAACAAAATTAACCAAAAACTGAATCTGGAATTTATCGACACCTCTGTACTACAACAGTCATAACTCAGTCATACAAAATCCAAATCAAGAAAAACCAGTGGGGTTTGAAAATAGACAAAATTATCTAAATTTCATATTTTGTATAGGAATCAAGATATGGACTGTAGCATGGACGAAAATAGCAAACAAAACAGAACACCAAGTAATTACATATTTCACACTTCAAATCAAGAACATCATAACTTCAAGAATATTGATCCAAACACATCCAAACTTGAAACACAATCTACCAAGAATCTAAACATCATGTTTTAGGGTTATTAACATGTCCACACCTATTATTTTACATGGATTTTAATCCAAACACAATTTCACAGAAATATCCACATATACGATTCAAAATCAAGATTTGGGCAAATCCTAGGTTATCACATATCAAGATTTGTGTCATGAGTCATATATGACCAAATTATCACAATAGAGACAAAACCCATCAAGGAAAAACACAATCTTTGGTCATCTCTAGACCCAACTACACTATATGTGAACTTTTTGACTTGTATCAAACTAATGAATTGTAGTACAAGTTACTTGCCTTGATTAGGGGATGAAGAACGATCCAAACACGAAGAGAAGAGAAACCCACGAACAAAATCCGCTCCAAGCAATGAATCCAATGCCCAACGAGCGAAAACTCCACACGAACAATCTCCTTGATGCAACGATCAAAGTGGCAAATACCCACTTTGAGAATCCACAAAGAGAAGATGCAAGGGGTGTTGATGTTGATGGTGGTTGCTTTGGTAGTGTCGGCAAGCCAATCAAGCAAGGAGGTCGGGATTTGTTTTGAGATCGGTGTAGGATGGTGGGATGTGGTGGTCGGCTATGGAGGAGGCCGGTCAAGGGGATTGTGGTGGTCGGTTGTATGGATGGAGGGCTCGGGTGTGCAGGTTGGTGCAAGGCCGGGAGCAATCACAAGAGGGGGCCGAGATTAGGAGGAGAGGGAGAGAGATTAGGTTTAGGGTTAGGGTTTATATATATAGGGGATTAATGTGGGTTAATGGGTTGTGGGTGTTAGTATGTAGTATTAAGTATACAAATTGGTAATGGGTATTGGGTCAATAACAAATGAGAATACAATTAGGTGTGAATTCTATGGCTCTTGAAAAATCTAATTAGGAGTCAAAAATCATAGGTTTGGAAAATCACCACCAAAATACCATCACAACACCACAGAAAAATAAAACAAAGACAACGAGGCCAAAAATGAAGAAAAGAATCAAAATGACGAAAACGAACAAAAGAGACGATCAAACGACACAAGGAGCACAAAATGAAATAAAATGAATATATATTGAAAATAAATCCAATATACGGTTCAGAAAAATGCAAGAGAGATAAAAATACACAAAAAAGAAAAATACACTCCAAAATACATAAAATAAAAAACAGGGGTTACATTGCCGCTCGGCTTGGACTTTGACCACACATGGAGAAACTTCACATCCACTACTTCCCTGCCTCTCAGCCCGAACTACAAGCCCAAGAGAGATTTCTCAATCTCTCAAGAATTCCTCCATTGTTAAGTCCTTGCCGCTCGGCTTGGATTTCGACCACACACGGAGAAACTTCACATTCACTAAATCCCCACCTCTCGGACAGGACTGTGAGGCCACGAGAGATTCCTCAATCTCTCACGAAGTTCTCCATCTGTCAAGTCATCGCCGCTCGAATTGGACTTCGACCACACATGGAGAAATTCACATCCTCTACGTCCCCGCCTCTTGGCTCGGATTGCAAGCACCCATGAGAGATTTCTCAATCTCTCAAGAATATCTCCATCTGTCAAGTCTTCGCCGCTCGGTTTGGACTTCAACCACACATGGACAAAATTCACATCCGCTACGTCCCCGCCTCTCAGTCCGGACTGCGAGCTCACGAGAGATTCTCAATCTCTCAAAAATTTCTCCATCTATCAAGACCTCGCCGCTCGGCTTGGACTTCGACTACACATGGAGAAATTCCCATCCTCTATGTCCCCACCTCTCGGCCCGGACTGTGAGCCCACGAGAGATTTCTCAATCTCTCAAGAATTTCTCCATCTGTCAAATCCTCGCCGCTTGGCTTGTTAAGTTCCAGGGAAAAACCTAAGGGGCCTCTACTACTGTAATCGGCGCAAGACACTGTACACTTTTGTCATCACAATAAATATAAGCATGAGATCTTTTGGGTGAATAAGTCAAATGTTTGTGTTCAAGAATTTCTCCATCTGTCAAGTCCTCGCCTCTCGGCCCGGACTACGTCCCTGCCTCTCGGCACGGACTGCGAGTACCTATAAGAGATTTCTAAATCTCTAAAGAATTTATCCATCTGTCATGTCCTCGCCGCTCGGCTTGGACCTCGACCACACATGGGGAAACTTCACATCTGCTACGTCCCCGTCTCTTGGCCCGGACTGCGAGCCAACGAGAGATTCCTCGATCTCTCACGAATTTCTCCATCTGTCACATCCTCACCGCTCAGCTTGGACTTCGACCACACATGGAGAAACTTCACATCTGATATGTCCCAGCCTCTCGGCCCGGACTGCGAGCCCACGAGAGATTCCTCAATCTCTCACGAATTTCTCCATCTGTCAAGTCCTCCCTGCTCTACTTGAACTTCGACCACGCATGGAGAAACTTCACATCCGCTACGTCCCCGCCTCTAGGCTCGGACTGCGTGCCCACAAGAGATTACTCAATCTTTCACAAATTTTTCCATCGTCAAGTCCTCGCTGCTCGGCTTGGAATTCTACCACACATGGAGAAATTCATATCCGCTATATCCCCGCCTCTCGGCCAGGACTGCGAGCACCCATGAGAGATTTCTAAATTTCTAAAAAATTTCTCCATCTGTTAAGTTCTCGCCGCTCGACTTGGACTTCAACCACACATGGAGAAACTTCACATCCGCTATGTCCCTGCCTCTCGGCCTGGACTGCGAGCTCACGAGATATTTTTCAATCTCTCAAGAATTTCTCCATCTGTAAAGACCTCACTGCTCGGCTTGGACTTCAATCACAAATAGAGAAATTCACATCACTACGTCCCCACCTCTTGGCCCGAATTGTGAGCCCACAAGAGATTTCTCAATCTCTCAAGAATTTCTCCATCTGTCAAGTCATCGCCGCTCTGGTTGGACTTCGACCACACATGGAGAAATTCACATCCGCTACGTCACCGTCTCTCGGCCCGGATTGCGAGCCAATGAGAGATTCCTTAATCTCTCAAGAATTTCTCCATTTGTCAAGTCCTCGCCTCTAGGCTTGGACTTCGACTACACATGGAGAAATTCACGTCCGTTACGTCCCCGCCTCTCGGACCGGACTGCGAGCCCATGAGAGATTCCTCAATCTCTTACGAATTTCTCCATTTGTCAAGTCCTCATCGCTCGGCTTAGACTTCGATCACACATGGAGAAACCTCACATCCACTACATCCTCGGCCTCGACACACTAAGTTAAAAAATTATGAAAAGCTAGCAAGAAGTGAAACCAAGAAGCTCAACATTATGAAAAGCTATTCTCTCTTATTCACAACTGCAAATACGCAAAGGGTTATTGGTGCAAACATGATTCATTACAACACTCACAACCAACCTAAGACCCCTCAAAACAGGTCTCTGGATTGTAACAAACCAGTTCAAGCCCGGCCGAGCGGCTTTTCTCCCTAACCTTGTCACTAGAATGTTTAGGGGTAGCCAAAGTGGATGCACCCGCCACCGAGCTCTAGGCATCGCCCAGTCTCACGTGCTCCAATTTCCGAAACAGGGACGATGCGCCACCCGAGGGGCGAGCAACACCGAAAGAGGTGGATCGTGACCCCGACACCCCCAACATGGCCTTATAACGTTGTATCTCTATTTCCTTCTCTACGATAACCTCGCAAAGGAACGACTCAGAGGAAGGTCACCGGGCGGAAGTGCTGGACAAGGAAAATCCGAAACTAGCGCTTCCCAGGTCGCGGTCGACTAACACCTTCTTCAAGTTAGCAACTTCTACGCTGAGTTCCTTCGACTTGTTTCTAAAGTAATGAACAGCCGCCTCTCGGTCCGGAGCCTCCTTGCGATACCGTGTCAAGGTAGATTCTAAGACTTTGACCTTGCTCTTGAGGCGCGTCACCTCGGCAAGACGGGGGTCAACCTCGAGGAGGGAGGTAATCTGACAAAGGCATAACAAAAAAAATCATTCCGAACCTCACACACTTGTTATAAAATCGAATGTCACACACTTAGACAAATCCAAACAAAGCTCCAAGTCAAAAAGCTCGGCCAAACGGAAAAACTTCTTGTTATAAATGAAAGAACCATGCAAAATGTTGTGGTGGCCAGTCCACCATAAGCAAATACATTTTTTTTCAAAAAAAAAGGGAGACAGAAAAGCTACTACTTAGAAAGGCCAACCTCTCCCTCGGCATTAGCTTCTACATGGGGGTCGGCTGCGACGTCCCTGCCCTTCGCTTCCTCTTCAGCCTGGTCGTCGACCCCAGGGGTCTTTGGCAGCTCGTGGATGACCATGTCGTAGTCAAACCCTTCAAGATCCAGGGTCAGGAAGAAGTGCTTCACATGCCCCATCACCTGAGCGTACACCTCCTCTTTGTCCTCGATGGCCATGTCTTGGGCCTTCTACAAGAGCAGTGCCATTTCCACATCGTCAGCCTTCTTGAGGGTAGCCTCTCTCTTTAAGCTCTCATCGGCCATTGAGGCCATCTCAGTCCGCAAAGCTTGTTCTCGCGAGCGAGCCGCTTCCAACGTCAGCTTGAGATCTTTCATCTCTCGCTCGTAACGTTGAGCAGTCTTCCTCTCCTGCTTCAGCTCTTGTTGATGCAGCTTCATCACCTGAGCACTAGACATGCTCGCTTGCAGCCGAAGGGAGACACTTAGAGAATAAAAGGCTACGTAAAAGAATTCTCAAGATTGGTGATGAAGCTTACCTGAATGCTCGCCTGCGCCCACCTCATGTAGGCTGAATCAATGGTATCGGCACCCATGTAGTGCCGATCACGAGGCGTGGTCATCTTATCCACGAACTCGATCGCCACAGGACCCTCCGTCAAGGTGTCACCCACACGAACAGCCCAGTCGGGAGCCCAAGGACGGAGCCCCTCTTCCCCAACCATTTGCTCGGCATCGAAGCAGAGGGGAGGTACCCTGCACTGCACGACCTCCGTAACCTTGAGGCTACTAGAACTCGGTATGGTCGGGGTATCCTGGGTCAAATGAGCCCTTATCTTCTTGGTCCTCAGCTCCAAGGGACCCTCAGAAGCCGCTTGGGAAGAAGACTTCATCCACTTCCACTTCTCGACCTGCTCGTCCTTCTGCCTCTTCAGCATCGCCCTCCTCTCGGCAATCGACGCTGGGTCCATGTCTGCACAAATGCAAACAAAAGGTGTTGAGAACCAAAGAAAAATTACATAAGGACAAGTAAACGAAAGACCTACGAGAAAGGCCGGGGCTTAGTCCGATTCATGCTATATGACTCTGTCACTTACGGCTAACTTATAATGTTGCTTTTACAGAGGCGCTCGACGTCCATCCACTCTTCATCCGACAGGTCGTTCTTTCACAGGCCCTTGAAGTTGGGCTTGTAAAAATTCCATCTATTCGGAATTTCCCAAGGCAGGTCACTCCGCACGACAAAATACTTCTTCTTCCACTCCTTTATCGAATCGAGATGGCCGTGCACGACTTTCCTCCTGGTGCGAGGCGACTCGTAGAAAATTCCTTCGTACTCACCGGATGAGCTTAGCATGGCTCAAAAGATGTTCAACTTCACCACCCCCCCTCCTCACAGAGCAGAATGAAGTTCACTATCTGCTTCCAAAAATTCAGACCATACTATATCGGACATATCGAGACCCAGTTGAGCACCTTCCGGATAAACGGATGGAGCGGCAGCCGCAACCCTAAGGTAACCGCATCCACATGAAAGATGCAGTACCACGGTGCTAGGGGATCGGTAGGACGAAGACCAGCATCGGGGATCATCAACTCGTACTCCCTCATAATGAAGTAGCTTACACGGATTACTGGCAGGTCGTCCTCTTTCGATATGGTTGGTGTAGCATCCATCTTAATCTTTAGTCGTCCTGGTGATGAAGGCTATACTTCATAGTGAACCAAGTCTTCGACATCGTCCGGGTACATCCTAATGGAGGATGGTTGAGAAAGAAAGGGAACATCGAGCCTTCGACGTGGGACCATCTCGTTAGGACTACTAGGCTACTTCATTATGAGGGGGACCTAGACGATGATTCGACTTCTCCAACCTCCTCCCCCTCGTCACTAACCACTGTGGCAGACCCTTCCCGCGTTTCATTCTCCTCGTCAGTAGACTCTACCTCAAATGGCCTTCGAGTGCGGAGCGGCTTCACAGCGTAAACATTCTCATCTCTTTCCCAAGAAGCAAAAGAGTCAGAAAGGCCTGTCCTGTTTTCCAACCCAAAGTGGAGGTAGTAGAACCGGTCTGAACCCTCGACTTATTAAAAATACTAACCTGTTTGAAGTTGCCGGAAAAGATCGTCAGAAAGCTGATCGCCGGTGACAATAAGAATCTAGAGAGAGAATTAGATTAAGTGAGAGAAAGAGAAAGTAAAAAAATGAAAGGGGGAGTGGGGGATGTATGTATAGAACCCTACGACTCCTTGATTCTCGCAAAGTCTGCGAATCCTCAAAATTCGCAAACGGCTCCTCGAATTCTGCGAAAATGATGTCAGCAGCACACATATTACCACCTGAATGGCTCACGCAGAGTACTATTTATCTCAAAAGAAGAACTTTTACCTAAGTAAAATGCCCTCGGAGCTCGGTAAGCACTTCGAGCCAGTCGTTGCAGCGACAAAAATATTCTAGACCACCTTCCTCGACGCTCGCCATAAACTGCGAGCACAGGGGTAGCTTTCTCCAGCCAAAACGCTTGGAGCGCAACGCTCGGTGCCGACCCCCTAGTCTCGACGCTCGGCATGGATCTCAAGCACAATGGTAGCTTTCTCACAAAAAATGCCAAGTGCTCGACGCTCGGTACTGACCCCCTAGCCTCGATGCACGGCATGGTTCTCGAGCACAGGGGTAGCTTTCTCACAAAAAATGACTAGAGCTCGACGCTCTGTGCCGGCCCCCTAGCATCGACGTGTTGATTCTTGGTTTTAATGACTACAACACAATGCAAAGTTGTGCTACTTCTTATATAATGCAGGATGTATCAATGTCCATACTATGTATGATACACAAGTGCAAAGTGCTCCAATGAAGCTCTCAAAGAAAATTGATCAAGCTACAAAGGCTGAAGCTCTTATTCAAGACTCAAGACAAGACATGTGCTTCAATGTGTTATTAAATGTCTTGTAAAATAAATTGTAATCTTATTTTTTTTGAGTCTTAAATTGATGTAACAGCCTTGTCACGCACACATACTCACACATCTTTATAATTGAGTGTTTTTCAAAAGATTAAAGGTCGAAACAATTTGAATTAGATTAGCTGTTAAGTACCAGTCGTATGCCTTATGGCACCAGTCGACTGTACCAGTACGAAACTGTCTGAACTCCTTCAAACTCTGGTCAGTCGACTCATCATGGCAACCCAGTCGACTGTTCAAGTCGTTTCGACAGCTTTCAGAATTTAAAACTTGTTTTTCAAATTCAAAAGCTTTATATCCATTTTAAATTAGTTTTATAAACTATTTTAAAATGTTTTAGTGATTCCTCTCTATAAATAGAGCCTAAAAATCACCATTGAAAGGTTCCAAGAATTTTGATGAAAAAGTTTAAGTTTTTGCTTTTGAAAAAAAACTAGTATTCAAACAAGCACTCTAAATCTTCTAAGTCTTGGTTCTCTGAATCTCAGTCCAATATAACATTGATTTCATTTTGAACTGATTTTAGAAGTGACCTATTAGCCACTATACAAAAATCACAATCACAAAACAAGGCTATAGATTGATTGTATCTCTTTTATTGTTTTCTTTCACTCTCGGGTTGTGAGAGTGGTCCTCTCGGTTGGAGAGTAAGGGCTCTAGGTTGTAGAGTCAGGTTTTCACTCTTGGTTGAAGAGTGGGTTTGCTATCTCTAGTGGTGAGAGAGGTCTACGGGTTGGACAAAGTTGTTGTCTAACGTCGTAGGGTATTCTTGTATTTTTTCAAGAATAGTAAAAAATCTGAAGTGGGTTGCTTGGGGACTGGATGTAGGTCGGGAAGACCGAACCAGGATACATCATGTGTACTCTGTGGTTGTATTTCTCTGAACTTGTATTTTCTTTACTTGCATTTAATTCTTATTCGAAAACTTTTCTGGACAGTCGACCGCGTCTCCTCTTTAAGTCGACTGTGTCTCCTCTTTAAGTCGACTAGGTCAGACTGGTATAACATACTCTTCGAAAACTTGTCTGGCAAGTCGACTGTTTTCTGCTATAAGTCGACTGATCAGACTTGGTTAAAATACTCTTCTAATCTGACGCCTCAGTCGACTTCTTTCTCTTTTCAAGTCGACTGAACAGAAGATAAAGTTTAATTTCGTTATTAATTTTTATACAACACTATTCACCCCCCCCCCCCTATCTCTAGTGTTTCTTGCCTTGCCTACAGGATCCAACACATGGTATCAGAGCCTGGTTGAGTGCAATAGCAACTACTTCTAATGCAAACCAATACCATGAAGGTCAATCCACACAAAGGCCACCCCTATTCGATGGAACCAATTACAACTATTAGAAGTATAGAATGAAGAACTACCTTCAGTCCATCAATTATGAGATATGGAACATGACGGAGATCGAGTACACCGCTCCTACCATTCCATATGCACAATGGAACGACCTCATGAAGAGCCAAACAATGAATAATGCAAAGACGATGAACGTGCTATTTTGTGCTCTTACCAAGGAGGAATTCAATCGTGTGTCCAAGGCAATAACCACACATCAAATTTGGCACACACTTGAGGTAACTCATGAAGGAACTAATAAAGTAAAAGAATCTAAAATATCTGTTATTGTTCACAGGTTCGAGATGTTTCGCATGAAGAAAAATGAGAATGTGTCTGAAATGATCACAAGGTTCACGGATATTACAAATTCTCTTGTGGCGCTTGGAAAGACGTACACTCAATCTGAAATGGTAAGGAAGGTTCTTCCTGCACTAACCCCCGAATGGGAGAAGAAGACCACCGCCATAGAAGAGGCTAACGATTTAACACAACTTTCTCTTGAGAATCTTGTGGTAAATCTCATGGCGTATGAGGTACAACTTGAAGAACGCAAGAAGGATTAACAATCAAAGAAGAAGACACTAGCATTCAAGGCCATGTCGGACTCCGAGGATGAAGAAGAAGATGAGGAAGAGATAGCCATGTTCACACGAAAGTTCAAAAAGTTCCTAAGGAAAGGTAAATTTAATTCAAAATCTAAGGATACTAATGAACTTCCAACTTGTTTCAAGTGTAACAAGACAGGACACATGAAGAAGGATTGCCCACTAGAGAATGCAAAATCTAAAGGAAATGCATCCAACTTCAAGAAGGACAAGTACATAAAGAACAAGTTCATGAAGAACAAAAAGGCGTACCAAACAACTTGGGATGATAGCGACTCTTCATCGGAAGAAGAAAATGAAGAGACAAATGAGGTTGCTAACGTTTGCTTTATGCCGTCTCAAAATTAAGTAAGTGATGATTATGATTCTAATGGTTTACTAGATGCTTTCAACGAGATTTTCAAGAGCTTAAGAAAGAAAAAATTATAGTTAAGAACTTGGAGAAAGTAAATTAAACACTTTCCTAAGAGAATCTTGACTTAGATAAGGAAGTGAGATATTTAAATTCTCGACATTCTAGTTTAGATATAGATCTGGTGTCTCTAAAGAAAAATTATGAAGTGATATCCAAGAATGTATCAAAATTTAATAAAGAAAAGAAAAATTTAAATGATGTTCTCCAAAATCAAGTACAAACTAATAAAAGATTTGAACTTGGTTTTCAAAAGTCTCTTGAAAAACCTCATGCTTCTAAGAACACTAGTGTAAATAAACATGTATCTATTTCTAGTGTTAAGAATAAACTGTATGAGTTTTTTGGAAAGCCAAAAACTACAAGTTTTAATAAAAAGAGTAGATCTATAGTTCAGATCAGTCGACTGAACACAAACATCAGTTGCCTGTCCAGAGGTTCTGAGTCTCATTCAAAGAGACGAAAATCTCAGATAAGTCGATCTATTATACCTTCCAGTCGACTGGATTTCAGTAACAGTCGACTGAAAGGTTCGGTAAAGTCGACTGCACAGAGCAAAAATATATGGGTTCCAGTCAACCTGGGTCTGAAAGATAGAATTACTTACATAAATTCATATATTCTTACTGTATGTAACTCTGTAAATTATATTTCTGCATTTGGTAGAAAATCAAACTCTCTTTGGGTTTGGTTTCCCAAGAACTAATCTCTTTTGGACCCAATGAAAAGGGTACCATATTCACATTGAAAATTTTATAGGTACCTAAAAGAGATCGTTGGATACTTGATAGCAGATGCTCAAAGCACATGACTGGTAATGCTAACCTCCTATCTTCCATACAAGAAATTGATGGAAGAACAGTCACATTCGGTGACAACAACAAAGGAAAGGTCATTGGAATAGGCATGGTCGGTAAACACACTAACCCTTCAATAGAAGATGTTTTTCTACTTAGTGGACTTAAGCATAATTTGTTAAGCATTAGCCAATTGTGTGATAAGGGATATAAAATTGTTTTTGAAAAAGATGAATGTTTAATTTACGACTCTACCATGCAAAATATAATTTTTCAAGGATTTAGGAAGAATAACATTTATGAATTGTATTTAAAGTCATATGATTTTTCGAATGATTTTTGCATAGTAGCTTCTAATAATGATTCTTGGCTATGGCATAAGCGATTTGGCCATGTGAATATGAAAACTCTTGCTAAATTGTCTAAGAACAACCTAGTTAAAGGGCTACCAAGACTATCCTATAAAAATGATAAGTTATGTGATGCATGTCAACTAGGTAAACAAATTAAATCTACTTTTAAAACAAAAGAAGTAATTTCTACTAGTAGGCATCTCGAATTAATCCACATGGATTTATTTGGCCCTACTAGAATTGCTTCTTTAAATAAAAGTAGGTATATATTTGTTTTAGTAGATAATTTTTCACGATTCACTTAGACTTTCTTTTTAAAACATAAGAATGATGCTTTTGATGAATTTGCAAATTTTTGTAAACGGATTCAAAATAAAAAAATTTCTAACCATAGTCACTATTAGAAGTGTTAATGGTAGAGAATTTGAGAATGAAACGTTTGCAGAATATTGCAACAAGAATGGTATAACTCATTCATTTGCATTTTCTAGAGCTTCACCACAAAATGGAGTGGTCGAAAGAAAGAATAGTAATTTGCAAGAGTGCGCACGTATCATACTTGTTGAAAGCAATTTACCTAAGTACTTTTGGACTGAAGTCATTGCTACAGCTTGTTATGTTTTAAATAGAATATTGATTAGGCCTAAGTTTAAGAAAACATGTTATGAGCTATTTTTTGATACAATTCCTAAAGTATCTTACTTCAAAATATTTGGATGTAAGTGTTTCATTTTAAACACTAAAGATAATTTAGATAAGTTTGATCATAGATCTAATGAGGGTATCTTTATAGGATACTCAAATAGGAGTAAGGCATATAGGATCTTCAACAAGTCAACATTGACTATTGAAGAATCCATGCATGTTGCATTTGATGAATCTCTGCCTTCATCAACTTTAATTGAAGATGATGAAACTGATTCATCACCTTTAAATAAGGTTATTACGTTTTTAGAGCAAACTACCCTTACGGATAGGTCAACTGATAAGGAAGTCAAGTCGACTGATGTGAACCCGTCGGCTGATGGACTAGTCAAGTCTACTGATCCTGTTGTGATGTCTCCAACTTTATCAAAATCTTTTGTTGAAGTTAGAGATCATCCTCATGACTTAATAATTGGCGATATTTCATGTGGTATTCTGACAAGATCTCATGTTAAAATGATTTCTCACACGGCTTTCTTGTCGGATTTTGAATCGAAGAATATACAAGAAGCTTGTGTGAATGAGTTTTGGATGAATGCCATGCAAGATGAGTTAAACCAATTTATAAGGAATGATGTATGAGATTTAGTTCCACGATCTTCTGATCCTGCTATAATTGGTACCAAATGGGTATTCAAGAATAAGTTAGATGAATCAGGACAAGTTGTTAGGAACAAAGCTAGATTAGTTGCTCAAGGGTATAATCAGGAAGAAGGCATAGATTTTGATGAAATATATGCTCCTGTTGCTAGACTAGAATCAATTCGTATTTTATTATCTTTTGTGTGTTTGATGAATTTTACACTTTTCCAAATGGATGTTAAAAGTGCTTTTTTTAATGGTTTTATAAAGGAAGAAGTTTATGTTAAGCAACCACCTGGTTTCGAACATGAACAATTCCAAAACCATGTTTTGGAATTGAAAAAATGCTTTATATGGTCTTAAACAAACACCTCGTGCTTGGTATGATCGATTGAAGACCTTTCTTTAGAAATGGGGTTTGAAATAGGTAAAGTAGATACTATTTTGTTTATTAGGAGAATTGAGACCGATATTTTGATCATCATAATTTTTGGTTCTACTAATAGTAATCTATGTCAAGAGTTTGCTAATACCATGAAAAATAAGTTTGAGATGAGTCACATGGGTGAACTCAATTATTTCCTTGGACTACAAATTAAACAGTCACCAAATGGCATATTTATTAATCAGAGAAAATATGCTAAGGAATTACTCAAACAATTTGGCATGGATAGCACGAGTAGTAAGACCACACCTATGGCTACTACCACTACCCTTGACAAAAATGAATTAGGTAAGAGTGTCGATCAATAATTCTATCAAGGTATGATTGACTCACTCTTATATATAACTTCTAGTAGACCAGACATTATGTTTAGTATATATTTGTGTGCTAGATATCAGTCAAGTCCTAAAGATTCTCACTTCAAAGCCGTGAAACGTCTTTTAAAATACAAAAGGCACGTCTGAGTATGGTTTATTTTATCCACACACCGATAATTTTTAACTTTTGTCATATAGTGATGCGGATTTTGCCGGTAGTAAAACTGACCGAAAAAGTACTAGTGGAACGTGTCACTTTTTGGGACACTCCCTAGTATCTTGGTGCAGTAAGAAGCAAAATTCGGTATCCCTATCTACTACAGAAGCTGAATATATCGTCGCAAGTTTGTCTTGTGCCCAAATTTTGTGGATGAAATAAACCCTATTAGAATATGGTATTTCATTTTCAAAATCTACTATAATGTGTGATAATACCAGTGCCATTAACTTATCTAAAAGTCCGGTTCAAAATTCACATACGAAACACATTGATATTAGACATCATTTTCTATGTGATCATGTTTTAAAAGGGAGATATTTCTTTAGACTTTATTTCTACTGATAAACAAGTAGCAGATATCTTTACTAACCCACTTAAGGAATACACTTTTATCACTTTTAGAAGAGAACTAGGAATTTGTTGTTTTCATGATGTTTCTTGAAATTTTAACTCTGGTAAGTCGACTTATAACTTCTTTTCGGTCGACTGACCCAGTATTTTTTCGATACCTATCTATATCTGAAATTCACGTTCTGGAAAGTCGACTGTGAACAGTATTAAGTCGACTGCCAGTTGTATTATTGCTATTTTCGTTTATCTATTTTGCTCTCGACTAAGTCGACTGATCCTACACTCCAGTCGACTGTCACGAATTAGCTCTTCTTTCATATTTGAAATTGGTACTTCTTTTGAGGCAAATCTTTTACCTTTTGTTACCCTTTGACCGTTCTGCACCTTTGATTTCCCCTAGCCTCAATCTCAGCTATTGATTCTTAGTAAAAACCCTAATTTTTTACTTCCCCTCTTTTTCACTTTCTCTTCACTATCTCTCTCCAAACCGAGCTCTAGAAGTCGGCTGCTCTCAAACCCATTGGCGATTCCAGTTTTTGAAGCCCAAATCGAAGCTTTCTTTCCAATTTCAAGTGGTTTTCCAGGGTCTCTTGAAGCTATTGTGTTTCTCTTTACCTCTCATTGTTGGTATAATCCCTTGATTCCTTTCTTTGTTTATTTTCTAGAGTTTTCCCTTATGCCTCCTAAAAGATCCCGTAGTTCTAATATTGAGGAGGGACAATCCACAAAGGATTATCTCCAGTATTTAAGAAGTCCAAGTCTTATTGATAAATGGTACATCATTTGTTCTATTGTCATTTTTCCGGGAAGATTCGTTAATTTTCCGGATCTTGATAGGTTTCCTTTAGTCCCATTGTTTGAACAATGTGGATTATTTGATTTGTTGTCCTTGGTGAACCAACCCTCTTATTACCCTAAACTTATATATTTGTTTTACACAAATATGAAGGTTGTCACATCGGAGGAGATATTTATACTATCTTCAGTAAAAAATATCCGCATGAAAATCACCCCTGCCAGATTAGAACTTACTTTGGGTCTGTATGATGAAGGGATTGATTTAGGAGATGTTGAGATGGATGATGACACCATATTGTCAATTTGCCAAATCGAGGTCCTCCTATGACCAATTGATCACTTACTCCTATTGCTAAGCTAGTTGCACGCATACTATCATATAACATTATTCCCAAAATAGGGAGTTATGACCAGTATTCCCATGAGTTGCAACAAGCCGTTTATGCAATTTTTGGTAATATAAAAATAAATTAGGGTCAAGTGATCTTTAATCGTCTTCATAAGACTCATTCTTCATTTCTTCCTTTTGGTGCTTTACTCACGTCTTCTCCACTTATGAAGTTGATCTCGATTCTGAGACGAGTGTTGTAAAACACTATGAGTCCTTTGATCGTGCAAGTCTAGCACGTATGAAGATTTTCACCTCTCCACCTAGGTCACCTCCTAGGAATACACCTCCTATCCCCTTAGCTTCTACATCTCGTCGGTCTTCTGCTTCTAGTTCGTCTCATCCTAGAGCTGATTATGATGCTAGGAGTCTTTACACTTCTATCAATTATATCATGGATCGTCAAGACACTCTTGCGGCCAGTCTTTCCCATCTTACTCACTTGTTCACTTCTCAGTTTCCACCTCCACCTCCTCCCTCTCAGGGTGCCCAAGACGAAGATGACAAAGACTGATTAGCTCTTTTTTCTATGTATTTTTCTACTTCTTATTTATTTTCTAGTTTATGTCATCATTTGAACAATGTATTTCAACTTTTTATGTATAAATTTGCTTTGGTTTTGATATGAGTTTGTTCTCTTGCAATGTTTTTTTAATGTCTACTATTTATTTTCCCCCTATTTTTTGTTGATGCCAAAGGGGGGAGAAAAAGCTATGTGTTGTGTGTAATTTTTTTTTTGTATTTTTTTGTGTAATTGTTTTTTTTTTATGCATGTCTTTGTGCATGTTTTTGTGCATATTTTTTAACATATGCATTTTGTACATTCGTTAGGGGAGCATTGAGCATGTGTAATATTTCTATTATTGTAAGCTATTGTGTTGTCATCATCAAAAAGAGGGAGAATGTTGATTCTTGGTTTTGATGACTATAACACAATGCAAAGTTGTGCTACTTATTATATAATGTAGGATGTATCAATGTCCATACTATGTATGATACACAAGTGCAAAGTGCTCCAATAAAGCTCTCAAAGAAAATTGATCAAGCTACAAAGGCTCAAGCTCTTATTTAAGACTTAAGACTCAAGACTCAAGACAAGACCCGTGCTTCAATGTGTTATTAAATGTCTTGTAAAACAAATTGTAATCTTATTTTTTTTTAGTCTTAGATTGATGTAACAGCCTTGTCACATACACATACACTCACGCATCTTTATAATTGAGTGTTTTTCAAAAGATTAAAGGTCGAAACAGTTTAAATTAGATCAGCTGTTAAGTACCAATCGACTGCCTTATGGTACCAGTCGACTGTACCAGTACGAAACTGTCTGAACTCTTTCAAACTCTGGCCAGTCGACTCATCATAGCAACCCAGTCGACTGTTCAAGTCGTTTCGACAGCTTTCATAATTTAAAACTTGTTTTTCGAATTCAAAAGCTTTATATCTGTTTTAAATTAGTTTTTATAAACTGTTTTAAAACGTTCTAGTGATTCCTCTCTATAAATAGAGCCTAGAAATCACCATTGAAAGGTTCCAAGCATTTTGATGAAAAGTTTAAGTTTTTGCTTTTGAAAAAGAACTAGTATTCAAACAAGCACTCTAAATCTTCTAAGTCTTGGTTCCCTGAATCTCAGTCCAATATAACATTGATTTCGGTTTGAACTGATTTCAGAAGTGACCTATTAGCCACTATACAAAAATCACAATCACAAAACAAGGCTATAGGTTGATTGTATCTCTTTTTTTTTGTTTTCTTTCACTCTCGGGTTGTGAGAGTGGTCCTCTCGTTGGAGAGTACGGCTCTAGGTTGTAGAGTCAGGTTTTTACTCTTGGTTGAAGAGTGAGTTTGTTCTCTCTAGTGGTGAGAGAGGTCTACTGGTTGGACAAGGTTGTTATCTAACGCCGTAGGGTATTCTTGTATTTTTTCAAGAATAGTAAAAAATCTCAAGTGGGTTGCTTGGGACTAGATGTAGGTCGGGAGGACCGAACCAGGATACATCGTGTGTACTCTGTGATTGTATTTCTCTGAACTTGTATTTTCTTTACTTGCATTTCATTCTTATTGTAACGACCCGAAAAATAGCATATGCCTATTTTGCATCGAAATGTGTGCGCGATTGAGAATTTCGCGCGATCATGGATTTTCTGATAAAAATTATTTTAATATATTGCCTATTTTATTTTATTATTATTTTTAAAATTAAATTATTTTTCATATGGATTATCTACGAAGTAGTTTTAATGTATTTTGTATTGTTTGGATTATTAGAGTAGAGAATTAGGCGTTATTTGAAATGTGTTAAGACTAGAGGGCTTATATGCAACATTCCCCTAGATATTTATCAATCTATTATTAATTATTCCATCTTTTACAAAAAAAAACCCTTCTCTCTCTCTTTCCCTTCTCGTTCTTCTTCCCTTCTTCTTCCCGTTCATTCCCAAACCGAACCCAAAGGACCACCCGGCCTCCTTCTCCATTCCCTTCTCCCTCCTTCGCTCACTTCCAGGCCAAAAGAAAAAAAACCCAACCCTCCTCCATTCTTCTTCTTCTCCCTCCCGGGTTCGGCGCCGACCCTATGGAACTCCTCCCGACCTCCCCCCCGTTCGTCCGCGCCGGCCGATCGAAGAAACCCCGACCCCACCTCCATTCCATTCTTCTTCTCCTTCTTTCCTTCCATTTCCATCCCGATCGAAAGAACCAAACGAACCCATCGATGATACCTCCCCACTTCAAATCTCCTCCATTTCTTCATCGATTCCAAATTAAAATGAGGAGTAGACTAAGTGAGCGATTCTCTACATGGTGGTAGCGTCGGATTTTCGATTGGATTTCGGAAGGTAAAACCCTAACTATTTTATTGTATAGAATTTAGTTGGGTTAATTTTTATTGAGTAGGAATGTTAGGGTAGAGAGATTAGAGATGTTGGAAATTGTGGATGTGAGAAATTAGTGGATTTTTAGAGAGATTTCAAGTTATTAGTAAAATAGGGTTTTGGGTTTGTAAAAGAGAATTATATGAATATGGATTAATTCTCGGATAGTAGTAGAAATCATAGTTGAGCTACTAGAATATTTTAGAGGCGATTTGGTAATTATTTGGGGATGAAAATACCATAGGCATTAGATCATCACGTGCATCTCACGTGTATATCCCAAGCATTCAATAAGCGCTTGTAGGATATTTGGGATAGCGATTATTTACTCTTGTGATTAGTTGAATTATTTGAGTTTTAATTGCTTGAAATTTGGTGATAGGATATATTCACGACCTTGGACGCGAGGTGGCACGGCGCTTGGATCTTCGCAAAATAAGTGAGTTAATTTATTGTGTGTTTTTGTGTGTTAAAAAATTATGTGAGTTATATTATTTATATATTTTCGTGGTTTAAAGATATATGTGAGTTAGTATATTTATATATTTTGTGGTTTGATGAATATGTGAGTTGGTTCATTATATATTTGTGTGGGTTGGAGGATATGTGGATGTTAATTTATTAACGTATTTTTGTGTGTGAAGAAATATAGTGAGTGTAATTTATTTATATATTTTGGTGGTTTGAAGAATGTGTGGGTATAAAATTATTCACGTATTCTTACGTGTTAAGCAATATGGTAAGTATTGATTTACTACGTACCTTGTGATTGTAAGAATATGGTGAGTATGATTTATTTATGAAGTGATGTTTAAGGGAGGATTGAATAACATATATGTGTACATGGGGATAAGTTACAATCATATGAGGATATCAAGATATGGTGTATATGGTTCTATATACGTAATTGATATTTTAAAGAAGTTGGATGAACTGAAGAGGTGACATGATTTATGGATGAGGCGTATGGGAAAATTTACTATCCTTGAGTATATAAAACCTATATAATGGATTCGTTATGTATGTGAGGATTCTCTACTTCTAAGTTAGTTGCTTGCTTTCCTTATCTACTTATGTAGGTGTAGAAAGAACCATCCTTAGAGTACTGCTTGTGTAGGTGAAGAAAAGAACCCATTTGAGGGTTTAGTAAATTGTGGATGTTAAAAGAACCCATCTTTTGGGTATGAATTGTTAGAGGTTGAGAAAGAACCCATTTTGAGAGTTGAATAAATTGTGGATGCTAAAAGAACCCAACTTGATGATTATGTTAGTTGTAGTATGATAAAGAAACAATCTTTGGATGTTGTCAGTGGCAGGGGATTAAAAGATCACACCTTTTGTGGATTACGGGTTGTAGGTTGAGGAAGAACCCATTCCTAGGGCTATATTATTTGTGTATGCCAAAGAGAACCCATTTGAGTTGTTAGTAGTAGCGAGTAAAAGAACCCATCCTATGGATTTAGATTGTTGTAGAGAAAGAACCCACATATGTGATATAGTAAGAATCCATGCTTGAATTGTTATAGAAAGAAACCCATGGTTCAGTTGTAGTAGAACACCATGCTTGAGTTGTGAGAAGAACCCATTCATGCCTATGTGACGTTCCAGTAAAACCTATCATGTTTGAGTCGATTTTAGAAAGAAACTCATGTTGAGTTGATTATAGTAGGTATGCCATGATGGGTTGATTGTAGAAGAAACTCATGCTAAGTTGATTTTAGTAGATTCTTCTGTTGCTTATAATTATAGAAGATAAAGTTTGCTAGTAAGCACGTTTGGTTGCTTCTAGGTTTGACTACCTTAATGGTTGTTTGTATGTGATTTTGCTCATACGTGGCTCGACTAGCCCGTATGTAGCTGTGGGTCTCATACGCAGCTTATTTGGCTCGTACGTATGTTGTTGTCTCATACGCGGCTCGACTGGCCCGTATGTAGCTGTGGGTCTCATACGCAGCTTATTTGGCTCGTATGTATGTTGTTGTCTCATACGCGGCTCGACTGGCCCGTATGTAGCTGTTGGTCTCATACGGGGCTTATTTGGCTCGTATGTATGTTGTTGTCTCATGCGCGGCTCGACTGGTCCGTATGTAGCTGTTGGTCCTATACGTAGCTGTTTAGCTCGTATGTGTTTTTGGTTACTCGTATGTAGCTTCTTAGCTAATACGCAGTTTGTTGTGCTCATCTAGGGTGATGTTATTACCCTAAGGGTCATCGACCATCAAGACCACATCCTACCCCCTTAGAGTGAAATGGATAGATCTCACCTCGGGCGTCGACGGATCTTAACCAATGTAGGTTGACCGTGGGCCGAGAGTGTTGGTAGAATCCGAGTTAGGGGTAGGGATGAGTGAGAGAGATATTATTACCAGAGTCTTGGATCGAGGGACCATGAGTTGGACCATGATTGGAAACTATGCAAGATTGCATAGGAATAATAACCTCATTAGGATAGTGATTTATAAAATCATTACATAGACCCTTGCCGGAAGAGAGGAGTCAGTTGTAGGGGGCACCTTATGACTAACTCGTCCCTGGAGGCAGACTAGGTGGTGTTATTGGGTTGCGCCTTCCTGTCAAAGGGATACGTACGGTGCCGTCTCACAAGTTGAGGACACGGGTTGCGTATCTCGCGCTGTTAATTCCTGAAGTACCATGGCTGGGGGTGCCACAGGATGCATTGTGCAGTCCTGCGCTTGCGATACCCCAGAGGGTGCCACAGGGTAGGCTTCGTGCTACCCTGCGCTTGCGAAACCCTATAGTTTGATTTTGGAATGACGCCCAATACGATGGGTTCGTCTATTATGAGAGAGGTCCGATTGGCCGGATCGCAGTGGCGAACATAGACACCACTGGCAAAATACAATAGTGGGATTTGACCACGCCTGCAACCTCATTAGCCACGTGTAGGTATCAGGAACAGGTTGAGTGCAATTAGAGTTCATAACGCGGGTTCAATCCCTATATATGGAGAAACGGCTTGAGATGGAGTCGCATGTAGTATGGGCTGCATGTTGCTTTCGGAGACTTGCTGGCATTAGAGTAAGAGCATCATTGTATTAGTAGTCTTGCATTAGAATAAAGAGCATCATTGTATTGGTAATCTTGCATTAGAGTTAAGTCATAACATACACTGGCACATCAATTATATGTACACGTGTCTTTTCCATTTAAGTTGAATTGCGAGTGTGATATATTATTGCCAAACCATGTTGGCGATGCGGAGTCTATTGTGATGGAATGCATATAAAAGGTAATGTGCAATGAGACGTTAGATTGGACATGAATGAATGTGGTAGTATGCAAATGAATGCATATGCCTATGATGTGATATGTGATATAAGGCAATAGGATAAATATTGTATTATGAGAGGGGTTATTCAAATGATTACTAAGATAAGTATGATTATGAGTGGGTATGGATATACATACAGGTGATGACTCAGAGAGTATTGGATGTGAATTCCCATTTATGAGGTTACATGTTCAGATGTCAAGTAAGACTTGTTGATCTTGATATTATGAGTTCGTTATGTTTTTACTTGTAAAGTTTAATTAATTAATTTATTTAATAAATTATACTCACACCAGAAATGGCTAACCCCTTAGTGTTTGGGGGTTAGGGAGTCCATGGACTACCCTAGGTCCCTACTGTTACAGGTCTTCAGCAGTGCAGGAATGAGGTGTAGGTACAGGTTCTCGTGGAGTGGAGCTCTAGTTATAATTTGTTGTTATGATTTAATTGTAAATAGTAAAGATTTATGCTTTAAATTGTAATTTTTGATGTATAAGTATGTGGATGATGATGAAAAGTATAGCGTGAGGCGGCAGGATATGGTTTCGACCCGTAACCATTTCGTGTGGAGTGCCGGGCGCTGTGGTAAGCTTTTACAGGTTAATTTCTAAAAACTTACTACGTTTTCATAAGGAATTTATGGTTTTTATTTGATAATTGTTATACCGTTATGAGTTTGGCCCCCAGAGCATATATATATATTGCCTGTGTGATAATGCTCATTTTGGCCTGGGGAGCCCGTAATATTATTGCCTGTGATGTAAGCTACGGAATTTAGAGCAAAATTCCGTAAGCTTTTTCTGTTTTGGGGCAGAAATTACAGGGGAGACTCTGCCCAATTTTTCTTTGAAACATAACTATTTTAGTTTATGTTTAAAGTGATATAGAAATTGGAAGAATTGAGTTTGGAGTCAAAAAGGAAAAAGGGCAGGCGCTACAGTTGGTATTACAAACTGATAATTGTAATTACTGCGTAGTAACTCTGTGTTGAATGAAAAGTTTTAAATTTTCCAGCTTTTCGTGTATCGTGACTAATTGAAGGAAAGATCTTGGCATGTGTCACGGTTTCCCAGTTACGTGGAAATCGGGGCGCTACACTTATTCGAAAACTTGTCTGGACAGTCGATTGCGTCTCCTCTTTAAGTCGACTGGTCAGACTGGTATAACATACTCTTCGAAAACTTGTCTGGCAAGTCAACTATTTTCCGCTATAAGTCGACTGATCAGACTTGTCTAAAATACACTTCTAATCTGACGCCTCAGTCGACTTATTTCTCTTTTCAAGTCGGCTGAACAGAAGATAAAGTTCAATTTCGTTATTAATTTTTATACAACACTATTCACCCCCCCCCCCCCCCCCCCCCCGGTAGCCTCGACGTTCGGCATGGTTTTCGAGCACAGGGGTAGCTTTCTCACAAAAAAATGCTTAGAGCTCGACGCTCGGCGCCGACCCCCTAGCCTCGACTCTCGGCATGGTTTTCGATCACATCGGTAGCTTTCTCACAAAAATGCTTCGAGCTCGACACTCGGTGTTGACCCCGTAGCTTTGACGCCAGACATGGATCTCGAGCACATGGGTAGCTTTCTCACACAAAAAATGCTTAGAGCACGACGATCGGTGCTGAACCCTAACCTTGATGCCTGACATGGTTCTCAAGCACAGGAGTAGCTTTCTCACAAAAAACACTTAGAGCTCGACGCTCAGCGCCGACCCCCTAGCCTCAACGCTCGGTATGGTTCTCGAGCACAGTGATAGCTTTCTCACAAAAAAAATGCTTAGAGCTCGACGCTCGACTCCAACCTTCTAGCATCGACGCTTGGCATGGATCTCGAGCACAGGGGTAGCTTTCTCACTAAAAATATTTAGAGCTCGACGCTCGGCACTGAACCCTAGCCTCGACGCTCGACATACTTCTTGAGCACAGGGGTAGCTTTCTCACAATAAAATGCTTAGAGCTCAATGCTCGACACAGACCCCCTAGCCTCGATGCTCGGCGCCGCCCCTAGCCTCGATGCCGACCCCATTAGTTCGTTGCTCGGCGATCATCTCGACCAATCCAGAAGGCCCTACTCGTCACTCGGAGCTCAAGTGCTTAGTTACGGTTGGCATCCGGCCACCTACCGCACTTCGAAAATTCGCTATAAAAATCTTCGCAAACACTCCCCGTCAACCTTCTCATAAGAATGGGCTACTCTTCGACGGCTGATACATACAACCTTCCAGGAGTTGGGGCTTATGATGGCGGTAAAAAATAGCTTGGGGTGATCTGGACCATCTGATCTCCTCAGGATCCGCTCGCTCCAAATCATCTGGTCAACTGGTCCAACGGGCCGTCTGCAACTCCAGGCTCACAGGCAAACGAGTCCAACCCAGCCCATTGGAACTTCAGACCTATTTGGCCCTGCTTATAAATACCAGGCCCCCTCCTCACTTTGAGAGGTAATCCATTTTTCTTTACCTGAACCCTAGCCTTCAGTTACTGTTCCAGTCACTGACTATACCGTTGGAGAGCCTGTCGCCGGGGATCCCATCCGGGGTTTCTAGGCCTTCTGCAGGTACCTCGACCGACTGGCCACCAGCGGCCTCGTCCGTCCGAACCGCCGACGCCGACCAGGATCTGCGGTTGAGATCTGTCCCTTTCCGCTTCACAAATTACAAGAACTCACACATGTTGCTCCCGCACTTAAATCAAGTAGCATCATCAACCATCCTACAAAGTTTGAGACTTTACTACCGAACTTGTTTCATGATTTCCCCACTAAACAATATTGTTTGCGTAATTACGTAAGGAGCGTGCATGACAAAGCAATTTCAGTCAATAAGTCTTATTCCAAACTATGGTTGCTTAAGCTCTCTCTTCATCAACCACAGTTGCTTTCACCAGCACAAGTATCCTAATCCCCTTGCCGTCTCCCCTTCAGTAAGCACAATAAGAAGCTGTGCATTGGAGTCTCTGATCACGATGAGTCAGAACTCAGCAGCACCATCAGTCATCTTGGGTGGAAATTAGCCTAACGACAAATTTACCCTTTTTTCCGGTCGATTAACAATCTTCATTGAGTATCAGCATTCTCTAAGCCTTAATTAGCAACAAAATGGGGGGCATAAGTGTACCATTTATAAAATCATACAACACAAAGAAACTTCAGAAAAAATAAAGTTGACAAAATTAGCTCTCGATTTTATTTTTTTTTTTTTTTTTTTTTTTTTTTTTTTTTGAAGAAAAGGTGGAATAATGCCACCCTGTTTCATTAATAAGTGATTAATAAACAACCCCGAAGTCTCGGGGGACAAAAGAGCATTACAGGAAATAAAACATAGCCCCCAACAACACCCTGGGGGATGGGTAAAATTAGCTCTCGATTATGCTGTTCAATAATTACATGGTTCATCAATTAAATGAACAGTAAGTCAATACGTAGAAAAATCTGACTTTTGCACCTGCTTGCAAAATCTAATTGAGATTCTGTACACTCCTCAGTCCTCACAGCAGCCTCATGGTACCTGTGAACAACCTTCCTAGGACTACGGATGGAATTTTCCTAGAAATCATGCATGTCATTCATAGAAATCAAGGTAGATCTTCTAAATAAACTGGGCCTTATATAGAGTGCAAATTAGAGCACTACCAATGCATTTAGTATAAGATATTAGCATTTAGCAGAGGCATAACTATTAAAGTGAAAAGTTTACTAAAGCTAGCCCCATGCATGCATGAACTATTTTAGTCAACACTAAATATCTTGTAAGTTGTAATAACTATAACTATAATTAGTTTTGATATGCTCCTTCTACAGTTGCATGGATTCTTTCCAACCGATTTCCTGCAATGGTAAATCTTGTATTTTTTTTATATGCCACTTTTTGAAAGTATTTGCACTTATATGACAGTTTACCAAAGTATTTGCGTTCGTGAACTCAACAACTAAATTCGTCATTCTCAGCAGCGAGTTTAGTTGTTTCATGCTCGCCGTTGGGACACGGCGAGTTTAGTGCTATTTTTTTTGAGAAACTCGCCGTTCCCAAGGATGAGTTCAGTTCAAAAATTTTCAATGAAGGCTCGCTGTTCCCAACGTTGAGGACATTTATACTAGACTCGCTGTTGGGAACAGCGAGACTAGTTCAAAATTTTCAGTGAAGACTCACTATTCCCAACGGCGAGGATATTTACACAAGACTCACTGTTGGGAACGACGAGTTTAGTTAAAAAAAAACAAATCTATGGAGTTTTTTTCGAAATTCACTAAGCCCAACAAAATATTTTACTTTCTGAAAAATTTTCTACATCCTTGTCATTCCCAACAACGAGTCTACTATAAATGTTCTCGCCATTGGGAACGACGAGTTTCTTTTAAAATTTTGAACTAAACTCGTTTCTAATAACGAGTCTAGTATAAATATCCTCGTTGTTGGAAACAGTGAGTTTTCATTAAAAATTTTGAACTGAACTCGCCGTTGGGAACGACGAGTTTCTCAAAAAATTAGGCCATGTCCTAACGACGAGCATTAAACAACTAAACTCGCCGCTAGGAATGACGAATTTAGTTATTGAGTTCACGAGTGTAAATACTTTAGCAACTGTTCTTTTGTGCAAATATTTTCAAAAAAGCGTTATATTAAAATAAAGAAAAAATCGTAAATCATACATGTCTTTCCTTTTTCATTTTTACAAAATTATCTTTTTCATTATAAAATTTGCACCTACTCGTGGTGGGGCACCCATGAGTACTGAAACTCAAAATAGACATCCATTAGTTTGTACTTTTGTACTCATGCTATTCGAAATAAAATAGAATTTTTTCCCAAACCGACCTACTTTGTGAAAGTTTTTTTCCAAACCGACCTATTTTTTTTTATTTCCAAAACGACCCACATCAAAGACCGAGTCTAGTATAAACTTGCGCGGTCTTTTAAAGACCGAATCTTGCACTTCGAAAAATCGAAGAGCAAGACTCAGTCTTTGAAAGACCGCGCTAGTTTATACTAGACTCAGTCTTTGAAAGACCGCGCTAGTTTATACTAGACTCGGTCTTTGAAAGACCGCGCTAGTTTATACTAGACTCGGTCAAAAACCGAGTCTTGCACTTTAGGAGTTTTAACTGCGCAGATCTCATTTCTTCTTCTTCTCTCTCTCTCTCTACTTTACTCTATTGTATTTCTCCAACTCATCGGAGGTAGCATGTCCACGTCATCGGGATGAAAGATCCATTTCAGAAGATTGACTCATACAAGTATTTTGCTGAGATGATAGAAAAACCAAAGAAATTCTATAAACTCAGGTTCATAGAATTACTTGGTATAATCAACTCATGCAAGTATGACGGTTGAGAAATGTGCACTTTATGCAGATGAAGGTCGAAGATATGGAATAATGACTACGAACCTGGCAGAATGCTTCAAAGCAGTCTTGAAAGGAGTCCGTAGTTTACCAGTAACTGCGATTGTTGAGACGATCTTCTTACGTCTCAACTCTTACTTTACTACTCGTCGACAGGAAGCTAGTAAGCTTTTATGTGAAGGGGAGATTTTTGCTAAAAGTGTACATGATTTGATTGATAGTTGTCGCGAAGTTAGTAAGTTTGGATGTGTTTAATTTTCGAAAATGTATAATTGATTGAGGTTTAAATATTGGCCAAAGAGAGTATTTTGAAATCAATAAGTTTCAAATATATTCGAATCAAAATGTCTTAAAGTTTTTCGCAAAAAAATTCAATCAGCTTCAAGGCTCGGTCTTTCAAAGACCGTTGTCATTTTAACAAGACTCGGTCTTTCTTGATGCTGATTGTAAAATATCACTTACAGACGTAAGACTCGGTCTTTCAAAGACCGAGTCTAGTTATATTTAGAACGGTCTTTGAAAGACCGAGTCTTGAGTTCAATCAATTCCACAATATCTCCACAACATCTCCACAATTCCAGAAACTCATTAACATCTCCACAATATCAACAAACTCATTAACATCTCCATATGTCCAACATCTCCACAATATCAAAAATCTCATTAACATCTCCACAACCACATCATCTCCAACATCTCCACAACCACATCAACAATCTCATTAACATCTCCACAATTTCAATAGCATCTCCACAATATTGTTAATATCATATCCACAACCACATCAACAATTTCAATAACATCTCCACAATATCATCTCAACATATGCCCAACAGAACATTGAAAAAACTAGAGACATTAACAACATACTACTCTAAACTCGAGACAGAACATTAAAAAACTACAAAATCAAACTAACTAAAAATATTACAACACCTACCAAATCCAAATTCGTTGAGGGATAGAGAGAAGAAGAAAAAAATACGAAAAGTAAATAAAGTCGAGAAGAAGAAGAAAGGAGATCTGCGCAATTAAAACCCCTAAAGTGCAAGATTCGGTCTTTGAAAGACCGAGTCTAGTATAAACTAGCGCGGTCTTTCAAAGACCGAGTCTTGCTCTTCGATTTTTTGAAGTGCAAGACTCGGTCTTTGAAAGACCGCGCTAGTTTATACTAGACTCAAAGACCGTGTGGGTCGCTTTGGGAATTAAAAAAAAAGTAGGTCGGTTTGGAAAAAACTTTCAAAAAGTAGGTCGGTTTGGGAAAAAAATCAATAAAATATGTATAATCGGGGCGGGCTCCGAACCAGCCGCTTCAGACCTTTGATTTTTTCTATTGTATTTTTAGTTGCCCCTAAATTTATATTCTCTTTATAAATATAAACACGTATTTATGCATAAAAAGGTTATATTGTAATTAAGGTTCCTAAAAATAATTATTTGGACATTTCGCTGGGCTCCCGGAACTAAGGACCGGCCCTGTGTATAATATCATCTATAATTGAAAAGTTGTAAATGATAATAATATAATAGTAATAAAATGAAATAATAATCATGAAAGCGCAAGAAACTGAATGAATGTCATATGCTTTGTGGACTTCGCGGAAGAGATGGAATGAGCTCAGGTGATATTCAGGAATTAATAAGTGAGAGGACTGAACTGGAATTCACTTTTTCCCGTTAATGGTACCTGTTTCTCTGTGAAAAACAAATTTTGCTGCACTCAGACTTAATTAGTTTATATCACAATCTAATGAACTTTGCTGCATTCAGTCAGGTGATTTGGTGAATAATTAGCAGTTGCAGATGATGCTCTGCAAAGTACCCAAAACCCAGTCTAACTCACGTGTTGCCCTATACAATGTTATTAAACACATTAGTATCCAAAACTCAGTCTTATCACGAGCGTATCTGGGTTTCAGGGGGCGCTAAGCAAATTTTCAAATGGGACCTTTTACAAGTTAGACAAAATAATAATTAAAATTATTTAAAAGTAAACAAACTTGGAGCATTGGAGAACAAACTATTTAAATAAAAAACTAATTTATATATTGCTTCCAAAAAAAGTTTAATTGATAACATACATTTTTTATATGAAATTCTTCGTGGCCAAAAAAATTCGGACAAACTCTAACAAGAAAAACGAAATATGTTATCTCAAAGAGGTAAATATGATATATTAGAGAACACGATCAGAATGAAATGATGATGAATATATGTATATGAGAATGCTAGTTGGAAGTTTAAAATGTTGAATAACCATATACACTTGATGATTTGGTTAGAAATTTATCATGAACAAGTAAATATGATATTGTTGCCGCTAAATTTGGTGTGGGGGCAAACAGATAGTATTTGTGGATTCTTAGGAAAACTGAATAGTAAACCTGAATACCTGTTCCGTCGGAATTTGATCGTCGCTCCCGCCGTACACCTTCAAAAAGTGCGAGACACCGGGGTTGTTCCCGGCGACGCACCCTCCAACGCTCAAGTCAGTAATCTAGGAAGACTATGAAAGAGCGCAAAAACTGGAGAAAGATTGATTACCTCTTAATGGAGATGAATAGGGGGTATTTATAGGCGTCTTAGGGAACAGATTAGGAATGTAATCCCCATGATCTGATAAAGAATATACTCCTTGTAAATAGATTGGGAATGTAATCCCTAATTCCCAGTGGAGGGATAGGCACGAATCAGGGCCGTTGATTAGGATCTAATTAGAAACCCTAATTCTGTCCCTCTAATCGGGCTTTATTGCTGGTTGAAACCCGCGCCCGATTGAAGCAGATCCGTTTGTGGATTATTGGGTCTTTAACGAAGAGACCCAGTACCCATCTCAGATCCCGTTGGTAGGTTAAATTACCGTTTTACCCCTGGGCTCCAAGATTCGTGCCCGATTTGGACGGTCCCGATTAACCCCCATTTTTAGCCATATCACGAGCCCCCCACTCCTAAATCTTGGAGGGTTTTGAATGGCTAGCGGAGTAGTTTAACTGTTTTAATGGCTAGCGGAGTTGTATCGGAGTTCAAATGGAGGGTTTTGAATCTTGGAGGGGGTAGTGAGGTAATTTTCCAAGTGGATTGGGCTCTGAGTTGCTCATGAGCTCTCATGGTCATGTGGTGTTTTTGCAGGAACATCCTCTTATCTTCGCAAAGCGTCAACTCGTCGTTCGGGGGTCTTGGAAGGTTGTTCTTGGCATCAATTGCTTGTTTAGGAGCTAGAAGATGCTTTCCAAGCCTACAACCGCTTTTCAGGAGTTCTTCCTCATCCCTTCGAATTTTTAATTGTCTTTTTCGCGATCTCTTGGTGGATGGGTTGGTCGTTTTCCTCCGTTGTGTGGGCCACAAGCTTGTTTCACTCTCCCGACCCCCTCTAGAGCTCGCTGACTAGGGGACCGAGGTCTGCAGGCAGTTCGGCGCTTCTTTCCAGAGAGGAGAGGGACCTCGGCTTGATTATGAGCGCTGGCGAGGTCCGAGGTCCAAATTTTTCCCCTATAACGGGGTCGGTGCCAAGAACGCTCGGCAGCCGGTGCCGAGGTCTATTTATCCCCCATAACGGGGTCGGTGTCAAGAACGCTCAGCAGCTTGTGCCGAGGTCCATTTTTCCCCCCGTAACGGGGTCGGTGTCAAGAACGCTCGGCAGCTGGTGCCGAGGTTCATTTTTTCCCCGTAACGGGGTCGGTGTCAAGAACGCTCGGCAGCTGGTGCCGAGGTCCATTTTTCTCCCGTAACGGGGTCGGTGTCAAAAACGCTCGGCAGCTTGTGCCGAGGTCCATTTTTCCCCGTAATGGGGTCGGTGTCAAGAACGCTCGGCAGCTGGTACCGAGGTCCATTTTTTTTCCCGTACCGGGGTCGGTGTCAAGAATGCTCGGCAGTTGGTGCCGAGGTTCATTTTTCCCCCCGTAACGGGGTCGGTGTCAAGAACGCTCGGCAGCTTGTGCCGAGGTCCATTTTTCCCCCGTAACGGGGTCGGTGTCGAGAACGCTCGGCAGCTGGTGCCGAGGTCCATTTTTCCCCCGTAACGGGGTCGGTGTCAAGAACGCTCGGCAGCTTGCGCCGGGGTCCATTTTTCCCCCATAACGGGGTCGGTGTCAAGAACGCTCGGCATCTGGTGCCGAGGTCCATTTTTCCCCCGTAACGGGGTCGGTGTCAAGAACGCCCGGTAGCTAGTGCCGAGGTCCATTTTTCCCCCGTAATGGGGTCGGTGTCAAGAATGCTCGGCAGCTGGTGCCGAGGTCCGTAACTTGTCATTTTTCGGCATAGGAGTTTGTATCAACTGCGCGCCTTCTGAACTTCTGACAACTCTGACAGATGGGACGTTTATTAAATGCGGTGACCTCTGAGCTTCTGTCAGATGGGATGCTCATTAAATGCAGCGTACGGTTTGGTGTGGTAAACAAGGTGACGATTGAGGTCGCTTTGTCGTTTTGCGTAAATGGGCCGGTGGTACAAGCCCATTATCCTCGTTTAGCGTGCCCCTCTCTATTAAACCCCACCCCCACTCTCATTTCTCACTTCTCTTCTCTTTTGCTCAGGCGATCTCTTGTGTTTAAGCGAGTACTTCCAGTGGTCGACGTTTGTTTTCCGGCGAAGTTTTCTGGCAACTAGTTTTTCAAGGTAATTTATACTTAGTTTATTCCGTAGACTATGTCTGTTGCTTCTGTCTCCGAGTCGATCTCTTGGTCCGAGCCCTCCCTCGAAGTTGCCGAGGATTCAACTCCTACTAAAGGCAAGAAGGTATTCGGCAAGGATTCGATTGTGGAGGATCCGAAGCGAATGGGGGAGTTCGGACAACTGTCAGGGCCGCTGACCGGGCTTCATAGAGTTCGGCAGCTCCCGGAGGATCAAGCCGAGCGAATCGTCCACGGGAGGGGGAGGTCCTTTGAGGAGAACGCGGCGAGGGAGACGACGGAGGCGGAAAAGACGGTGTCAATCCTGCGCGAGGAGGACTTGGTAGTGATCTGGGATTCTTTTCACATCCCAGAAGAGTACGAACTCATGCTGCCGGGTCCCGGGGTTAGGGCCAATTCGCCGTTGCCAGTGACGATGTGTTGCTGGCCGGTCGATGCCTTCATCGCCGGGGCTCGGCTGCCTCTCCACGCGTTCGCCGTTACCGTGGTGAGTTGGTTCGGGGTCAGCCCTATCCAACTCATGCCGAATGCATGGCGAGGGATAAATGGCTTCGTGCTCCATTGCCAAGCTGCAGGGATCGAGCCGCAGCTGAACGTGCTTCGGACTCTATATCGGCTCCACCAAGGGAACAAGTCGGAGTACTGGTATTATTTGACTCCGAGGCACGGCGGCAGGCTCGTCATATGCCCCAACTCCATCAAGCATTGGCGGGAGAAGTTCATGATTGTACGGAGTCGGGAGGCTTGGCCGATCCCCTCCAACTGGGTAGAAGGGGTGCCGAAGAGGGCGAGGGCGCTGCCGAAGCTTAATGTTGAAGAAGAAGAGGCAGTCCGGACTCTCCTAGATCGGTCGAAGTACGATTGGAAGGAGCTCACCGAGGACATTCTGTACAAGGGAGGGCTCTGCCGCGTAGATCCCAGTACGCGGCTTTTGTTATACTTTGTTTTCCGTACCTTACTTCTCGCTACTTGTAATGCACTAACCAATCTTTATTTTGAATGCAGAGTCGATGGACTACGATGCAGTGCTTGCTCTCAGGGCTGGGCTCGCCAGCAAGGCGCCGAAGAAGCGCAAGAGGGTCGCGACCAAGTTGCCGACCCCAAAGACTCCGAGGATCACAGCCTCGGTCGAGGAGGTGGAGACCCTCGACAGTCCCGTTGCCACCGTGGCAGGGACTTCGGCTTCGGCCGCTGCCGGCGAGTTCCCCATCGCCGCTGCCCTCGGAATGACGACGCCGCCGCTGACGGTAGTAGCCGAGGAGCTCCTGACGGAGGAGCATAAAAGAATCCACATTCCGGACTGGCAAGTCCGGAAGCACGATGGATTCCTCGGCAACACGCTGGCGAGCATGCAGGCCGTCAAGCACCTCGCCACGCCGAAGGATCGAGCCGCCAAGGAGGCCGGTCGGGAAGGCGACGATGTCATCGAGATCGCTCGTTCGGCGGTTTCGGTAAGTGCTGGGTTTTCGTTATTGTTGAATTTCTTTGACAGCAATTTTTCTAACTCTTTTGGTTCTTCTTTGCCACAGATTATCGTCCACTTCGGTCACATCACCGAGAGGTTGACAGCTCTGGAGAAGGAGATGAAGCAAGAATCCGACCAGGCTCGGAACGAGAAGGCTCGGATGTCGAATGAGCTCGACAAGCTTCGCGTCGAGCACGAAGGGAGGTCGGCGAGGATCGAGCACCTTGAGGCCGAAGTGGCGAGGTTGGAGGGTGACCTCCTTCGCCAGAAGGAGGGGTCGGCCAAGCAGTTGGCCGAAGCCGAGGAGGCCAAGGCAGTGGCAGTGAAGGCGGCGGAGGACGCGACCTTGGCAAAGGCGCAAGGGTACCTCGCCCAAAACATGGCCAAGGCTTATGCCGAAGCCATCGCCCGGGTATCGAAGGAGTACCCCGAGGTGGACGTCTCGGGATGGAGGCTGTTCCCGGGCCACGTCAAGGGCTTCGACCCCGAGTCTGAGGGGGAGGATGAAGAAGGGGAGGACGAGACCGATGCCGAGGTCGGAGTCACTAACGAGGTCCCCAGCACTGTGGTCACCCCGTTGGCGGTGGCGTCCCCCTCGGAGAAGTCGACCCCCACTCGTACTCGTCGCCCGGGGAAAGAGGTCGCGCCTTGACTTCGCTCTTCTCCTTTTTTTTTTCTTTGTTTTAGTTCTTTTTTCTTTTCTTTTCAAAAAATGTAATGCCTAATAGCAGACTGGCCACCGCTGTTTTTTGAAATGAATGAAAGAAAATTTTTTGAAGTATTGGAGTTCGGCTCTTTGTCTTTGCCTTTTGTCCTCTTTTGTCCTCTTTTGTCGAAATTTTTGTTTGAAAATTTCTCAAGTATCAGACTTTGGCAGTGTTTGAATTCTTGCTGTTTTCCTCGATCTCTTTTCAGCTCATGGTGGTTGCTCAAGACGTCGAGCCCGCTCGTTCGGATGACGATGCTCGAGTCGAGGCTGGCCTAGGGGCGACGAGGTTGTGCCTGGCGAGATGCCGAGAGCGGCTCTATGAAGTCGAGCTCGGATTGCGTCGAGCCGAAAGCGAGCGGAACCATCTTTAGCTCGTCCTCGGCCGGCGAGACATCGAGATCCGACGTTTGGAGAGCAGAATCACCGAAATGACTCCCACAGGAGAAGATGAATATTCGCCGACTACTTTCAGTAACGAGCTTCGGATTCAGTGCATCCGGCATAACTTGTCCAAAATAATGGCGGAGAGGGACGACCTGCTTTCCGAGATTCGGCATCTGCAGACCGTAGAGACGAAGCTTCGGACGGAGGGCGAGAGCTTGACGGCCAAGGTGGCGGAGCTGACGACTGAACGGGACGAGTTGATAGCCGAAGTCGACGCGCTGAAGAGGGCTACGGTTGACAAAAGTATCGAAGTCACTCATCTTCGTCGTCTGATAGCGAGTCGCTCGAGCGTGCCGGACTCCGCGATACCCCCTCACTTCGAGGTCGACGTAAAGGACGACTCTTTGAGGGAGCGGATCTCCGAGTTGGAGGCGGAGGTCGCTCGCCTAAAACCGCGCTCGGGGCCAATCAACGTCAGGAGCACCTCGTGCACTCGCGCGGAGAGCGATCGGGGCATTTCGTTTTACGAGATGGCGACCCGTCAGCGCATCGGCCATCCTAGTCCGGGGGACGCGCAAAGCTCTGTGGCGATTTCGTCGAGCGGAGCATCCGTCGGAGCAGCTACTAGAAGCGGTGCCGAGGATTCGTCCCAATTTGCCGGCTTGGGGTCGCGCTCCGGGGACAAGCGTCGTCACCCTCGAGTGTCTTTGAAGCGGAACGCCCCGGCTCCAAGAAAGCGCTGAAGACCTCGTTTCCAAAAGCTTTTGTAATTTTTTTTTTTTTTTTTTAGCCGAGTGTAATAAGTCGGCATTGTAACTTTCACTTTTTAACTACTTGTAATCTTGCTGTGCGAAAGAGTCTCTTTGTACCGTATCCCATTTATCAATAAAATGTTGTTCCCGAACTTGTGTGTCCCTTGGGGCTTTGTGTAGTCTTTATGTATGTGACTGTGTTCATTGCGCCGAGGTTCCTAGGTCGGCTACTTGCTTGTTCGTGGATCGGTAAGGTGAGCGTTCGGCTAGTGGTACCGAGCTTTATTTCGGTCGCCCAATCTTGCAGTCTCGCGAGGCGAGCTGAACGGTGGTGTGTGGAACGCGTTCAAGCTTAAGTGTTTGGCCTCCGATCTTTGTTAGAGCGGCTCAACGGTTGCGGGAGCGATTCGAATGGCAAACTACTTCTAGCTCGCTTAGGAGCGAACTTGCGAAGTAAAATCGAGCCAAGTGTTGGACTCCGAACCATCGTTAGATTAGTTCAACGGTGGTGGGAGCAATTCCGAATGGCGATCTACTTCTAGCTCGCTTAGGAGCGAACTTGCGAAGTAGAATCGAGCCAAGTGTTAGACTCCGAACCATCGTTAGGTTAGTTCAACGGTTGTGGGAGCAATTCCGAATGGCGATCTACTTCTAGCTCGCTTAGGAGCGAACTTGTGAAGTAGAATCGAGCCAAGTGTTGAACTTCGAACCATCGTTAGATTAGTTCAACGGTTGTGAGAGCAATTCCGAATGGCGATCTACTTCTAGCTCGCTTAGGAGCGAACTTGCGAAGTAGAATCGAGCCAAGTGTTGGACTCTGAACCATCGTTAGGTTAGTTCAACGGTTGTGGGAGCAATTCCGAATGGCGATCTACTTCTAGCTCGCTTAGGAGCGAACTTGCAAAGTAGAATCGAGCCAAGTGTTGGACTCCGAACCATCGTTAGGTTAGTTCAACGGTTGTGGGAGCAATTCCGAATGGCGATCTACTTCTAGCTCGCTTAGGAGCGAACTTGCGAAGTAGAATCGAGCCAAGTGTTGGACTCCGAACCATCGTTAGATTAGTTCAACGGTTGTGGGAGCAATTCCGAATGGCGAACTACTTCTAACCCGCTTAGGAGCGAACTTGCGAAGTAGAATCAAGCCAAGTGTTGGACTCCGAACCATCGTTAGATTAGTTCAACGGTTGTGGGAGCAATTCCGAATGGCGAACTACTTTTAACTCGCTTAGGAGCGAACTTGCGAAGTAGAATCGAGCCAAGTGTTGGACTCCGAACCATCGTTAGATTAGTTCAACGGTTGTGGGAGCAATTCCGAATGGCGAACTACTTCTAGCTCGCTTAGGAGCGAACTTGCGAAGTAGAATCGAGCCAAGTGTTGGACTCCGAACCATCATTAGATTGAAGAGTTAAAAGCAGAGAGATGTAAACAATAGCAAAAATATGAAAAGACTTTATTCATTAATGACTAATAATCGGCTGCTTCTAAAGTTGCTAGTCGTAATTACAAGGAAAAATGAAAGAAAATGACTACAAGTAACAGGAAAGGAACGGTTCGACATCTCGAAGTACTTAGAGAGGCGTTGGTGTTCTCTCTTGGTATTTTAAGAGATGGTCGGCATTCCAAGTCCTGGGGATCTCCCTGCCTTCGAGATCTTCTAGTCTGTATGTGCCGGGGCGGATTACTTTGGAGATCTTGTAAGGTCCCTTCCAATTTGGGGCCAATTTACTTTTCTGACCTGGGAACGAGATGGCCAACTTTCGAAGGACCAGGTCCCCCTCTTTGAGGCCCGTTGGGCGGACTCTCTTGTTGTATGCTAACTCGATCCTTCTTTGGTAGCTTTTTTGACGTATGACAGCTCTTTCTCAGATTTCGTCTATCAGGTCTAGACTTGCTCTGAGCTCTCTAGCGTTCTGCTCTTCTTCATAAGCTATCAAACGAGGAGAGGGTATTCCGACTTCTAGGGGGATGATGGCCTCGGACCCATAGGTGAGATTGAATGGGCTCTCTCCTGTTGGGGTCCGCTTTGTGGTGCGGTAGTTCCACAGCACGTCGGGAAGCTGATCGACCCACAAGCCTTTGGAACACTTGTCTAACCTCTTCTTAATGCCGGAGAGGATCTGTCGATTAGCATTTTCGGCTTGGCCATTCAACTGAGGATGAGAGATGAAGGAGAACCGGTGTTGGATGGCAAGGTCTTCGCATAAAGCTCGGAAGGCAGCCCCAGTGAACTGGGTTCCGTTGTCTGTAATTAGGACCCTGGGGACGCCAAATCAGCAGATCACGCTCTTCCAGAAGAATTTAATGACCTTGTTCTCGGTGATGGTGGCCAGGGGCTCGGCCTCTATCCATTTCGAGAAATAGTCGATTGCCACGACTAAGAACTTGAACTGTCCGGGAGCTGGCGGAAACGGCCCTAGTAAATCCATCCCCTACATCGCGAAGGGGATCGGACTTGATAGGGAAGTGAGTGGAGCTTGTGGGAGGCGTCGGATGTCGGAGTACTTCTGACAGGAACTGCATTGCCGAACGTGCCGTTCAGCATCTCGTAGGAGAGTGGGCCAGAAATATCCGTAGTTCAACACTTTGCGTGCTAGGGCTCTGGAACCAGAATGTGCCCCGCCGATGCCCTCATGAAGTTCTTGCAGGGCGTAATCGGCTTGCCCGGGGGAGAGGCATCTCAGGTAAGGCCGGCCGTCAACCTGTGTGAAGGAGCGTTTATATAGGATACCTCCGATTAGTGTGTAACGCTCGGCTCGGGTTCTAACTCTTCGTGCTTCCTTGGGATCCTCGGGGAGGAGTCCGTCCCTTAAAAATTCGACGAGGGGTTTCATCCAATTGTCTTCGAGGAGGACAGGCAGCGTTTCTATGGAATCGAGAGCTTCGTCCTCTATGCTTGGCTTCAGAAGGACTTCTATCAAAACAGTCTGCTCGAGACCTTGAAGGGAAGAGGAAACTAATTTGGATAGGGCGTTGGCCTGAGCATTTTCTTCTTGGGGGATTCTTTGGATGAGGGCCTCTTCAAACAGTTCCATGAGGCTCTTGACTTTGGCTAAGTATTTAACCATCCTGTCATCACGTGCTTCATACTCACGGAGGACCTGATTGACGACTAGCTGGGAGTCGCTAAAGATCCGGAGGCGCTGGGCCCCTGCGTTTTGGGCCATTCCAAGGCCGGCTATGAGTGCCTCGTATTCAGCTTCGTTGTTCGAGGCTTTGAAGTTTATACGGAGGGAGTATTGGAGGATGAAGTCATCTGGGCCTACCAGAATGACCCCGCCCCGCTTCCCTCGTTGCAGGAAGATCCGTCAACATAAACCGATCAGACGGGTGGTCCCTTCACTGTTTTTCTGGACTCGGGGATAGTACTCTCAACTATGAATTCGGCTAGCGCCTGAGCCTTGATCGCGGTCCGAGGCTGATAAGTTATATCGTGTTGGCTCAGCTCGATGGACCACTTCATAAGACGGCCCGAAGTCTCGGGCTTGTGGAGGACCTGCTTCAGCGGCTGGTCGGTAAGAACGACCACCGAATGGGACTGAAAGTACAGGCGAAGTTTTCTCACGGCCATCACCAGGGCATAAGCCATCTTTTCTATCTTCGGGTATCGGATCTCGGTGTCCCAAAGCACCTTGCTGACATAGTAGATGGGCTTCTGAGCCCGGTCTTCTTCCTTCACTAAAACCGCACTGAGGGTTTGCTCGGAGGCTACCAGGTAGAGGTAGAGGGGTTCACCAGGGATCGGTTTGCTGAGGAGAGGGGGATTAACGAGGTAAGACTTGAGCTGGTCGAAGGACTCCTGTTGCTGCTGCCCCCATTCGAAACCTTTAGCCCCCCTGAGGGCCTTGAAGAAAGGGAGGCATTTCTCCCCGGACTTCAAGAGAAAGCGCCCAATGGCGGCTAAGCGGCCTGTTAACCTCTGGACTTCCTTGACACTTTTGGGAGGGGCCATGTCTAATATGGCTTTGATTTTCTCCGGATTTGCTTCAATTCCTCGTTGGCTAACCATGAAGCCGAGGAACTTCCCTGACGAGACGCCGAACGCACACTTGTTCGGGTTGAGTCTCATATTGTGCTTTCTCAAAATGTCAAATGCTTCTTGGAGGTCGGTCACATGATCAACGCCTCGGATGCTTTTCACAAGCATGTCGTCAACATACACCTCCATGTTCCGGCCGATCTGAGCCTGGAAAACCTTGTTGACGAGGCGTTGGTATGTAGCATCTGCATTCTTCAGACCGAACGGCATGACTCTGTAGCAATAGAGGCCTTGGTCGGTCACAAACGAGGTCTTCGGGATATCCGGAGGGAACATCCGGATCTGATTGTAGCCTGAAAAAGCATCCATGAAGCTGAGGAGCTCATGTCCCGAGGTTGCATCAATCAGAGTGTCAATACTCGAAAGAGGGAAGGGGTCCTTGGGGCAAGCCTTGTTGAGATCGGTAAAATCAATACAAATCCTCCAAGTCCCATTGGACTTCTTCACCATCACTACATTCGACAACCACTCGGGATAGTTCACCTCCTATATGAACCTGGGCCTTCAAGAGCTTGTCCACCTCCTCTTTAATAGCCAGCTGACGCTCGGGGGCGAACTTGCGCCTCTTCTGCTGAACCGGTTTGAACCCCGGAACAACGCTCAGGTGGTGGACTAAGAGCACTTCGGAGATTCCGGGCATATCTGTAGCTGACCAAGCGAAGAGGTCTTGGTTCCTTCGGATGCACTATAAAATGTCCGAGCATAGGGCGGACGAGAGGGTCTTGCTAACAAAGAACTTGCGGGTCGGGTCCTACTCAGAGAAGAGCACTTCCTCCAATTCGTCCACCGGCTCGGACGTCGGTCGAGCAGCATCTTGGAGGATTTCCAGAGTTTTTAAGGAGAGGACTGGTCCGAGGGTAGAGATCATGTAACATTTACGGGCCGTTTCCTGATTGCCCCTTACTTCCCCTACTCCGGCCCGAGTGGGAAACTTCATTTTGAGGTGGTAGGCAGAAGGGACGGCTTCGAGGGCGGCTAGGCTAGGCCGGCCCAGAATGACATTGTAGGCTGCTGGGACATCTACGACCATGAAGTCCATCGACTCCGTTCAGGTAGTAGGAGTTTTGCCAGCGGTTACGTCGAGGATAATCACCCCTTCAATAGTCACTGGCACTCCTGTGAACCCATGGAGCGTGTAGCCGGCGGGTTTGAGTCTATCTCGGGAGAGCTTTAGGCCTTTAAAAGCGGCGAGAAAGAGGATGTTTACAGAGCTGCCATTATCCACTAGGATCCTCTTCACTTTGAAGTTCGCCATGTGGAGGCTAATGACGAGTGCGTCACAATGTGGGGTGCGAACTCCTTCAAGATCTTCGTGTGAGAATGTGACAGGTACCCCGAGGCCTTTGGGAGGAGGGGTGGTTCGGACCGAGTTGACTTCTCTTATAAATGCCTTCCGAGAGGAGTTTGAGGAGCCCCCCATTTGGCCCCCTATGAATGAGGTGGAGGACTCGCTCTTCCTCGAAGTCCGGGCGTCTCATTTCGTTCTGGACGCTTGTTAGCCCCCCGAGTTGGGGGAGGAAGTTCGGCTCGGTCCTTTCTTACGAATCTGCTCAGCTGCCCCCTCTGGATAAGGGCTTCTATCTCATTCTTCAAGGCGCGACAATCATTGGTGTCGTTCCCGTGGTCCCGGTGATAACGGCACCATTTCTTTTTATCTCTTTTCTTGGCAGGGGTGTTCATCCTCGGAGCAGGAGGTATGATCCCTTCCTTTTCGACTTCCATCAGAATGGTAGAGACATTAGTGGTGAGGGGAGTGAACTTCTCGAACCTGGGGGGGAGGTCGGCGCTGGCCGGCATTATTCTTCTGGAGCTTCTTGGCTCCTTCCTCTTCTGTTCCCTTTCTCTTAAACCCGGAGGAAGACCCCTCCCAGTTGGGCCGATGCTCGGCTTCTTCGGCCTGAATGTACTTTTCACTGCGAAGGAGGAGGTCAGAGAAGTTCTGTGGGGGCTTCTTAGCGAGGGAGGAGCGGAGGTTGGAATTGAGGACATTAGATTGAAATGCTGCCGCAGCGACCGATTAGTCGAGGGATGCTATGGACCCGGCTTCAGCTTTGAACCTCTTCACATAATCTCTCAGTTTCTCACCCTTCTTCTGGTGGAGGTGCAATAGCGAGATGCTGGTCTTTCCAGCTCTACGGCTGCTTACAAAATGGGTGACGAAAAGGGTCTCGAACTGCTCAAAGGAGGATATTGAGGAGGGGGCAAGGCGAGAGTACCATTCTCGAGCTGGGCCCTTGAGAGTTGCAGGGAAGGTTTTGCAGAGGAGGGCATCGGAAGCTTGATGGTGGAGCATTAGGGTCTTAAAGCTTTCGATGTGATCAACGGGGTCAGTCTCCCCGGAGTAGGTCTCAAATTGAGGAGGCTTGAAGCCGATTGGCACAGGTGCATCCATTATGGTTCGGGAGAAAGGAGGTCTGCTAGGACGAAGGGTCCTCCCCCTAAGTTCTTCTTCTCGGTCTAACTGGCCCAGGCGCCTCTCCATCTCATGGAGACGGTGGTACACAGCATCGTCCCTTCGACGGTAATCAGTCGAGCCTCTAGACTCGTCTTCGTACGAGAGAGAGCGAGGGCTACGGCGACGGTAACTCCGGGAGCGACGAGGACTTGGGGTACGCCGGGAGTTGCTAGGAGCGGGAGGAGGAGATGGGGACCGTCGACGAGGGCTTCGGACCGGAGGAGGAGATGGGGACCGTCGGTGAGGGCTTCGGACAGGAGGAGGAGAGGGGATCTTGGGTGCATTGTTGTTGGGACGGAGATTGAGGGCTTGTAGGATGGTCGCTTGGAACTGCTGGAACTCGGCACGGGTGATGGGTGCCTCATTGTTCCTAGGCTGTTGCCGACCTGCAGGGGAGTATGGCCTTCTTCGGTAATGCTCGGGGGATTCTTTCCGCCCCCTTCGGATGGGGACCTTCTGTATTCTCGGCGGCGAGGAGACCGCTCATCCGGACGACGTTGGAGGGAGGTTCCCTCTCGGGCCCGCTTTTTATCCAGATGGCGGTGAAGATCATCGTCCTTCTGCCGATTGAGGGCGGTATTGTGGAGACCAGAGGCTCGGGGATAATGGGAGGCCATAGAGTCCGAAGAGGCGTTGTGGACGGAGACGTGGTCCTGGTGAAGAGGTTGTTTCTGAGGGTTAGGACCCTTAGGAGGTGGCTGATGAGGAGGAGGAGGAAGGTCCTGTTGGAGCGGGTCTTCCGCTGGAGGAGGAAGTTGCCCCTGCTGTTGGGTAGGCTGGATGGGAACTTCTTGCTGCTGATCGGGGTTGGGTCCTCTGATAGACCCTCTTGATCTGACTTTCCTAGGAGGCATGGCTGGAGAAGATCTGTTCAACGGGAAGAGGGGAGGTCTCTATTCGTTAGTTTTCCACAGACGGTGCCAATCTGTTGCTGCTAAATTTGGTGTAGGGGCAAACAGATAGTATTTGTGGATTCTTAGGGAAACTGAATAGTAAACCTGAATACCTGTTCCGTCGGAGTTTGATCGTCGCTCCCGCCGTACACCTGCAAAAAGTGCGAGACACCGGGGTTGTTCGTGGCGACGCACCCTCCAACGCTCAAGTCAGTAATCTAGGAAGACTATGAAAGAGCGCAAAAACTGGAGAAAGATTGATTACCTCTTAATGGAGATGAATGGGGGGTATTTATAGGCGTCTTAGGGAACAGATTAGGAATGTAATCCCCGTGATCTGATAAGGAATATACTCCTTGTAAACAGATTGGGAATGTAATCCCTAATTCCCAGTGGAGGGATAGGCATGAATCAGGGCCGTTGATTAGGATCTAATCAGAAACCCTAATTCTATCCCTCTGATCGGGCTTTATTGCTGGTTGAAACCCGCGCCCGATTGAAGCGGATCCGTTTGTGGGTTATTGGGTCTTTAACGAAGAGACCCAGTACCCATCTCAGACCCCGTTGGTAGGTGAAATTACCGTTTTACCCCTGGGCTCCAAGATTCGTGCCCGATTTGGACGGTCCCGATTAACCCCCATTTTTAGCCATATCAGATATATTATAGAACATTGAAAAAATATCATAGAATGACATACATAGGCTAAGTGAAAAATAATATTAAATTTATAAAATGGTAAAATGACATGTATGGCTATGTGAAAAATAATGAGTTTTTAAAATAAAAATGATTGAAAAATTAATTGACCCTACGACCTTCACATTATTAGCACAACACTCTAACCAACTAAATTAATAAGCCTACTATTTATATAATATAACTATATCAGTAAATATTACATTTTAATTTTGACATTATAAATTCTTAAAAAATATGGGACCCTATAAAATTGGAGGTGCAAAGCAGTTGCTTGTGCTGCTTGGGTCCAGATCTGCCCCTGAATATTATCCCATATATAATGGTGGTGTTTTTGTTGTAGTACCTATATATTCTCTGTTTTTCCGATTGATAAAAAAGAGCTACATGAAGTTTCCAATATTAACAATTAAGGCAAAACCATTTACAGGTTGTCGGAATGATTTCTACCTGCTGATAAACTAAAAATTTGAACCAACAAACTCCTCATAAAAAAAACAATAGACGTACATAAACATGACTTAGTATTTTATATATATATATATATATATATATATATATATATATATATATAAAAGATGACTTTTTATTACATGAATCTCATACATAATCATCAACATTTAATCGACCACACATTTTTTATCAATGCATAATTATAAAAGAAACAAAAAAAAAAAAAAAAAAAAAGTACACACCTACATATTCAATCTATCTAGCACACCAAGAAACATAAAAATTTAAAAATTAAAAAAGAACTTAATACACTCCAGACAGTTATGCCCAATATCGGGAAATAAATCATTTGTGAGGACGCCTTTTCTGGGGCTCAGAATTAGCAGGACAAAAGCACAATAATTTGATAATCATGTGCAAAACACTCCTACGCTTGGGAGGCAGCAAATCGCCATTACATTGAGTATACCCCACCATCTGAAATATTAATTAATTAGTATTGGTCGACAAAGAGAATACTATAAATATTTGAGGAGATTAATCAACTTGATGGTAAGAGCTTCAGCTTAACTCTACAGTCTATATATAGAGAGAGTTTCTATCTCTTAGGAGTCTTGGGCTTCATGAAAGTTGTCTGGAAATAGCTAAGGACTTTCAATATGAACACCCAAATGTATGTGTGTATCACCCAAATGTATGTTTGTATCGATCGGTATAGGTAACATGGGTAGTTATTTCTTCCCGTTAATATTCGCTATAGCGAATGAGTCGTTATTTAGCTATAACGATTGTGATTAGGAAGCTTCTAAATTTATTTTTTAGTTTTTCAAAGAAAAATATGGGGGAGAGGGGAATCTTGTATAGTGTATTTTGAAGAATATCAGAAACAACACAGACATTATGAAAGGTCAGGAAATTTCTATTTAGGTGACATGGGGCGACAACCCTAAATATAGCCATTTCCTTTAGTGGTATTTAGGCGGCACTCAGGACTCTGAGAGTGTAGTTGGGTTCTTGCCTTCTTATGACCAAGTCAAAATATCTTCCATTCCACACAAGTTCTTGTTAAATATTTTTTTGAAAGTGAAAAAAATAGAAAGAAAAAAAAAATCACTGCTTCTTGTTAATATTTACTTCATAGTACTTCCTTTTAGGTGTTTTTCTACTTTTGTTGCAGTTCCTTTTGCCTTACGGATGTTCGCCTTAGTGGGATTAATCCCTCCTTTTGGTTGCTCCTTAGTTGCTTTGTACTTCTGGCTGAGTGCTCGATCTCCCTTTTAGGTGTTTTTCTACTTTTGTGTCGCAGATTGCTTATTTGCGTGCTACTTCCCAGATTTTTTGTATACATTGTTGTTCTTTCTGTTTTACACCTTGTAAACTACTTGTATATATCTCTGTATCTCTAATTTATATTTATATATATTTGTTGGCTAAAGCCATTTGGCTCTATCCGGATCATCCAAAAAAAAAAATATTTACTTCATAGTATTATATATGTTCTTCTCCTTTGCTCTGTTTTTCCCCCATATAGTAAGGAACTACTAGGAAAGCACTTGAGAAATTTAGGAGAAGTTGACATTTGCGGCTTAATTATGAGAATATGGAGGGGATACTTTGATACATACTTCAAATTCAAAATCTTTCTGTATACGTTTTATTAATTATTCCATTATTGATTGTTTATATCAAGGTTTATGATATAGCTAAAAATTGAGTTAAATCGAAACCGCTCAAAATAGACACGAATCTTAAAATTACAGGGGCATGATGGTAATTTCACCTACAGACGGATCCGAATTGGGAACCAGGTCTCTCCTCTTGGACCGGCTAACCCATGAACGGGTCTGTTCAGCCGAGAACGGGTCTCAACCCGTTAGGGGCCAGTTCAACAGGATAGGAGGAAATTCTGGCTCGTCCTTATCCTGAGGAGGAGGTTATAACCCCCTTATCCAGCCACACTGGGAAGTAGGGATCCATTCTGATCCTGAAAGAGATCTCCATGGCAACTATAAACCCCCCTACCTCCTACTGTCAAAGGTGATCACTCTTTGTGCACTCAAGCTCTCTCCCTTTACTTTTTCTAGTATTGACAAGTGCGTCGGAGGGTTCGTCGCCGGGATCCATCCCGGTGTTTCGAACGTTTGTGCATGTCCACGGGAGCACCAAGGAGTCAATTTGTCAACAAAGAATAAGTAAGATTCAACCCGTTCGAGTTCCTACAAACCTACAAATTCAGTCTATTGCCCCCACACCAGATTCAGCGGCAACAGATTGGCGTCGTCTGTGGGAAATACTCGATAAGCAACCCCACCTTCCTCCTTCAACCAAAGCTACTCCTAGCCATGCCTCCCAAGAGGAAGCCCGCAAACTCCAACTGAAGAACAACCTCTTCTCATCCTCATCCTTTTTCTCCGGAGGATCTCCCTCCACCCGTCCAGCAGACCCTGCAGCTCAAACAACAGGCTCCTCAGTCTATTCTGCAGCTTATAGGGCCTCAGGCAACAGTGGGGGAGCCCTCTCGGCGGAGCCGCCACAAGCAACCTATACTTCAGGTTCAGGTGTCCATCCACAATGCCTCCACAGATTCTATAGCCTCCCATAGTCCTCCTACGCCGAAGGATCTGCGGGATGTGCTCAACAATCGACAGACCGAGCAAGGGCCCGATCTTCGGACCCATCTAGACGAGAGGCAGACCCGCGAGGCGAACCCTCACCGGGAGCAGCCGAGGGATCGGTCACCATGCCGGTCAGACCACAGGGGGTCCAACTCTCCCCAGAGGCAGGAGAGAGTCACCCCTACATCGCCCTAGACGAAGCCGCTCCCAGGCTGGCCATCCTGCAGCTTGAGTCAATCGCGAGCAAGAGGCCCTCGTCACAAGGGTAGAATTTCAGCAATTCTTGGAGGCGGTCCTTCGGGCGCTCAACGCCGCCCCCAACAACAGCCCTCGGGCTCCCAGCCCTCGGCCAGCTCCTCGCCATCATCGCCGCTCCCTGACGCCCCCGGCCGGCTCCGAGCCATCACCGTCGTTCCCTAAGTCCTAGGCCGGCTTCGAGCCATCGCCGCCCTTCTCCCGATCACCCGCCGCTTCCGAAGTCCGCATCCCACTCCGAGTCACCCCCGTCATTCTATCAGTTCACCACCTACTCAGAGCCATTGCCGTCGCAGCCCCAGCCTTCCTAGACATAAGGACGAGTCTCGGGGCTCAGCCAGGTAAGACCGAAGAGAGCGCTCGGTCTACTGCCGTCTTCACGAGATGGAGAGGCGCCTCGGCCTAGCTGGATAGGGACGAAGAGCAGTGGGCGAGGAACCTCCACCCAAGTAGGCCCCCATTCTCCCGCACCATCATGGATGTAACGCCCCGAATTCCAAATAAGACTGAATTTGAGATTTCACAGGATCTTTACTTCACTTCGTACAATTTTACAAAGAAATTTAAAACTTTTTAACAACATCAGAGTTCATTACAATTTTACTTACACAGCGGAATAATAAAAGATTACAACATTGAAAACACAATACAACTTATACAACTTTATCAAAGTAAGTCATCAATTGCATCATAACATCTTCATGGCAAAGTCCATTACCTGCATATCAAGCTGTGGGCACGTCAGTCACTTACAACTGACGAAAATGTTATACTCGGTTATCATCTCTATGTCGTACATATAACGATCTCATTAGTTTAACAAATCACAAAGTTGAATGAACAATAAAGTGTTAAATTGTGACTACGCTAAACATGTAAGTGTATGCCATGTCTTAATGCCTAATACACACATTTTATACTACGATGACACTAATGCACACTTGTTCGGATTCTATGCATCCCATACTACATCGGTCCGAGGGCAAGCACCTACGTACTCCACAATAAAGGGCTCGATCCCTTGCTATGATAACCAGTAATGAAGCAAGGTTTAAATCATTCCACAAATATAGATTCCAGCCACAGAGATCCACCGCCGACTGTTATAACAAATCCCTCATCGTGCGAATCATCCCGCAAGTGTTCCTCTAGCCCCGGTATACGTATATTCAGTGGAGTATGGCAAACTATCCACTGACTACGCTAAGTCCCGGATTAAAGATAAAAGCCCATCTCCTACGGAGCAACCACGGTCACGAAGATCCACCGCCGACTGGGGTCTATAGCCACGGAGATCCACCGCCGACTATATAGAAGCAACCTACTTACGTTTGCCCAGGTTCACTACATCTTCACTTATGTGCCTAATTATTTTAGTTCAAGACATGAATAATTTCCAATCATAGTATTAGTTTTACCTCCTACCGGACTTAATCAATAAAAAAAATACGAGATAGTTCCATGGCCATATCTCAATTTATATCTCAACTCTTTTCAATTTAATAATGCCGGTACCCGAGGTCTCACTAACTCTAAATTATAACTTTTTCATGTACAAGAAATCATGGGTACACACCCTTCTATAAACATGTCTTAAACCTAGATATGTTCGTCTTTCAACATATTCACGAAATATCAATATCTTATCCACAAAGCAATACTTTGCTTAGTCTTGTCACTATTTATAATCTTATTCATCCATTCATAATCTTTGCAAGCAATAATTTCTTTAAAGAACACAATTTCATCACATGAAATTTTATAACCAATCCAAATTATTTCAAAGTCTCAATTCTCTTTAAACTATTTCTTAAACAAAATCAAAGTATAATTCTCTTTAAAAATCATTTCACAAAAAAATACTTTGTTTTTCTTCATTACAAAGCTCCACACTCAAAATTTCATTTCTCTTTATATCTCAAAACATACAGGAAACATTCTTAATATTTTCTATTTCATTTCATATCCATAATAAGGTTTGAAGTAAAATTCCCTTAAAAAAAATCCAATTCACTGAATGAAGAAGGAAAAAAAAAAGAGGGGGGACCTGGGTTTCAAACCCAGCAACTGCTGACCACGCACAGCAGCGCCCTAGGCCCGACCCACTAGCCATGAAGTCCATATGGACTCTGTGTCAAATTTATATGCCGAAATATACTTAAATCAAGTTTCAGTTTTTGTATTTTATAAAAAGAAACAAAAGTGAATGTGACTATCAAGTTTCGAACCTAGGATCTCCTTCAACAATGCTCGATATTGCTCTGGCTAAGCAGTAAGTCCCAGTGTAATTTCTGTTTAAGAGTTATATTGGTATGCTTTTGTTTATACTATTCTGAATTTAGTTCCTTCTAACAAAAACTTGTTTTCCCAATAATTCAATCCTTGAGGATATTGGAATAAACTTTACTTTTGGACTGAGAATGAAATCTTAAAATAATAATAAACAAGTTCAAACTTATATATTTTTTTTGAATATATCTTCCTTTTCAAATAGATTTTTCCTTTCCTTACAAAATTTTCATTTTCTTCTCAAAACTCAGAAAATTAAGAAACATGTTCATTTAAAACTAGATTAAGTTCTCCATTATACTAGTTACATTTTTGTGATTAAAAAAATTCAAGCATGTCTCTTAATCGATCATGAATATCTCAAGAAAATTCTCTCATGCAAAAAATTGTATTTTTTTACATTTGTCGACATGTTTCATGGCAATAATAAAAATTTATTTTTCTCTTTTCTTTTCCTTTCTTAATGTCACACCTCGCTTTCCAAAGACGCAGAATACGAGTGCATGACAAGGCCCAGCGAATGATTTTCATCATTCATGAGCTATAGGATCGACTCAGCATCATAACAAGAATTTAATAAATGAACACAACCACGCATGCATGAATAATTTATTAATCAACAGAAAAAAATTGAAACAAAATAATAACATCCCAAATAGTTTTTAAATCTATATCAAAGATAAAACTCGGGACTATAAGCCCATTACAAGGTTCAAGTAGCAACAAATTTAAATAACTCAAATACAAAAATAATTAAAGCAGTTTTCCCAAGCGAAGCCTAGAACGTCTACTCACCAATTTCAGCAGGCAACTCGTCTCCAAAGTCTGTACAAATAAATATAAAAAGGGAAAAAAAAGGGAAAACAAGATAAACGCCCTTAGTGCAAGTTAGGACCGTAAATAGTAAAACAAGTACAAGGAATATGGAACAAGATTTGAAATCAAGAATGTATAACATAATATAATAGGGATGCAACAAGTAGTGGAATTCAAGAAACTAGCTAGCAAGAAAGACAACTCAAGTGACAAGATTGGGTGACAAGTACCAGTAGTAGAACAAGTGGCTAGTGAACACGTAATGGTGTCAAACATCAAGTAACAAGTATCACGTACAAGTGTCGAGTAACAAGAAACATGTCTCATGTGTCAAGTTGTCAAGTACAAGTACCATGTAGCAAATATCATGTATTATGTTCAAGTATCAAGTCTCATGTACCATGCAATCAAGTATCAAGTAAGCATGTATCATGTTCAGGTATCATGTATCAAGTCTTGTAGTTATTACTATCTAGGTAGCACTTCATGTGCCATCCTTTTATCACATGGTTGCTACAGACAATGCAACTTCGTTTAGGCCTAGTGGTGAATTTTATAGGGCGGTGTACTCAGGCATCAAGTATCAAGCAAGCATGGTTCATGAATCGAAAAATAAAATAACAAGTTCGTGAATCCACTAACAAGTTCAAGAACCGCACAGTGGGTTCATGAATCCAACAAGTTCATGAGCCAAGTAATAGCTCCTTCAATCCATCAAGAAACAACAAGTTCATGAACCAAGTATTGGGAAACACGGGCCCCCTTTCCGAGTATAATTACCTATATTGTCCACTACTATGCTCTTTCCCTTAAACCCCAGTTTGTTATTTATTATTATCATCAAGCAAGCATGAAAGTGTGCGAAACAAGTCAAGTAAACATAATCAAGAATATGGAACAAGTCTAGGCTAGGTAGGGTACATGTTCGAATGTCAAAACAAATCAAGGTATCAAGAACAACGAGAATTCCAAATCTGGACAGCATGACGTTGCTACACCAAGACTACGATTTCCGTTGCTACAAGATAGCAAATGTGGATCCGTCAGAAATTCTAAAAACTAGACTCCTGCCCGGTTTCAATGCATATAATTAAGGTACAAAAAAGTTGTGGTAACATGTGTCAAAATAGCAAACTATACAGAATTTGTGTTCAGCCAAAATTGGTAAAACTGAGTTTGTACATATGAAACAGGGTTGAAACATCATTAATTAATTCTGAGAAAATTAGGAAATGTTCTCTAGGGTGTCCAGTATCAGCATGTAAAATTTTGAGTCGTTTACTTACTGGTAGAATAGTTAAAATAATTGTAAACTAAAGAGGTGCAGCAATTTTTGTGAATCTGCGACTACCGACACAGCAGCAGTAAAACTGCGATATCTCCTAGACCATAACGCAGAATTCAAAAATTCTAGATGTTATCGGCAACTCGACACTTAGGGCTACCTTTCATATTCAGGACTCAAGTTCAGATTTTGATTTTATCGGGGTCGAAACAGTAAGCAAAGACCAGAACAGCAGCAAGTGTGAATTTCTTTTATATACAAGTTGCATGATAAATGACTATTATGAGTCTAGATTAGTGTGTGATACAAATACGGATGCATTGGGGAATAAATCAGAAAGTCACATGTATTTCTCAACTCAAAAGAATGTAAGATCATCACAATACATCATACAACATACGTCTACAAGTCAAGGGGTTCATGTTCAAGTAATTTGGAGATAAAAAGGGTCCAACTAGTTTTGTAAATATATCAACGAAGAGTTGTGACTCTTAAGATTATGGAATCGATGAGGAATAATTTAAGATCAATAAAAGATGAGACGAGGAGTCACAATTACGATTTATTTGCAGTATTTTCAATTAAACGTTTGTACTAGAACAATAATTTGTACAAGAAGAATACTTGCCTTTAGGACGACGATTAGATCCGATAATTTGAGAATAACGGGATCAAAATCCCAACGACACGGCGACGAGAAAACGATCACGATGATCACGATCGGGCACGGATCTCGTTGATCAGGATGGTGATCAAGGTGAAGATCAAGCGAATCCGACGGCCAAGATCGAACATATAACATATATAAGAATTAGAAGAGTACCAAAAGAGTAAATATACCATGATTGACAATTTGATGAATGAGAACAAAAAGTGGATCAAATGTTTAACTCACCAAGTAGAAGACGAACGAGACGATCAAGGTCCGAGACCAAGTGTGATCGGTCGATCAGACGGCTGAGATCGAAGATCAAGATCAAAATCAAGATCAAGATCAAGATCAAAATGATGATCACGATCGCGATGATCAAAAGAGATCCGAAGGTCGAGATCAAGATCTTGATGATGATGGAGACGATGATCACGATCATGATGGTGATCGGACGGCCACCAATCAAGGTGATCAAAGAACTCCATGATGACGAGATGATCAAGATGATCGACGACCCACAATCAAGGAAGACCAAAACCTATGATTACAACAAATATCAATAGCAACCCATGATCAAAATAACAGTAATGAGAATGGTTCACGAACAGGGACTCGACCTGGGTGCGTCGAGGCACTGCAGGGAGTGAGGGGTTTCTGGATGGCTCGGGAGAACGTCAGCGCAATGCGGTCGCTGCCACGGGAAGGAGGAGGTGGAGGAGCACTAGGGTGACTGGCAGTAGGGGTTAGGAGGAGGCGATCGGGGGAGAGCAGCGCGGCACTGGGCTGGCGCAACGCGACGGGGTGCTGCATTGGCTGGCATGTACAGCGCGCTGGAGGGAGGTGCAGCACATGGTCGCAGGGCCGCGACTCAGGGAGGGGGCACCGGAGGTCGGGAGGTGTCGCGCGGAGGCAGGCGACAGAGCGGGGCTGAGTGGCGGCACCGCAGGTGGCTGCTGGCGAGGAGGACGACGGGGAAGCTGATGTTGCGACGCTGCTGGAGGGGGACGGGGCGCACACAGGAGGAGACAGGGGAGGAGAGGACGGCCATGGTGGTGGCCAGGGGACAGCAACGAAGGGTCATCGCGGTGGCGACGATGGCACTGGGGGGAGAGAAGGAGATGAGCGGGCGCAAGGTTCAGGAGGTGAGAGGCAGCTGTAGGGGAAGGTGAACAGGCTCAAGATGTTAATAGGATGTGGGTATATATAGGTAGGGAAATATATTAGGGTTAAGAGAGAATGTGGGTAACGGGTTAGGTAGAACGGGTTTGGGTTTGTAAACAGGCTTAATGAATATATAATGGGCATGGGTTGTTATTGGGTAATATTGGGTTTAAATGGGTTATGGATTATCCAATAAGGAAAAATTAAATAATAATATACTAAATTAGTTAACACTCAAAATAATAAAATAATAATAATAATAATAATAATAATAATAATAATAATAATAATAATAATAATAATAATAATAATAAAATAAGTGGCCTTCAAAATAAATGGCTATATATAATGTGCAATGTACATTTTGTTTTAGTCAAGTTACAGAATAATAAAAAGAATAATAAGAATAACCGAAATAATATTAATAATAACAATAGTAACAAAATAATATGATTGGAAATTACTACATAAATTCATTGGAAAATAGCCACAATAAAATCATTGATTATAAATAGACATTAACGGAAGATCCAAGAATACATTTTGACAAAAGAATTTGAAACCAGTAAAAATAATTTACGAAAATTTTAAATACAGAAAATACATTTTTGGGAAAACAAGAGTTACACTTAATCATCATGTCTCTAAAGTATATGTCAAAATATAACATTCTTCAACATGTTCTCATAAAAGAAAATTCACACATTCGACAAACATAAAATTTGCAAACATTCTAACATGATTCATATGATTAACTGTTTAGTTGAACTCTTCTATTTAATTAGCATGGTAACAATTATTCACTAAGTCTCAACAAGATCATTTGCATGTTATGCTAGCATGGATTTTATCTAGATATATCTCATTATACTACTCATTTAAACTATTTAGCATGCAATTTCTACTTTAGAAAGAAAGAGATCACCCACCTTAATTGAAGTTTGAACAATGAAAAGAAAGATGGGATACCACTTCTAGCTCCAAAGCAACTCCTAACAAGACCTTCTCCTCCTAGCAAGACTTCTCAAAGCAAGAACACTCTACTATCTTTCTTTTCCTTTCTCTTATTTTGATTAGTTTAGGTGTGAAAATGTGAAAAAGAATGGGGGTGTATTTATAGTACAAAGTGAAGGGCTTATGATGTTGAATATTTGCAAGTGTACAAAATCGCAACAAGTAATATAATAGTGAATAGAGTGTCGAACCCACAGAGACTAGATATTTTATTGAGTACCGATATTACTAGATTAATCACTATTTGGAAGATCGAAATTAATAAAAAAGAAAACAACTAAATTAAAAAAAATCTAACTAACTAAATTAATGGAGAGGGAGCGACGTCTGAAAATTGTAATTTGTTAATGGCAATATTAATTCTAGGGCTTTTGACTTCACCTAGTTAATCAAACACAATTTAAGATTCCATGAATAAAGAATTTATTTTTCCTGGTTGTAGACCAAAATCCCTTAATTATTCGATGCTTTCTCTCGAACAACACCAAAAATATCTCTAACTAACAGTTTGACACATCTCTATGCAAATTTAATTAATCAAAGACTCATTAAGTTCTATGGATTTCTTAACGGTCACATTAATCGCGGTAAATTATCTCTAATTTTGCTCAATTAATGGTGTTTAATTTTTATTGATCTAAATCACAAATTACCTCTCGGTCTCTCCATGATCCAATAATCATACAAAAATTGGCCAAATAATTGCAAGCATTAAGTACAAAAATTAAACATACAACCATGGAGAAATTAAAATAATATGGAATTAAAAACTGTGTTCTCAAAATTAGGCTACATCTAAATCCTAGAGAAATAAATTTAGTTCATAATAAAAATATTGCAACTAACAAATATTATTCATGGATTGCATAATAAAATTAAAAAGAGAAAAAATAGATACAAAAATAGACTATTTTGTAATAAAAATTGCAAACCGAACGGTCTTGAAAATTGTGCCCAAACAATAAGGTTGCATTTGTTTTGTTATTTTGAAAAGAGTTTTCTGAATAGAGTTTTCTGAAAACTGTATTCTGAATATAGTTATTCTGAAAATGAGTTTAAAATCTGTTTGGTTATATTTATTTCTGAAAACTGTATTCTGAAAGCTGTTTATCTGAAAAAGAGAGTTCAGAAGCTGTTCTGTTATATTTCTAGCTGAAAACTGTTATCTGAAAGCTGTTTTTCTGAAAAAACGAGTTCAAAAGCTGTTCGGTTATATTTCTAGCTGAAAACTGTTATCTGAAAGCTGTTTTTCTGAAAAAACGAGTTTAAAAGCTGTTTGGTTATATTTATTTCTGAAAACTGTATTCTGAAAGCTGTTTATCTGAAAAAGAGAGTTCAGAAGCTGTTCTGTTATATTTCTAGCTGAAAACTGTTATCTGAAAGCTGTTTTTCTGAAAAAACGAGTTTAAAAGCTGTTCTGTTATATTTCTTGCTGAAAACTGTTATCTGAAAGCTGTTTTTCTGAAAAAACGAGTTCAAAAGCTGTTCGGTTATATTTCTAGCTGAAAACTGTTATCTGAAAGCTGTTTTTCTGAAAAAACTAGTTTAAAAGCTGTTTTGTTATATTTCTTGCTGAAAACTGTTATCTGAAAGCTGTTTTTCTGAAAAAGAGAGTTTAAAAGCTGTTCTGTTATATTTCTAGCTGAAAACTGTTTTCTAAAAGCTGTTTTTCTGAAAAGAGAGTTGAAAAGCTGTTTGGTTATATTTATTGCTGAAAACTGTTATCTGAAAGCTGTTTTCCTGAAAAAGAGAGTATTAAAAGCTGTTTTCCAACGGAAGGGACACAAGGCAGAGTTAACGATAAATAAATTGGAACTACTTGCATAAGAGGTCAATTAATCTTGAACTAGAATAAATGAAAGAGTTCAAGTGGACTTGCCTTTTTCCTTGTAGACGATTCAATAAAATAAGAATAGCGGGATCAGAATCCCGGGGAGCAATCCCAAGAGCACGTGCGAGACGCGTGCCAAAATACCACACAGCAAATCTCAACTCCACATCAGAACAGCACATACACAACCTAACTTCACTTCAGCAAAACAACCCCTTCAACAACTCCAAGGCAGCAACAACAATCCAAACCGCTCCCCAAACACCAAACACCAATACAACACCCAACAGCAACCCACCACACAATCCCCAATACAACCAATACACCACTACAATCAGATCCCCAAAACAACAACTTCAATCTGAATCCCAAAACACCAATACAATCATCCAATCAATATACTGTTCTTCTTCTTCACAGCCAGACAGAGAGAGAGAGAGCGCGGGAGAATAGAAATGGCAGGGACTGGCGGGAGGCTTGCGACTGGAGGGGGAGCAGCAGCGACTGGCGGATGTCGACTGGAGGGAAGTCTCAGGCGGCGGCGCTGGCGCGATGACGACGACGATGGGAGCGAGCGACTGGGGAGTCACGATTGGAGACTCGAGCGAAGGCGGCAACAACAAGAAGGATGCGAGGAAGACGACGATGGCTCGAGGGTTGCGATGGAGAAGGCGAGCGGGAGGCTCAGGCGGCGGCTCGAAGGTGCGGCTCGAAGTAGTGGATGAAGAGGATGACAGAAGGCGTGAATGGCTGGCGATGGCTTCCGCGTCGGAGGACTTCGATGATGGCGGAGCTCGTCGTTGAGGCGGAGCTCGAGGCTGTCAATGAGAAGCGGAGGTGGCTCCAGTAATGGGGTCGACAGGAGCGGCGACTGAGCACGCCGGAGATGAGCGGGAGGACAGAGGTGCGAGGTGATGATGGAACTTGCGGGTCTCGTTCGATGGTGGCGACGAGGAAGAAGAAGAGGCTGGCGGCGCGTCGAATGTTGAAGACGATGTAGAGTGGCACAATGGCGGCAGTGGAGGAGGTGGGGCTTCGGTTGGGTTCGACGAGGTCGGCGACTGAGGTGAGGGGCTGCGAGGGGCGGAATGGAGGAAGAGAGTTTGGGTTCTGTTGTTTGTTGGGTTCTGTTGTTTTGTTTGGTTTAGGAAGAGAGTTGGAAAATAGGGGGTATGAGTATTCTGAATATTGTTTGGAAAAAACACTTAAAACAAACGCCAACTCAGAATAGAGTTTTCTGAAAATGAAAAAAAAATACTAAAACAAACAGTCCCTAAGCGTAGTCTTCTCTCTTTCCGTCTTGGAGTCGTCTCGGAAAACGTGCGATGCCACGTCAGTAAGTGGTTTCGATCTGGATGCGCACACGCCGCTGTCCTGTGCCACGTCAGCGAGTGAAGACCGCGTGCGGCTTCCAGAACACAGCACAGCGAACCAATCCGCTCTGACTACGCCACGTCAGCACTTGGGTGGGTCCCGCTGTCTTCCTCCCACGCGCTCACACAGCTGTCAGGTGTCGCTTCGTTCCTGGTGCCGCCCCACTTCGTCTGTCTTGCTCTCTCTCTCCCTTTTTTTAAGTAATTTATTTTTTTGTTTGTTTCCGCCGAGTTCCTCTGTGTTGGGAACCGCACCCCCTTTTTATCTGCTTTTCTTGTTCACGCCAACTCCGACTCCCCTTTTAATCCTCCTAGCCTGTAGTATAAATAGGAAAATAAGTTAGGATTAGATTAGTATAAAAATTAGGTTTAGTTTTAAATTTAAAGTAATTAGGATAATTATTAACATTAAATAGATAACTATTTAGAATTTTAAGATTATTATTAATTCTAAATTATCAATTTAAACAAAACCTGTGAATATTTTATTATTATTATTATTATTAATTTTTTTAATACAAAATTTTATTCTAATCCTTACTTGATAATATTATTTCTATTTTGCTTTTTACATAGCCAAAATGTAAAAATTAAAAATCAACAAATCAATAAAAAATTAATAATCATTCTATTTGTTTTGTTTGTTGAAATTTACCAAAAACCTTGATTTTTTGCATCAAAAATCTTATTTCTTCAAAATAATTAATTAATTGAAATCTTATAGAAATAAGATGAAATATAAACAATATAAACGAAAACAAGCAATTTTAATGGGTAATTGAATACAAATGTAAAAATTAGACACATCAGCTTAATTGCAAAATTCACCCACCTAATAACTACCCACTACCTTTTCACTTTCCTAACTCCCCACCTTTTCAAATCCTATAACTCCAACCTTTCCTCTTCTAAGGTAGTGTTTGGCCCAGCTTAAAATTAGCTTAGCTTCTCCTTTCGAAGGAGAAGCTAGGCCAAGCGTATATTTTGAAAAGCTCTGCAAAAAGAGAAGTAGCTTTTTTTTATGAAGAAAAGGAGCTCTAAAAGAAGCTCCCCAGATCTACTTCTAGCTTCTAGCTTCTCCTTTTCTCTTTTTTTTCTACACATTCTCTTTTTTTATACCTTCCACATTCAAACCCTAAGATAAAAAAAATTTCCCTTCCCGATGTCAGCCCCTCTTGCTGTCCTCTCCCTCTCCCGTCCTCCGCCCTCCTCCCTACCTCCTCTCATCGCGGTATCGAATGGAGCCCATGTTGATAGATGTTGATATCGACGTCCAAAACCCTAGCCACCAGGGCGAGCACGTTCCTTTTGTTTCCCTAGTGAGTAAATTCAATGGCAAACAAATTCTAGGGCACCCGGTCCAGATTGAGATACTGGAAGATGGTTCCGAATATGATGTTGATATCTGCATTCCTCTCTTTCTCTCCATCTCATCCTCAATTCAACCCATTTTCCAATGTACAATCTTCCCGTTATTGATTCAGTTGCAAGTTTAGATCTTGATTTCATCTGGATTCTTCTTAGAATTTGAGTGTGGTCAATCTGTGGAAAAATTTTGTGAATTTCCCCTTTTTTTTCTCATTTGATTTGAATAAAGGAAGGATTTTTGTTGTTTGATTGGCAGTTTTGAGCTTGCCTAGATCTTGATTTTTACTTGTTATGATGGGTTTGGTGAAATATGATCATGTGGTTAAGTAAAGCAGTGATCTTTGGTGTTTGTTTGATTGTTTAATTATTCACAAGGATTTGGTTCAATTTCTTGTTATAATTTCAATTTAGGGTTATTTCCAAAAGAGATAAAAGGTCGAAAAAAAGAATTTAATCTGTGTAATATATTTGATGAAATATTTCTAATCTAAATTTACGAACTATTAGCCCCAATCGCGGTATCGAACAGGATTAGGGATTTGGTGAAGATGGTGGAGATTAGGGATTAGGGATTAGGGATTCGGTGAAGATGGTGGAGATTAGGGAGCTTACAAATTTTGATGTATAAAAGTAGCTTTTAATTGATATCTTATGCCAAACAACTTCTAGCTTAAAAGTAGCTTTAAAGTAAAAAAAAAAGCTGACTATCCAAACAGCTTCAGCTTTTAATTTCAAAGCTGTACTTTCTAGCTTCTCCTTCTGAAGTAGCTTTAAAGCTAAAAAAAGCTAGGCCAAACGCACCCTAAAACTCCCATCCGGTCAACTCTTCTCATTCCAACCGGACCCCCACTCTCTCCCTCTCCACACATGCACACACACACATACAAAAATAAATACAATTTCTATAGTTCTAAATGTGTACTAAAAGTTGTAACTTGTCATGTATTAGTCCAAACTCAACTTAAATTAGGATTTTATTAGTGGGCTTGTCCCATAGACTTTCATTTTAATTTACTAACTTGATTATTCTAGTGGGCTCTTCTTTTAATTAATCTAATGGACTAGGATTTATCTTTAGGTCCATGGATTAAAATAAAAAGGCTAAATAAGACTATACATGCTAAAATTAGTAAATGAGAGTAAGAAAAGATATGGATAAATTAGCACGTGCATCATACGTGCAAAAAATAAAAAAATGCATTTTAATCAAAATAGGGGGAAATGAATTTCCGTTTTATAAAACGAGTTCGAACACGTAAAATAAATAGTCAATACACATAGAAATATCACACTTAGTGATGGAAAAATACGCAACTGATACGTGCATCGAAAACACATAGAAAGCACGTAAAAGTATAGAGATTGAAATATTATATTTTTGTTGACTCAAAATAGGGTAAAATCAACATGGGAAATGCATAAATAATCGGTAATCAAAATGCGTAGTGAAAATACGTTACAAAATACACGTGCGTAACACACAAGGGCAAAATTGTTATTTTTAATTTTGTGGGGTGTTACACTCTCCCCCCCCCCCCCCCTAGAATAGTTCCGTCCCCAGAACTCGCTAGGGTAAAATTTGTATTTTGTGCACACTAAAGAAAATATCATTTATAGTATATAGAAAACTACAAACTTTAAGAAAAATAAATGTAGTATAAAAATACACAACGAGGAAAAACAAGACAACTCTATATAAGAAATTATGAGTACCAACTTTTATAAGAACGAAACGAGGAAACTAAAAAAATAACATAAGAAAGATAAAAGACAGGATGGGTTGAGAGATGTCTTCATACAAAATAATATTAGGTAAAGCATGGAAAATCATTAATTTTAAAACAGTTCGGAAAACAATGCAATAAAGGAAAACACAGTCAATAGATAATTTGTAAGTTTTGTAGTCAAAATCTTTCAATGTAATAAGCGGTAGAAAAATCACAAACTGAATTAATACTGTATGACGAAAACTGAATTAGCAATTTGAAAGAAGACTATTGGATAACTGTTTGAAAATAAACGAAAATGAAATTTAGTTTAAAGCATAAACAAATTAATATCATAAAATAATTTGTAAGGTAACTATAGTAATTATGCATACGATTTGAAAATAGAAGGCATACATCGAATACTTTTGAATTATCAAGTAGAGCAAGAAAGCCAACATACAAAATTTTATAGGCGTAAAAATTATAGAGTGAGACAACCAATATTATGATATGAAAATTATAAATAGTTTGTAGGAACAAAACATCATAGTAGTAAAAGTAATATCATATTATTGAAGCAGTGCGAAAACTAATAACTTACAAATTGAAGAAAGGTATAAACATCAATTTTTATTTTTTTGTTAGGTGAGTAGACACCAAATCTAAGATAATTTAGTAGCAAAATAAAATACGATAAAGCAGTATGAATTGTTAAAAGATTCAAAATACTAGGAAGAAGATAGTTGATATTAAGTAGTCAATACACAAGTAGGATAGAAATCGGTTTAAGTAATGTAATGCTAGGTCGTAAAATAGTATAAGCTGGTATGAAAATGGAATAGGGGTAAGTAAACATTATAGAAAACAAAATAGGGGTTATCAAAGTAGAAAAAATCTCCTTCTGGTGTAGGTTTGCCTTGTTGGTTTCTAACTGCAGACTTGCCTTTATGATCTCAAGTTGCAGAATTGCCTCTACGACATCCGATTGCAGTTTGCCTTCTGGACATTCGGTTGCAGACTTTGCCTTCCTGACGTCCAGTTGCAGTTCGTCCTCCAATACTCCCTCCGCTTAAACTTCCTAGCCTCAAACAACGAAGCAGAGTATGAGGCCCTCATAGCGGGGCTCTGCATGGCTCGCAAAGCCGGGGCCAAGTGGGTCAGAGTCTTCAGTGATTCGCAACTGGTCGTCAACCAAGTGTCGGGGGAATACGAGGTAAGGGATGAGCATATGGCTAGGTACTTAGCAAAGGTTAGGGAGCTCCTAGCCTTATTCGAAGATGTTCAACTCCAGCAGGTTGCCCGAGAGGAAAACGCACAAGCAGATGCTCTATCTAAGCTCGCCTCCTTGTCTCTCCAAGGTCTAGAACAAACCGTCTTGATAGAGGTCATTCTCAGACCAAGTATTGAAGAGCCAATGGAAGCCTACCCCCTAATGCTTGGGGAAACTGGATGAAGCCCCTCCTCGAGTACCTCCGAGACAGAGTCCTTCCCGAAGACCCGACAGAGGCAAGGAAGATCAGGACACGAGCCGAGCGGTACACACTCCTGGACGGGGTCATGTACAAATGCTCTTACATCCAGATCGACGGTCGACCCTATATGAGGTGCCTCTCCCAGGAGGAAGCGCTCTATGCCCTAAAGGAAGCCCACGACGGTCTGTGTGCCTCGCACTTGGGAGCGAGATCCCTTGCCAGAAAACTCTTGAACTATGGCTACTTCTGGCCCACACTACTGAATGACTCCGAGGAGTACGTCTGCCAGTACGATTCCTGCTAGAAATTCGCCCCGATCTGTCGCCTGCACCAAGTGCAACTCTCCTCTTTGGCGAGTCCAATCTCCTTTGCAATGCGGGGGATGGATTTGCTCAGACTGTTCCCCCCAGCGCTGGGCCAGCTGAAGTTCTTAGTAGTAGCAATAGACTACTTCTCAAAATGGATCGAAGGTGAACCTCTTTCAACAATCACCGAGCACAAGGTCTAGAAGTTCTTTTGGAAGAACATCGTCTGTCGGTTCGGGGTACCTCGCATCCTTGTAACCGACAACGGAACTCAATTCACGGGAGCGACCTTTTGCAAATTATGGGCCGACCTCAGCATTCAGCAGCGGTTCTCCTCGGCAGCTCACCCTCAGTCCAATGGCCAAGCAGAGAACGCAAATTGACAAATCCTCTCTGGCTTGAAGAAGAGGCTCAACCGATCCACTAAGGGGATGTGGGTTGAACAACTCCCAAACGTGCTTTGAAACTATCGCACCACCAAAAGAAATCCAACCGAGGAGTCCCCCTTCAACCTCACATATGGTTCTGAAGCTCTCATCCCCTTAGAGGTGGGCCTACCTTCACCCCCACTAATAGCCTACAATGAAGCACAGAACGCGAACCAGCTTCGCAACTGCCTAGACCTCATAAACGAGGTTCGTGAGAGGGCTGCAATTTGGCAAGAGACCTACCGCCGTAGGATCATTCAGACTTACAACAAGAGGGTACGGCCAGCCAACCTAAAAGAGGGAGACCTAGTGCTCAGAAAGTTGTCGATCTCTGATCCAAGCAAAAGAGGCAAGTTGGCACCCAATTGGGAAGGACCGTATAGGGTCTCTAGAGTCGTTCGCCCGGGCACGTATCAACTCGAAGACCCGGGGGGCAGGAGGATACCGAGGGCATGGAACGCGGAGCACTTGATGAAGTACCAAGAGGGTGTCTAAATACGGCTCCAAGCAACTTCTCCAAGAGCGCTCCATAAGACATGTCTAAATTCCTTGCTTGTATTTTCTTTTTGTCAAAGTGTAAAAGCGGCTCGCAACTTAGAAGCGGCCTGCCAAATTGTTTCCAATAAAAGTAATCTTTCCATACAAGTTTTCTATTCTTGAGTAGTCTAACTCTACTTAGCAAGTTCTCTATTTGTGGGTAGTCTAACTCCACTTTTAAAAAAAATCGCATTAAAACGACATGCTTGGAGTCCGACACTTGGTTCGACTCCGCTTCAACTACTTGCTTCTAAGCGAGTACGAAGCGGATCACCATTCGGAATTGCTCATACAGCTGTTGATACTTTCAAAACGACATGCTTGGAGTCTAACACTTGGTTCGACTCTGCTTCAACTACTTGCTTCTAAGCGAGTATAAAGCGGATCACCATTCGGCTGTTGATATCTTCTAAACGACGCGCTTGGAGTCCAACACTTGGTTCGACTCAGCTTCAACTACTTGCTTCTAAGTGAGTACGAAGCGAATCCCCATTCGGAATTGCTCCTACAGGCGTTGGTATTCTCTAAACAACAAGTTCGGAGTCCAACACTTGGTTCGACGCAACTTCTTACTACTCGCAAACAAGTAAGTATAAAGCGTCCCACCATTCGAAGTTGATCCCACAACTGTTGACAATTGCAAACGCTAGCAAAGCACACAAGTTTACAAAACGAGAATTATTTCATTCAAGTTTGAGAGATAAGTCTAATTACAGACAACCGACTCAACTTTACATCGAGATACAAAATTTGTGAAACCAAAATTACAAGACTACAAAAAGCTACTTCAGTTCCCCTTAGGGACGGGGATACTTCGGTTGAGAGACACACGGGGGCGACGAATGTTGTACTACCGACGCCATATCTTGGCGGATGTCCCTAGGCCAGCAAGGCAAGAAGCATCGTCCAGCACCCGACCTAACGGTGGCTCCAACAGATGCTCCCTTCGACGAAGTGGCCGCGCCACTTTGCGCATCTCCAGGGTCTCGATGCATGGGCGACGAGCGAAGCACGAGCTCGCAGAACAATATCCCCCTGTTATACTCCTCCCGAGTACAAGAGGTGGTTCTGACGATGCTTCCCTCAGATCGTGGTCGAAGACGAGCGACCTCTACCTCGAGCTCGACAATTTGCTCTTTAAGCGAGTCGTTCTTCATGGTTATCTTCAAACGAGGCAGTCGCATCAAGCCTCCCCCTAGAGAGCCTTCGGTGATCGTCCGCCGAAAGTGAGCAACCTCCATGGTCTTATCGAATGTCACCTTCTTCAACTCGTCCCTCTCCGCTGACACTTTAGATAGAGAGCGACAAAGTTGCTTAAGCTTCAGGCTGAGATTGGCAGCCGCCGACGAGCCCACGCCATCGCCTTCAGGGGTCATCTCATTAATCCGCTCCTCTAATCGCCTCCTCTCTATGTCTCGGCGAACTAGGGTTGACCTCAGGTGATTCAGCTCATATTTCGCTTTTCGGAGATCTGACTCCACTTCGTGAAGCCACTCTTGGTTCCTCGCGAGCCCCAATCTCGTCGCCCCTAGACCGGCCTTGAGACGTGCCACTTCGGCCACCCGAGACACATCGATGAGTGGTAGCGCTTCGACAATCTGAAAAAAGTTCACAACAACAAATAAATTATCCACAACTAAGGACACTATGTGGCAAAGCTAAAACTAAGCAAGTCGAACACAACACGACTTAGGAGTAGGCAGACCCAAGCAATGCCGAACTCCAACACTTGTTCAAAAAAGTGTTTCAACACTAGTTCAAAAAAGTGTTTCAACACTTGTTCAAAAAAAAAAAGTTTTTTCACTCAATTCCGAGCTTCAACACTTGTTCAAAAATTTTCATTAAAATTTCAAGGTTACAAGCGGTGGCCATTCCGCAATTCGGCACTACATGATCAAAAAACAAAAAAAAAGAGAGAAGCAAGATACGAGACGAATCAGGGTCGACCTCTTTCGAGCGATCCTCTGCGGAAGGCGTCTCCTCAGGGACCACGATGGCCAGGGGCGTAGCCTCCGACGGAGCGTCCCCCTCGGCCTCAACATCTCCTCCCTCGACCCCCTCGGCCTCCTCTTCTTCTTCGCCCTCTTCGTCACCTTCGGAAATGTCGTCGAACACAGGGACAGGGTCCGGAAAGAGGCACCACCCGGTGCAATCCACTTCAAGGAATTTCTCCCTCACCTCGTCTATGGCTCGAGCATACGACTTCGCCATGTTCAGGATGAGGAACCCCTTCGCCTTCTCCTTGGCCTGCTCCTCGGCCTCCTTCGCCGCTTTTAGCCTAGCCACGGTGACCTTGTCTGCCTTCTCTTTTGCCGCCAGTTCGGTAGCTTGGAGGAGCCGGGCGTTGTCAGCCTCCAGCTTGGCGACCACAGCTTCGAGGTGCCCCAACCTCGAGCTCTTCGACTCGCCCTCGGCCTTCACCTTCTCAAGGTCCTTGGCGATCCGAACCTTCTCCTCTCGAGCCTTATCCGCCTCAAGCATCAGCTTCTTTTCTTGTTCAGCCATATTCTCAACAGGTGGCTGAAGTGGCAAGTAATATGCGAAGAGTAAGACTTAGGTTATTTGCCACCGAAGTCGATTGCCACCGACGTCGGAACGCAAGAAAATGCGTTGACCAGTCAACGGTGGCTGCGACCCACAGGCCACGTGACGCCCTTCTATTCGTCCCCGAAGACGATTGCCACCGACGTCGAAATGCAAGAAAATGCGTTGACCAGTCAACGGTGGCTGGGCCCCCCGACCACGTGGCGCTCTCCTATTCGTCCCCAAAGTCGATTGCCACCGACGTCGAAATGCAAGAAAATGCGTTGACTAGTCAACGGTGGATGGGACCCACAGGCCATGTGGCGCTCTCTTATTCGTCCCCGAAGTCGATTGCCACCGACGTTGAAATGCAAGAAAATACGATGACCAGTCAACAGTGGCTGAGACCCACATGCCACGTGGCGCTCTCCTATTCGTTCCCGAAGTCGATTGCCACAGACGTCGAAACGCAAGAAAATGCATTGAACAGTCAATGGTGGCTGGGACCCACAGGCCACGTGGCGCTCTCCTCGTCCCCGAAGTCGATTGCCACCGACGTCGAAATGTAAGAAAATGTGTTGACCAGTCAATGGTGGCTGGGACCCACAGGCCATGTGGTACTCTCCTATTCATTCCCGAAGTCGATTGCCATCGACGTCAAAATGCAAGAAAATGGGTTAACCAGTCAATGGTGGCTGGGACCCACAGGCCATGTGGCACTCTCCTATTCGTCCCCGAGGTCGATTGCCACCGAAGTCGAAATGCAGGAAAATGCGTTGACAAGTCAACGGTGGCTGAAGCCCACAGGCCACGTGGTGCCCTCCTATTCGTCCCTGAGGTCGATTGCCACTGACGTCGAAAACACGAAGAAGCAGGGGCCCACATACCATGTTTTGCTTCCCTGGACCTCGGCAAGCTTTCCGAGGTCAATTGCCACCGACATCCAGGAAGCGAAGGGGAAGAGATCCATAAGCCACGCGTTGCTCACCTAGACTTCGGCGGGCATCCCGAAGTCAGCTGCCGCCGACCTTCAAACAGGCAAAGTTCCCCTTCTTCACAGCCATCTGATCCTCCAGAATTACTTGCTATTGCGTGATCAAGGGCCCAGATTCGGCCACGTCAACCAGGGTCTGATTCACCTTTCGATGATTCAGATCTTCGCGCCCAAGGCTAATGGATGATCCAGATCATGCCACGTTATAAATAGGTAATTAAAATCATGTTTTAATTATTATTTCGAATTATTTATTTAAAAATGCAAAAAATGATTAAAATTCAGGAAAATTAATAAAAAATTCTAAAAAATAATTATAAATTCTGGAAAATATTTTTGAGTCCTTAGGTATATTGATTAGAGTAATTAATTGGCGCTCCCGAAAAATAAATCATCGCTTTGCGAAATTGGATAAATGATTCAAAAAAATAATTAAAAAATCGGGAAAAATCACCAAAAATCCAAAAAGGGCCTAAGAACACACTTGGGCATGTTACTGGCTCAGAAAAGTACCATCACCCCTCAAACGAGATTCGAACACCCTTCGATAACTCCGATAAAGCCCTATACGCCATTGGAACAACAAAAATACTCCCCAAAGGCTGTAATACACAGTCTCTGGGAGTGGGGGTGCTCGTGATATGGCTAAAAATGGGGTTGAATCGGAACCATTCAAAATGGGCATGAATCTTAAAATTATAGGGGCAAGATGGTAATTTCACCTACAGACGGGTCCGAATTGGGAACCGGGTCTCTCCTCTTGGACCCGCTAACCCATGAATGGGTTTGTTCAGCCGAGAACGGGTCTCAACCCGTTAAGGGACCAGTTCAACAGGATAGGAGGAAATCCTGCCTCGTCCTTATCCTGAGGAGGTGGTTATAACCCCCCTATCCAGCCACACTGGGAAGTAGGGATCCATCCTGATCCTGAAGGAGATCCCCATGGCGACTATAAAAACCTCCTACCTCCTACTGTCACATGTGATCACTCTTTGTGCACTCAAGCACTTTTCCTTTACTTTTTCTGGTATTGACAAGAGCGTCGGAGGATTCGTCGCCGGGATCCATCCCGGTGTTTCGAACGTTTGTGCAGGTCCATGGGAGCACCAAGGTGTCAATTTGTCAACAAGGAAGAAGTAAGATTCAACCCGTTCGAGTTCCTACGAACCTAAAAATTCTGTCTATTGCCCCCACACCAGATTCAGCAACATTAATTTACTATCTTTATTCTGTAACAATGAGTTGAAGATGAAGGAATAGTTGAAAGGGAATGAGAATAACCTCTGAGTTTGGGTGTAAAGGAATTCCTAGAGCTAATTATTAGCATGACCCCCTTTTTTTGAAATATTTGTACGAATGACGTCCCAGTTCTAAAAATATTAATCAATATATATAGCCAAGTTTTCAATTAAATTTTATAGTACGCTTCCTATAATATTTTCTATAGGATGTGTGACCTTTTATTAAATACTAAAAGTTTTTGGATTTTAGAATAATTTCTACTTTTTATTTTAGTTATTTCAAGTGTACGGATTAGTATTTAATTTGTGAAAAATTTAAGTGAGAGTTACTTACCTTTCAACCAGGCTCTGATACCAACTAAGATGCAGAAAGTTACATGACCGACTCTGACGCAAAAACAAATAAAAGTATATAAAGCAAACATACAGGACTAACACGACATAAAGAAAATAATATAGTACAGCTAGTTACATACACGACATAAGAAAAGTAGTACAACTATTATGTTGGGTTGGTTGACTAGTATGCTAATAAGTCTTCAAGTCGTTATCACCATTATTAGATTCCATCCAATAAGTCTTCAGGTCGTTGTCACCTTTATTATATTTCATTTTCTTTGTCTCCCGTATTTCCATCAATTTTATATTTGTTTATTTCACATATTTAGTCCAAGTCCTTTACTTGTCGTCTTATTTATTATTTCCTTCATTCTCTTCTTCTTTCTCATGTGTATTTAGCATGCTCTGATACCAATTGAGTGCGGAAAGTTACAGGACCGACTCTGACTCAAAAATAAATAAAAGTACACACATGACTAACACGACATAAAAAAGTAATAGTGTACAGCTAGTTACAGACACGACATAAATAAAGTAGTACAGCTAGTATGATGTGTTGGTAAGATAGTATGCCAATAAGTCTTCAGGTCGTTGTCTCCTTTATTTCTTTCTCATTGTCAGGTCGTTATCACATTTATTATATTCCTCTCTCCTTGTCTCCCATGTCTCCATTCTTCTCCATGCTATTTTTATCTGTTCATTTCAAATATTAATTTCAAGTCCCTTACTTGTCTTCTTATTTATTATTTTCTTCCTTGTCTTCTTCATACTTGTGTGTATTAGTATGCTCTAATACCAACTAAAATATGAAGCATAAAATAGTTGTGATTGTCTAATTGCCTTCAAAAGAGAAACAAGAGAGTATCAAAAACTTTAAAATGAAATCATGAGTAGAGAAAGGTTTCTTAAGGATACCATAAAATTCAAAGAAAATGGTCCACCACGTTTCTGACATAGCTGAGCTTTTTTGAGCTGCTTTGTAACAGTTACTACCAGTGGATAATAATAACCTTTGGTATGCACCCCGATTTCAATGCTCGTTTTACGTTCCTCCCATCCTAAGACTACTATGCTCTTCAAGAGAGCTTCATCCAAGGAATACGTCTGGAACAACTAATAGCACTTCAGTACAGACAACCACAGCCTAGCTCATTTCCTGCTATTAGGTGTACAGCTCAACTATAAAAGGTTGCAAATTGGTCTTTTTGCAAAATCTTTCAGGCATAGACTTACAAAGCTCTCACTGGGGGGAAGGGATTAGTTAGTCATTTCTTATATTGAACAAGAAATAACATGAAAAATTATATGGAATTTCTCTCTTTCTTTTACAATCTTCCTTATTTGAACTTTTTCTCTTCTAGTTAGTCTCCCCCCTCCCTTACTATGCCTTCCTTTTAATAGACCAAGGGATGGCTTTACATTATGAGTTCTCACATCATTCATTACATCAGTTTCAATTATTTCTCTAATTGTGTCATGGCTTACATCATTAAGATAAGTACGTCATTGCTTATATCATTGTAGACTACTCTAGAAAAAGAGATTTTTCCTAGATGATATCTTCATATGCTTCACATTTATGTCTTCATCAGGGTACAGTAGTATCCAACTGTTAGTTCTGTCATTTTCATTAATCATATAGATAGTATTTGGTACCAGCTGTCAAACAGTCCACGCTTTTCTTGTGACTGTTTTATCTTTACTATGTTGTACATTATTATTTTCTCTATGTCTGGACTGTCATAGATCCATATGTTGCTGTCTCTTAGCTTTATGTCTTTTAGTTCACAATACATATTTCTGAATCTCATTGCTCTTCTTTCTTGGATTAGCTTATCAAATTCTGCAACTTTGTATGACACAATGTTAGATGCTTCATATATTACTTGGGTAGTCATCCTTATTTTTATAACATGTTCTGTTGGAAGTTCTTTATTTTTTTCAAGATACTCAGGGATTGCTGAATACATTCTAACATATATTTTTGAGGCATTTGAGAGACAGAAATAACTCTTGGCTGTCTTATATATTTCTCTTAGCAATTGGATAAGTTCTTCACATTCTCTGGACGGATAGATACAATAAATAAGTCATCTTTCAAATAATGCTCTCGTTTTTCTTGGATTGGCTCCTTGTAGGATGATGGATTTGTTCATATGTTGTTGTGATATAGTTATGATGAACTGGTTCACCTCGGTTACTTGGCATAATTTTTCAATATATTGTAAAAGTAATATTTTCTTTGATACTTTGGTAGGAGCTTTCTCAGTGAGTAATGTCTCCTTATATGTAGTTTTATGTGAGGCTGTATTTGCTTTTTCTTTTAGAGAATAGGTAGGTTTGTCCATTTCGCTCATTTTTCACTAACATTGTCCACCATATTTTTCGCTGTTTCATGCTGATTTATTTGCTGGTAAAATAGACTTTGCATTCCGTATATTTGTAATTGTAATTGATTAAATGCTCCCTTTATTTGTTCCACAGTTTTCTTGAGAAAAAACTATATCATGTTCTATTTGTTGGACTCTATTTTTCATCATGCAAAAGCAAAATTTCAGTTTCTTGATAGAAAATCTGCTAGAATGTTATCATTTCCTTTTATATTTTCTATTGTAAAATCATAATGTGCTAGTTCCATCTGTCTTCTTATTAATTTTTTATTTCCAATAGTTGGATCTATTATTTTGTTAATCCAAGTTTTTTACTTGGGTATTTGTCATGCCCCGCTTCCCAAAATACGGAAAACGGGCACGCAACTAATGCCCGGTGAATGATATAAATATTTCAACTCATATCATCCATAAGTTGTACAATACCATCAAGCCCAACAATACAATAATAATAATTACATGAACAATAATGGAATAAATAAAAAATATCTGAGATACAAGAACATACAAAATAGCCCGAGAATATGCATTGCAGTAAACATTTCATCAAGTTCTTTCAGTAACCTATCGTCTATACCTGTATAAATATTAACTCAAAAGAAAGAGGGAGGGTACCCGTTAGAGCAAGCTTCGGGCGCAAGTAGTAGCAAGTAGTGAAACAAGAAAGTACAATATAACATGGAACAAGGAACAATGTGATCAAGTACGATACAAGAATATGTGTAAACTTGTAACTGGAGACGAGAAACATGTAAACAGGACTTCAATGTATATTCAATCGGTATCAAGGAATCTTGTAACATGAAACATGTCATGTAAACAAGTCATGCAACCTGTAAACATGACTCATGTAACATGTAAACATGAATCATGTAACTGGTAACAGAAATCATGTACGTGATCAGTGTTAATCTTTTGTCTATCAATCTTTTATCAATCTTATCTAATGCATGAAATTCTGCATCCCATACCACAGATTCGGGTACATGCAATCAAGTAACATTTAGACTCTAGTGGTGAATTCTATAAGGTCATTGCAACTCCCGTTTCCGATTGTATGGGTTTCCATTTTGCTTTTCTTTCTTTGTATTCTTGTATTTTAATTTCTTGTATTTTCATTATCTTGTACATATCCTATTTGATTGAACCCAAACCTGTATATAAATTCTCCTATTCTCTTGAAACCAATTGCATTCATTTGCATATTTGATTACTTTGTTAGAACCCAGAATTCAAATCCATAATATCATATTATTATTATTTGATTACTTTTTTAATTGTGAAGCTCAACTCCAAATCCATTCTTTAATGTCGTTATTTGATTACTTGTGAATTTGTTTATTCATTTGTAAACCCAAACCATATTTCATTCTAAAATCTTTCTCTTAATTATCTATTAGTTTGTCAAAGCCGAATTTTAATCCATATTATTGTTATTATAATTTGATCTCTTTTGAATGTGAAGCCCAACTCAAGCCTACAAACAAACTCCTAACTCATTCTATATTGTTATTACCTGATTATTTATTTTGTGAAGCCCAGGGCTTAATCTAAACCCAAATTCAAAGCCCATATCTTAGCCATACCCTAAATCTCTACCCGAAACCAAATCCAACTACCTGACAACTACCCTACTAATTTTCCTTAATTATCTCATTAACTACCCACTAAATCTCATAATCTCTCAACTAATCCCCATTATTTCTCCTAATCTCCATTAATCCCCTTCTTCTTCATCTTCATTCCCTAAACCCAATATGCTCCACCCTACCCCGAGCGCCTTGCCCCATCTTCCCACAGCCTCTCCCTGCCGTCGCCTCCCCCCGACTGCCCTCCAACCGAACCAGCACCCGAGCAACCCCAGTCCAACCACCTCCTCATCATCCGAGCCCCTGCCTCCATCTTTCTCTTCCTCATGCAGCACTACCACTCGAGCCACCACCATGACCACCACCCCCTGCCACTCGCAGCCTCCTTCGACGACACCTGCATCCCGAAGCACCACTGCAACACCAACGACAGCAATTCCAATGAACCATCTCTTACTTCAGTCATCTCGATGCCTTCGTTGCTCCTTCGAGCACCACCCGACGCCAGCACCCCACTACACATCGTTGCCCCACCTCCTGTGTCGTCGCCTTCCACTACAAAATGTCAGCATCGTCACCTTTCCTCCATCCCGCTACCTCTGCCATCTCCTTCTCCACAGCTGCCGACAACCACCACGGGCTCCTGCACCCAACGCCTTCGCTGCCCCTCCGCCAGTGCTGCCAACTACCTCGCACCTCAACGCTCCTCTTCCTAACCACCGCTGCACCCATCTCACCACCTCGCCGTTGTCGATCCATCACTGAACCCATTGCTCTCCCACCATCGCAGTGCCACCAAAAACACCCATACTACCTCCCTCCATGCCATTCCCCCTGCCTCCCTCCATGCCATTCCCCCTGCTGCCAATCCCGGGTTCACCTCCATCTACTTCGAACTCCGACAATCGACCACCTTCATCCTGCAAATAGTAAGCATCATCTCCAGGTTCTCTACTGTCGCTCGTCGCCGAACTCCTTCACTGCCTCCCTAAAACTCCACCACCTTGCTACCATCGCGGCCTGCGGTTACTACTGTCCTTGCCATAGTTGCCGCCTTTACTCATTGTTGAGCCGCTGTAATTATTGCTTCATTGTCGTAGTGCTACTGTCGCCGTCTTACTACTGCCCGCTATCGTCACTCACTGCGTTCCTGTTGTTGCTCGCTGCCGTGTTCCGTCTCCATTGTTATTACTTTTTCTCCCATCGCACGCTCACACTCGCATTTCATGCAAGCATCTCTTGTACACATTTTATTGTTCTTTTCCAAGTATTTTCCTTTATGTCTGGCAAGTAGTTATTCATTTGAATATCATATCTAATTGAATTCCATTATTGATTCATTATCGTGTCATGTTATATATTCATAGTCTTCTTATCATGCCATTGTTATTGATTTAAAGCTCGAGCCGTTAAATTATCGTATTATAGGACATTCAACTTTGTTGCCCTATAAATTGCTTGACCTTATACTGAGGTTTCGACCAAGTTCTGACACAGAAATTTAGAACTTTGTATGTAGAAATTGTAGCACACTTAGTCTTGAATCGGAAATATCTTACGGATTCTCAATCCGATTTATAGATTATAAGTTATTGTCGTTTTAGTACTGCATGTTATAGTTTCCAGAACAGAGACTGTACACGAAACCAGTAAAGAATTAATTTATTTGCATAGTTACTGTGACTATAATGTATCGTGTGAATATGTGTTGGAACCGACAGAGAGTCTATTTTCTAGAATCTATGACTAAATCATATTTACATTCCCGTAGCAGCGGGAAAGTAAATTTGAGTATCAATAAGTACTATTGTCTAGAACTTGCATTATCATATTTTTGCATATAAACCCAATAATTTTCACATATAATGAATTGAACTATGTATATTTCATGTATCGTATAGCCGTGATATCTTCTTGATATTATATTGATACTACCGTTCTCATCGATTGTACCCATTACATAATTCTTGATACCACCATCCTCATTGATCGTATTGATTGCATTGATCATAATAAAATGATAACAAGCCGGATAATAAGGGTTGACTTAGTAATCGACAATATAGGAGAATATACTCGGAAGGGGATATTGGTCACAGCCTATATTGATCATTATTATCGGTCATATTGGTCATGGATTAATTGTGGATTACTAACTACAGTATCCCGATTCATCGTGTATTGGTCATCGGTCATCGGTCATTGGTCATTGATATTGCAAGAGCCGAGTAAATGATTCTGTAAAATTCACCACTATAATCTGAATGTTCACTTGATTGTATGCACCCAAACCTGTGGTATGGGACGCAGGATTGCGTGCATTAGATAGGTTAATAAAAGATTGGTAGACTTAAAGATTGATACTACTGATTAATTGATTATTGTTATCGGTCATTGTTTATTGATTATTGGTCATCGACTATTGATTTATTGATAATTGATTATTGTTTATCATCTATTGTTTATTGATTATTGATTATCGACTATTGGCCCTATTGACTATTGTTTATCAACCATTATTTATCGATTATTGATTACCGACTAATGCATCATTTATCGATTCTATTATTGACTATTGTTTTACTGATTATTGACTATTAATTATCTACTATTGTACAATTGATTATCGAATTTTGATCTTGTTATCGTCTATCATTTATTGACTCTGATATCGTTCCAATTTCTTGTTCTTGTTATATAGTCCTTTATTTCTTTTACTGCTTGCCACTACTTGTCGCTCGAAGCTTGATCTAACAGGTACTCTCCATCTTTCTTTTGAGTTATTATTTATACAGGTACAAGTGATGAGATACTTAGGTTGCGTTTGGTTTGTTGTTTTGAAAACAGCTTTCTGAAAACAGTTTCTGAAAACAATTTTCTGAAAACAGTTTTCTGAAAATGAGAGTGTAAAAGCTGTTTGGTAATAATTTTTTATGAAAACAGTTTTTTAAAAATAAGAGTATAATGTATGTATAGGTTTGGTTGTATGTATATACTGTATACAGTATATATACTCTGACGTATACATACATACTGATATATAATAATATAAAATATTTTATTATAATAAACATATTTAATAATATACTTATATATAATAATATATAATAATTATAATAATATATATGTAATAATAATATATTCAAATTATATATTAAACAACTTATTATAACAATAATAAATTATTTAATAATATATATAATAATATATAATAGTAATATATAATAATAACAATAATATATATTATAATAATGGAGATATATATTATAATAATAGATTATTATAATAATAGATTATTATAATAGTATATATAAAATAGTATATATGAAATAATAGTATATATAAAATAATAAAATAAAATAATATATATATAATAATAATGTAATATAATAATAGTATATATAATAATAATATAATATAATAATAGTATATATAAAATAGTATATATAAAATAATAATATATAATAATATTATAATATAATAATAGTATATATAAAATAATATATATAAAATAATAGTATATTATAATAATTTTATATTATATAATATTATGAAATAATTTATTATAATAAACATATTTAATTATATACATATATATAATAACATATAATAATTATAATAATATATATTAATAATAATCTATTATAATTATATATTAAACAATTTATTACAATAATAATAAATTATATAATAATATATATAATAATATATAATAGTAATATATAATAATAATAATATATATTATAATAATAATAGATTATTATAATAGTATATATAAAATAGTATATATGAAATAATAATATATATTATAATAATAGTATATATATATATAATAATAATAATAATAATAATAATAATAATAATAATAATAATATATGTAACAATAATATATTATAAATATATATAATAATAATAATAATATATATAAATAGATTTAGAAAGAGGATGTGAAAAAACAGAAAATAGGTGAAGTGGAGTTTTGTGAAAACTGTTTTCAAAAAACAACATAACCAAACGGGTTTTGAGGTTTTGGAAAACAAAAAAAAGGAAAAAACAACAAACCAAAGTAAACAACAAACAAACCAAAGAACTTGACATACTGCTATTACATTGTGTATTCTCGGTATCCTGTAAATTCTTCTATCTCAAATATTGGTTATTGCATTATATTCTCGTTCCTATTGTTATTACTGTATTGTTGAGCTTACTGGTATTGTACATCTTATGGATGATATGAGCTAGTACACTTATATCATTCACTTGGTCTCAGTTACATGTCTGTATTTTCGTATAACGGAAAGCAGGGCGTGAAAGTCATGTACTTGGGCCTTGCAGTGATAATAACATGAATCATATCATTTAACCAGAAATCATATCATATCATGTAAACATATGAAGAGTCACTATTACGGGAAATATGGACCCCCTTCCGATTACACTCTTCTATATTGTCCACTACTAGGTCTTTCTCTTTATTACCCCAGCTTGTTATTCTTTTTACAACAATTATACATGAATATGAAATCGATGAAAATAGGTATTAGATCAGGATCAAGAAGGTACCAAGGGATATGCAATGCATGATTTAGCGTTCAATTTATTAAATCTGAGAAAGAGACATATTCATATTTAAATATATGAAGATACAATTTCTGGACAGAAATACACTACTGAACTAAAAATGACTTTTCTGCTACTACAGAAAAGCGAATAAGGTTCTGCTAGGGGTTCCAGAAAATAGACTCCATATCTATTCTAACGCATATTCACACAATACATTATATTTACAATAGCTTGGTCAATCTGTCAATTCTATACTGGTCTAGTGTTCAAGCAACAGGTCAGGATCAACTTCTTATATATATAACTCGACCATAAATTCATTTAAAAATCTTACAAAAATCATAAAATAATTTCTAATCATGTTCAGTAACATACTAATAAATATGAGGTCTTAATTTCACTGGTAGCATATTATTTTATCCAGTTAATCACAACGGTATACGCCTAACCAGTAATTTACAATTGAAAACATCACTGTACTATAAATAGTATATCTTGCAATCTATACATCGTATTTCAGATCCGTTAAAAACTCCCAAAACTAGATTCAGATGGCTACAATTTTTATTTATCAAGTTCTAATTGATATTATTTGTAACTAGGCCATAATCTCACTACAAGTTCAAATACACAGTAGGGAAGTAGCCTAATATTTTTGTTTGCAACAATCAAAATACCCAAAACTTGTAATCTTATAATAGAACTCAATAAAGCAATAATAATCAATAGTTAGGGTGGATTTCTACCGTTAGCATAGCAAGAATCATTATTTTGACGACATTAAACATAAAATTAAATATTTAAACCACTACATAACACGATCAAATCATCAATCTTGACATGTATCTTCATACCTAAACTTTATAATCATGTGTTCCTGTAATTAATGTAATGACAAGGAATATTCATGATCATTCTACGAGTATAGGATTGTCAAGAATCAAGTAGAAATACATATATTAACGGATCAAGATCAAGCGTGCATGAAGGGAAGGAAAACGAGATCTATAATGTGATGAATCAACTAAAGAAACCTACTTGTAGAGTTCAAAGAAAAGCTTGTACGGGAACAAAAAGAGTGCTCAGGGGATGCTTGTTGTAAATGGCGATTATGACCCGTGATGGCACACGGGCAGCGAACGCAGCAACGGTGATCAACGGCAGCGACGAGCAAGAATGGCAGCAACAAATGAGAATAGCTGCTAGGAGGCAGCGGCGATGTTGTGGGGCTGTCGACAGTGAGGAGCCAGTGGAGGTTGGGGCTTCAAAAAATAGCAGCAAGGTCGTGGGTTCAAGCTGCAATGGTCGGCAGGTGGCACTCGGGGTGCTGCGGGGGTAGGGGGATGCGAAGATGGAGCTCAAAGTGGCTGCGATGGTGGCGAGAGGAAGACGGTGAGGATAGCAGTGGCAGAGGCTGTGCTGTCGGAGTGCGAGACGAAGTAGAAGGGTATGGGGACAGTGGCTCTAGTCGATGTGGTGTCTGTCGGGGTGTAGGGACAGCAACGGTGAAGAGGAGATGGTTGGCATTGGGGGTGTGAGATGATCGAAATAAGGGGATCAGTGATGCAGTTGCTGCGGTGCAGTGCAGCGAAGGGCGTCAGAGGTGGCGATGGGGGGACCCGACCAGGGTGGAGCTGGTGGTGCGACAATCGTAGCACGACGGCGGGGAGTCGGGGATGCAGGCAGTCAGCAATGGGTTGCTTATGTTTCGAGAATGAAGAAGGAGTTAGGTTTCGGGGATCAAGAAGAAGAGAAGGAGGATGATGTGTTACGATTGAGATTAACTGTTATAGTTAGGAGATTAGGGACAAGTGGGAGAGATTATAGGGATGGTGGAGAGTTAATAAGAGATTAGTGGGTTAATTAGGTTGGTTATGCACTTAGGGAATTTAGATGAGGGGTGAGTGTGCTTGGGTTTCGGGTTAGTTGTTATGAGTACGGATCTCATATTTGGGTTTGGGTTGTGGGCTTCACAATTTAATATAGAGTTAAATACAATTTGTGGGTTCACAAAATAAATAAGATTGGGTTAGGCTTATAGAATAAATAAATAAATTATAGATTGGATTAGGAGTTTGGGTTTGACAATAAAAGAAGAATCTAATAATCAAATTATAGCATGGTTAGGATTGGGCTTGGATGCTTACAAATAATCAAATAATAAATTAACAATTTTATAGACTAGATCAGGATTTCAGGGTTCCAACATAATAATCAGGTATCCAATGAAAGCAATTGGGTTCAAAACTATGGCAGAATTTATTTAGAAGAATTGAAATTTCAGAATTGAAGAAGAGAAAAAGAATACCGATAAAAATCCGTACAATCGGATGATGGGTTAGGAGTCCGGGCTTAACAAAATAATTTAATATTCAAATGAATGCAATTGGGTTCAAAGAATAGAAAGATTTATAATCGGAACACAAGATACGAAGAAAAGAAAAAAAATTAATAGTCTGTACAATCGGAAATTGGGGTTACAGTATTATCTGTTCTTACTGTGAATTTTGTGTGTATTATGAATAACTCAATTTTTTTTATGACTTTCAAGATTTCTAATAATTCTTTTTCATTTATGTGATAATTTTTTTGTGTTTGTGTAAATGATCCACTAGTGTATCTGGCTAGTCTTTCTTCTGTTTCATCTTTTTCTACAAATTTTAATATTGCTCCCCCAATTATCTTGACTTGCATCTGTTGCTCTTATCGATGTACATATCTTAATAAATAATCTTAGTTTATTTTATTCTGAAGTTTGTTGTTTCAATATTTTCAGTGTTTCTTCATCCTCTGTGGTCCATTCCCATTTTTTAAACTATTTCTGTTTTTCTTGTAACCAATTTGTTTTTCCTGTAACCAATTTGTTTTTGCTGATAAATTTGGTATATATCCTCGATTTAGTTGTCCAGTTATGCCTTGTACTTCCCTTTTTTTCCTTTAAAACATTTGAAAATGTCTTTATTTTTTTTGCTATATGTGACTACTTCTATTCATTCATGCGATAATTCTGCTCCTAAGAATTCTATCTCTGTTTTGAACAGTTCCATTTTCTTTTTTGATAATATAAGACCTGCATATTTTTACTATTCTATGAATTTTACTAAATGTTCTTTATGTTGTTCTTCGTTTTCAGATCTGCTCAGAATATCATCTACATATACTAGTATAAAATTATTATAATTTTCAAATATTTTATCCATATATTCTTGAAATACTCCTAGACTATTTTCATATCCAAAAGGTAGTACGTTCCATTCATAGAATTCTTGTAGTGTGCTAAATGTTGTTAATTGTTTTGATTGTTTTGTTAGTTTTACATGTTAAATTCCATATTTGCAATCAAATTTTGTATATATTTTTCTTGTTCTTACTGTGTTTAGTAGTATCTGCATATTTGGTAGTGGATATCCAAATCTTTTAGTATTTTTATTTAATTCCTTATAATTTATTACCATTCGAGTTTTACCGCCTTCTCTTCTGAATGTTTTCTTACAATGAATGCTTGTGATGAGTGTGGAATTTGTGATTTTCTTATGTAATTGTTTTCCATTAGTTCTTTTATATGTATTTTGAATTCTTCTAAATATGTTGGAGTATATCTTATGGTTTAATTTTTATTATTTTGTTCTGATCTACTAATTCTATATGTGATGTTTTTACTTAAGTGCCATTTTGCTAAATGGTCTTCTCCACACAAATCTTCTATTTTTTTGTCAAATTTCTTGTGTATTTGTTTCTTGGACTTGTTGTATTCTAGTTTTATTTGGTAAATACTAGTATTCACCAAGCTGGGTTGAAGAAACTGTGATATGTGGTAAGTATGTCCTTGAATAAGGTTGTGTTATTCTAATTTCTATTGCATGGTGCTTACAAGATGTTGTAAAAATAACTGTTTTGTATGATATAATCATAGGATAGTATTCTTGTAAAAAGTTATTTTCTAACAATACATCATTATTTATATCATCAAATTGATATATTAAAGGTATTTTGAGGATGTAATTTTCTACTTGTATCGTAACATTTTTGTTGGTACCTGTCAAGTATAACAACTTGTCATGTTAATCCAATTATTGTTTTTTTTATTATTTTCATCTTGTTTCCATTTTGGTACTATATTTTCACGGCATAACCTAGTTCATACTCCAGTGTCAATTAAATTGTGATAGTTTCTTGATTTGTATCTTTCGTATACAAATTCTGTTAATGTGTATAATGTATTTTTTGTTGTTCTTAATGGATTCATGTAAACAATATTTTATTTATTACAATACTTTGATCATTTACCGTTATCGTTATTCTTTCTTCTTGTATTGAGTACGGTTGTGCTGGTGTAAGAAAGTCAGTTCCTAATAACATTTCATTAACATTGTGTTCTAGATCTACATGTAGATATAATAGTATTTCACTTCTATTGTTTTTCGTAGCAGTAATATTATTTTATGGATGATTGGATGTCTATTGTTAAAGTGGTCTAAATAGTAGTATGAGTTTTCTAATTGTATTAATTCCGTTGTTCTTATATTTGTTTGTTTGTTCAGTATGTGAATTAGTGGCTCATGTATCTACAAGGGCTATTTTTTTGTTCCATTTACCACTATTATAATATTCTATTTCTATCTTAAATTGATTATTATTTTGGTTATCTAATGTATTTATTATTGGTATTAGTTCTAACGCCTGTTGTTTGTTTCTTATTGATAGTGATCTTTTTTCAAACATTATTTGTAGTGATTTTCCTTTTACAATATCCTTTACTTTGTTAAATTCAAATTCTATATAATTTGGTATGGTCATTTTAGGGTTTTCTTTAACTGGTTTGTATCTTATTTCTTGGAATAGTGGTTCTATTTTAAAGTAATCAGTAATTCTATTTTTTACTTCATGCTTACTTGTAAAAGCATAAATATTTCTTATTTGTATATTCATAACCTTTCTATTTTCTATCATTTCTATTCCTGATAATCTATGATACATGACTAAGCTTTTGTGATTATTTTCTTCTGTCATATTTATAGATAAGTTAGGTTTTATTGCAGATTTTATTTTTTGATACATTAAGTTTCATTGTACTATTCATATTAAGGCATCTTGTGTACTTTATATTATTCTATCATCCATTAAGTATATTTCTAACAGTGTATTTATTATTTCCTTAAAATAAGATTTTATTATTATTTATATTGTTCCTAGATATATGTGTCTTAATGTTCCGGTTTTCTCACTTATTTTTTCAATTTTATGTCTTATTATTCTTTGTGTTATTAATGGAATTATAGTTTTTCCTTGAGTTTGTACAATGTCTATAGGTTGTTCATTATTTCTGACTATTATTATAGTATTCTTTTTTCTTTCAAATACTGGAAGTTTTAATCATTCTTTTGGATTTATGTCTAATTTTGTTTCTTTTATTTTATAATATTTTTGCATGTCAAAACTCAATCTTTCTCTTGCTTCTTCATTATTCTCTTCTCTTTCTAATGGTTCTCATATTTCTGTTATTTCTGTTATTACATTTATTTCATATTCTTCCATTTCATCCTTATTATTTCCACTATCTTCTTCTATTACCATTATTTTTTCATCTTCATTTATTTCTGATCAGTCTTCCTTATATTCCAAAAGTTCATAGTTTATGTTATTCATTTATTTAATTTCTTCTACGTATTTTACATTTTCTTTTTTCATTCTCTTAGAACAATTTGGTGATATATGTCATACTTTTTCACATATATAACAATTACATTTCTTTAGGGTTTTCGAATATTGTTTGTTTTTATTTACTCTTTTGAAGTATCTTTTATAGGTTTTTTATATCTCTTGAAAGTTTTTCTGTATTTTGGTTTATATTTTTCAGTTTGTGTTTACGTATTTTTATATAATTATTTTTATTATTACATCTCCAATGAATTGGTCTTGCTTTTTCACAACAAATTCTTTGTTTATCTAGCTTCTTGACATACTTTATCTCTATAATCTTTTACAAATTATGTTCTATATCCCAAAGTATCCATCTCTGACTTTACTTTCTCATGTATATACGCACTATGTATGTTTATACTCCATAGGTCTGGTAGTTTTAAGACGAACGAGTCTAAGATTGAACGCTTTTCTTCTTTTTTATAATAACTATCTTGAAAAAAATCTCTGAATTCGCAAGCATAGTTGCCAAAATAACACATGTCACATATTTCTAAATTACTTAGTCTTCATCTTGCTTTGTTCTTTTTGTATCTATTGTGACCTTCTGTTAATTCGTAGACATTGAATTATGTTTTTATTGCTTTCTCGTAATTTGTAATTATTTCTTTTAGTCATAATGTTCTTTGTGCTAAATATTCTTCCGCTCCTTTGTCATCAATTGATCATGATTTTCTGATATTACTTATTTCTTCTTCTGTTAGTCCATTCCACCATTTTGCTACTTATCATGTAAATCTTGCTTCTATGAATTTTTCAAATGAATTTCCTGAGAGGTTTTGCCTAAATCCTACTATTAGATATGCTTTTACCCATTCTTCTGTTATCTATCTATATCTTTTACATAATCTAGATCTAGTCATTCTTCATTTTTTGCTATTCCTCTTGTCATAGTGTTCTATGGGTTCATATTTTGGTATTTGTTTTTCTTTTCCTAACTTACTTTTTTCTTTACTTTGTCATTTCCATGATAGGTAAGGTCTTCTATTAGGTGGTGGTCTTAAATATCCATACATATTAGTTGGAGTTTCAGTAGGTTTAGTTATAATCTTGTCTTTTTCTTGATCCATTTTTATTTTTTTGTTTATTAAATCTAGATTTCTTAAGGCTTCCTCTACTTCCTCTGAATTGGGATTTGCCATTAAATTTTCTATTTCTAAGATGTTTATATTAAGTGTTGTTATAGCTTCTAACTCCTTCATACTTTCTTCTGTTATGCCTAATTCTTTTTTTACGTCCCTCTGTTATATATCTACTTAATTCTTATATGTTTTTATTTATGATTTTTAAATCTTTTCTTATATTTCCTACAAATTCTGGGTCATTGTAATCTTCTTCCAACTCTTGAATGTTTATTTGATAAATTTCTAATTTTATTTTTGAATTTAATATATGTATTGATGTTTCTTCTTTTGTAATGTTATTCATATCAACTTAATTCTTATAATTTAATATTTTATATGCTAGCAGGTGTTGGTAATACCTAACTTACTTCTTCGTTTCCATAATCTAATACCTTCTATATTATTATTATTATTTTTTATTTTCTTAGATAGTTTTTCAGTTACTCTATTGGTTATTAATAAATATTCTGATGTTTCCTTATCAGTTATATGCTTTATTTTTAGAAATTTTTTATCAACGTGTCTTATTTTAAATTGTGAAAGGTTTTTTAATCTTATTAATTTTATATTTTTGTGATTAAAAAGGCTTAAGAGATATTATAGTTTATCATTTCTAAAGTACGGTTGTATAGAAAATTTGTTTTTTAAGTTTTTATATTATACTGGATCAGTCGGATAAAATATTTTTTAAAACTGGGTCAATTGGATAATTATTTTTAAAAGTGCGTCTGTTTGATAAATTTCGATTGGAAGTGGGTGAGTAGGTTACAAACAGTCGAATTCCTTTAAGTCCCTCCAGTCACAGGCTGGAATGAGAAGAGCAAGGTTTGTGAGTCCTTTGAGATGTGCATCCCTTCATCCAATGACTGAGTTTAGTATGCATATGATTTGTTTAGTATTAATTATTTCTTTTTGCAATCAATTTTGCCTAGTTTATTTTGATTCAACGATTGGTTTTGGGATCAAAACGCGAACTAGCAAGAGACAAGAAGCAATGGTAGTGTACTACTTAAAAAAGAAACCTTCTTTAAAGGAAATCTCTTTTAATAAACAATACTGCTACACCAATAACTTTTTCTAAATTCTTTTTCTTGATAAATTTATATGGCTCAGTACTATTGGAGATTTTTTTTTTTTTTTAAGGAAAAATGTGGAATCTGGCCACCCTGTTTCATTAATAAGAGCTTAACGAAATAAACCCAGAGTACTGGGTCCAAATACAAACTACAGACAGAAAATAAAATATACATGAGGCAACATGACGCATACAAACAACAAGCCCCTCCAACAATCCTGGAGGGTGGGCCGACAAATAAGCTCGGTCCAGCAAAATTATAAGTACATCAATTTAGCTTCGTACAGTACATCCATGACACATGCACACTCACCTGAGACAAGTCTGGCAGGATTTTATCAATCGCCGATCCCTGCCTTCACCTCGCTGGGGGGACCCCATCTATGGGCCCAAGCCCCGCAAATCGAATGCACAACAATCGCACCCTCCCACAATCTCCACCACTCATCCTACACACGTGCCAGTAGCTCCCACAGCCGCTACCAAAGAGAAAGCCGTGAAGAGGATACCTTCACCTCTCACACGATAGCGCTTTCTCACCAACCAGCTATCTCGCTCACCCCACCAAACACCACGCTCCAAGAGAGAGCCGTGGAGAGGATACATTCACCTCTCTCACTCTGAGGCTCTCTCCGGCGATTTCTCACCACACAGACTTATCTCGACTCATACTCCCAATCCGAGGGACGAGGCGACGCTGTCACAAGTCAGTGGCCTAAACTGGAGGAAGCTTAATAGCCTGATAGTAGGCGCTATGAAGACTTCACCGACGGCATCACAGGACACTCCAGACCAACCATACCCAAACTCCACACCCCATCACCCCCAACACCAACAAACTACCTGGCCTGGCCCCACGGGCCCCAAACCGAACCTCCGACCTCACACTTGACCCCAAATCCATGGTGTTTGCGACAACAGGCGCGGGAGGATGCTCTGGCGTGACATAGTCGCTCCGCGACAGTTGAGACAAGCACCCCGAAAGTTGAAACAAGTGAGCGCACATTACGGAAGGATCCCATCTTTGGACCCAAGCTCCACAATCGTGCAAGACAACCTAACTCCTGGCATCTTCACACGCACTACCAACCCTCGATGGTGGCAAGAGCGCAGAATATCTGGGCAAACATCAAGCAAAGCCACCCAACATCATCTTCCCCACTGCTCAGTGCGATCTCCCCACCGTGGGAGCTCTCCACCTTCGGTCAAAAAGCGCTGAGTACTACTTGCTTAACAATCCCCAAATGCACATCACGGAGGGACCCCATCTTTGAGTTGTAGAAATCTCTAATAGTAAAGATTTGCTTTAAAAAGACACTTGGCAGGTTTTGTCTTATGTATGGACTCTACTTTGTCTTACATGCATATTTTTTCAACAATTTCTTTTATTTATTTACTCGGATATGGAAGAAATCTGTATTTACCTATGGAAGATTGTTTTCCTGAAATGACCCACTTTTTAATACTAATTTTCAAGATGACTTAATTTCCAAACTAATTTTTAGGATGGACCGGTCCTCATAGGGCACAATTCCGAACTGCGGTTTGTTCGAATGTGAGGCTGCAGTTTCCAATTGCGGCCCAAGTACATTACATCTCATGCTTGGCTAATAGACTAGAAACTTGGGGGAAATGTTCTAAGTCTAATGTGTAAAAAATAGACGGCCGCAATTGAGTACTGCGCCCTCGAGATTACAGAGGCCACAGTTATATCGTGAGTTGGACCCAATTCTATATTATCTTCTACTCCCCATCCTCCCCTTTCACTTCATCTCTCCCAACACTCTCTCGAACTCTGAAACCCAATTCTCTCAAAACCCTAGAATCCAAATCACTCTCCTCATATTCCGTAAAATCTCTCCCAAATTACTCTCTCCACTTCACTTCATCTTCCTCTCCCCATCAACAGTTTTCTGGATTTGGAAAAGTGCCGATTTTTATTCAATCCCCAAATCCCCAAGCTCTAATTTCAAACTTCGTCCAAATTTTTGGCTGCATTTTCCTGCATGTTTTGAGTCTCGCATCAGGTATTAATTTTAGACCTATTTGGATATGTCAATATGCTAGGTCTTGCATTGGATGAAAGGTGGGCGTCCAAGTAGTCGCTAAGGATGCCATAGAATAGAATCGATCAACATACGGTCGGTAATCGAGGGTCTGCAATGCACAATCTGCCAATACATGTGAACATGGTATGTGGTAGAGATGAAATTTCTGACAAGTAGATGTGCGCGCTCCCAATTCAACAATCTGTAATTTTCCACCCTTACGCTGATAACCCACAACTCTAATACCAGTTTTGAGTTGAAATACATCCGGATTATGATTAAAAATTACAGCATCATGCAAATTAGTTCACTCCTGCCATATATCGATAAGTTCTTGAACTCTCAGAGCCCAAACATGCCCTTCACTTATAAGCTTTTGTTCCGCTTAACAACGTTCGGTAAAATAGGAATTGAGACGATAGAATATCATCTTCACAATTGCCATCATTGTCCAACTACGAACACCTTTTAAAATAGAATTACATATTTCTGATGAATTCATATTCATCATTCTAAATTGACGTCCTCCATCTGTAGTAAGTGCCCACTTCTCGGCTGGTTTTTCCCTCAGCCAATCGGCAGCCTCGATTTCAATCTCTTCAATCTCCGCCAAATTTTCTCAAACTTTTTCGGCTGATTTTGACATGCAACTACCTAAACCTTATTCATCAAAGTCTTGCTACAAAATTTGGTACTGAAAGTAGTAGCAAAATATCACATATAATAACAACAATATGCATGTGGCTCATTCCATGCTCCGTTTTCAAACTCCATTCATGCCAAGATACTCGCATGATGATCAAAAATAACACATAATCCTTGCCGATCAGTAACAAAATATCAAATACAAGTCATGAACCAAGTCCAACTTTCTATACTCTCTCCATCTATTATTGCAAAAGCAACTGGAAATAACTTGTTATTTGCATCGAGTGCAACCTCAATCAACAAACAACCTTGTATTTTCCATAAAAATGGGTTCTATCTATACTAATAACAGGTCGGCGAGACTTAAAACCTTCAACCGAAGCCGCAAATGCCCAAAATACTCCTTTGAATGTTTCCTTGCCAGAACCGAACACAGTCTTTTCCCAATATACGTAAGGTCCTGGATTTAATGCTTTTATTGCTGATAAAAGAACATGCAATTTCGTATATGCTTCCTCAAACCTTCCAAACAACTTTTCAGTAGCTCTTTGTTGTGCAATCCCTGCTTTCTTGTACGAAATCTTATAATTGCATTGAAGTAAGACTATCCAATTATGGCCCTCGGTGATGTTCCTAATTGTGCCTTGACAATATTCAAAATTATATTTGAAACATACTTCGAATCAAATCTACTGTGATCCTAAGTTAACGTCGGATTTTTACATGTATGCGCCCCTCCCAATTTCTTCACAATAAAGTACGTTTATCCTTTTGGAACAATTGCACGTAATCGCCACGGACAACCTGCTTTAGCTATGCCTTCGGGATTTTGTGTCCTCTCCTCATTTGTACGGACTTTTGGTGCGAAAATACATTAGACAACATATTGACTTTTGTTCACTGTGACAAATTCTAGATATTGCTTAATGGAGAATATCTTCACCGCATGTTAGATATTATCTTTGCTTTGAAACTTTTACCCAATGTACAATCTACCTGTCCCTAATGAACCACACGATTCTTCTGAAAATTGATGTACCCGGGCATTATTAACCCAACAATCGATTCAAATTCTTGTACAGTTGGACTCATGAATTGAGTAGGGGGCATGTTGAACATCGGGCCCCATTTTCTGCACGTCATTAATGTTAACATCAAGATTCTCATCCTCTTCATATTCCTCATGTTCTATATCTACCTCGTATTCTTCATCTTCTAATAACTCATTGTTAACCGTGGCATGACTGAAGGATTCAATAAATTTTCGTTATCAACAAGATTGTGTATAAAGCTTGAATTCAATGGTGGCAAGTCATGTTTGGGCACCACCATAAAATATTGTGATTCTCCTTTTACAGGTGCATATTGAGCTTCGATTTTAATACTTCATTCACATATATCCCAGTTAGTAATTTCATACACCTTCTCTACTAGCTCATGCTTTGTAATATTACAGGGAGCTGAAACTACTTCCGATTCGACATCGCTATAACAACCTTCTAACTTTGGGTCTCAAATTATTTCTCCCCCATAATATAACCAAATAGGAATTTTGTAATCCATACCTATACGTAAATGGACGAATATACGAGTAATTATCTAATCCAAAACATAACACACATACTATACATAGGGTTTTATTAACACCTTAAAAAATACCCTAAAATTTGAACACGGAGATGACGGCGGAGATGATGTCGAAGATGAAGAAGGAGGTGCTAAGCGTCGAGGGTGTTGTCAGATTGAATGTGGGTGGCGAGAGTTGGAGAATTTGGACGAAGCTTAAAATTAGGGTTTGGGGATTGAATGTTGATGAGGATAGCAAGATGAAGTGAAGTGGAAAGGGCGATTTGGAAGATATTTTACGGAGTAGGAGGAGAGTGATTTGGGTTGTTGGGTTTTGGGAGAATTGGGTTTCGGAGTTGGAGAGAGTGTTGGGAGAGATGAAGTGAAATGGGAGAATGGGGAGTAGAAGATTATAAAGAACTGAGCCTAACTCACGATATAACTGAGCGGCAGTCGTGAACTGTGGCCTAGGTAATGTCTAGGTCGTAGTACCTAACTGTGGCCATTTATTTTTTACACATTAGACTTAGGAATTTTTTCCCAAGTCTTGAGTTTATTAGCCAAGCATGATATGTACTTGGGCCACAATTGGGAACTGCGGCCTCACAATCGACTATACCGCAGTATAGAACTACGGCCTATGAGGACTGATCCACCATAGGAATTAGTTTGGAAACTAGGTTATCCTGGGAATTAGTTTGAAACTGGGTCATCTTGAAAATTAGTTTCGAAAGTGGGTCAGTTCGGGAAAGTCTACTATGGAAAAGGTGTGACATCTCGGGTAGTGATAATGAGTGGCTCACGGGAAGAGCAAATGTGACGCTGAGTTTGCATTGGCTCTTTGGTGAGAGTTGGAGGCAACTAAGGTTTTTTTTTTTTCTTTGCTATTTTTCTTTTAAGGGTTTGGAAAGAGGAACTTTTTTAAATATATGTTATTTTTTATTTCTATTTGTAAGAAGATTACAGTTGTCAAGCTAATTGCGCTCAGGGACTCAACAATTACACTCGTCATTTCTAACGGTGAGCTTAGTTATTTCGTGCTCGCCGTTGGGAATGGCGGACCTAGTTTTCATTTTTTGGAGAAACTCATAATTCTCAACAACGAGTTTAGTTCAAAATTTTCAAACAAGACTCACTTCAATAATTAATCTTTCTAACAATCATTATCGTTTACTTAATATTTAAAAGAAAAGGGTAGATTGCGGATAACCTCCTGGAGTTATCTAATGTCAACACAAATGGAATTCTTTCCCCTACTAAGTCACTTTTTGAAACTATTTCTCAATCTAAGCCACTTTTCAAACTATTTTTATGAGTGAGCCGGTCGATGTCACGTAAGCTTAAGCCGTGGTGGGAACTGCAGCTACAGCTATTTTGAAGCCACAGTTTCCAACTACGCCTTCATCTTTACTTTCTTTTGAATGCCCCATTTTTCAGCTGCGGCAACAGTGAAAATGGAAAATACTTGAGACAGAGAGCCAAGTGGTGGAGACTAAAAAAAATCTAAGTTTTTTCTATGTTAAAGAGAAGGCTGCAATTCACAACCGCGGCCTCGACTATACTGAGGCCACAGTTGAAAATTGTGGCCTCAATAGGGGCTCCATTTGACCGCAGTTAAGTATATTGGACTCCTCTCTCTACCAGTCACTTTATCTCTGTCCGCTCTCTCTCCTCCACTTTGAAACTCAAAACTCAAAACTTAAAACCGAAAATCCAGAAAATATGTGCACTTATTTTCATTAAAAATATAGTCCAGGGGAGATTATCTGCATTTTAACAAAAAATAAAGATCATTATCGGTCATTATAGTAGTTCTTTGCTAATTATCAGTCTTAGTAGTTAATACTACTATTATAATTAGTCCAAATAGTGTACAAGTGTGACTGATTAAGTATCAGGACATTAGTGCTTGTCCATGTTTTGTACGTACGCACTTTTATCTTTTGCGAGATTTATTTACAAATACAATGTAAGAACCTCAATTACCGTTTCTTCTCTATTATTGTTTAGCAGATGATGATCAAATTCCTAATTTTATACCATAAGAGCATCCACTATCGTCACTTCTAAATATGTATATTTAGCATATGACAAATAGCAATGGAAGATGAGTGCTGCTATTCGTTGGTGCTAAATTTGCACACACAAGAAAGAATTTAAAAAAACAAGACAGAAGATCTTTCTCAGTCTAGCAAAAATTTAGATTTTTAATATTAAATATAGGAGTGACAGAGGATCATCCTTCGTTTGAAATTTTTTCTTTTTTAAAAGAAATTTTTTCAGACGGAGCTTCTTCATTCGTCTGAGGCGAATTTTTTTAATTATTATATTAATGTGTCGCGCCGAATTAAAAAAAAACAAACAAAATCCGAGCAAATGTCCAATGCATGTACTAAAGGTCATATGTACTCCTAATAGAGATACACTCCGTTAAAGTTATAATATTAGAGAAAATCATTCTCAAAAAGATAAAAAATGTTAATTCAAGTTTAATGTTTTTGGAAACTATTTGAGATCTAAATCATGATTCACTCTTTCCCTGGAAAATACTGAAAAGAAGAAATGAAAGCTTGCCTCATCACAATTGTTTGTGATTTTTGTATTTCTTTTACATTAGTACAAAATAGTATAATAGAATACAGCGAGATAAATAAACTTTAATTACTGATACGCTACCAACTTGTAAGTAATTAAAGGCCGTTTGGGGCCATTTTCAAACTGAAGAAAAGAAAACAAAAACTTGTATAAGTAATTCTTAATGAAAGAATGTCTCATGTATATTAAGAGCAATACGATTCCAACACAGATCTTAAAGTTTCTGCAGACATATTAACAGCAATGTATCTCCCTAACTGGTCCAGGCCTTCTTCAGGCTCACTAACAAAACATGGACCGTATTCAAGCTCATCAAAAGAGACTAGGCCCACTAGGAGAGACACTCAGTCCATAAGAGATGTAAGTCAAATCTCTTATCCCCAAGAAAAGAGTAACAAATTCAATCTCTTAAATGTGGTTGGGGGGGGGGGGGGGGGGGGGGGGGGGGGGGGGGGGGGGGGGGGCGACATAGTATATATCAGATTTATACTGTCCCCCCCAGTGAAAAGGTCATCTATTTTAGGTTTTTTGCAAGTCCATCGGCCGCATCAGCAATCGTCAGATTCATATCAGAGTGCTCTTTCAACAATCCAGATGCAATCTCAGGAGCTTTAATCACTTTTTATGGCGACGATCAAAGACTAGATCTTTAGTAGTTTCCTTGGAAATATAAACTCATCTGTTTGCTCCCACACCAAAATAAGCAATAAGAGATTGATGCTGTCTATGGAAAACTACACAGATCTATGTCTCAGATCAGACATACCTTGAGAAACACAAAGTCTTCACATCATGCCACCGAGGTTAAGAGGGAGAGCAACGGCCTCAAGCTGCCAAGCGAACCCTCCTCGTCAAAGCTCCTCCTGTGGAGGACCATATTCCTCCTCATCAGCTGGATCACCCACAACAGCCTAATCAAGCACCTCCCAAAGGAGATGCACCAGGGGGCTCCCAACAAAGCCTTCATGAACCGCGCCATGAACAGAACCCTCTATACAACCATGTCTTAGTCTATTCTGCCGCAAGTCACTCCATGCCCTCGCGAGGTCCCTGGGGGTCAAGATATCTCCATCAAGTCAACAACGCTACACAACTAGGGGTCCAACCTACGGGTCCGTTTGGACAATAGGCATTCCCGGGATGAGGCCTCCTACTCAGAATGCCAGGAGAATCGGAGAAGCAATTCTCCTCGAAGGTAGAGGTCAAGACACTCCTCCTCTCATAGCGGGCGCAGTGCAGAAAGAAGCCCGACATGTGAGAGTCAAAAGCAGCTTGATAAGAACAAAGAGCAAGATTCCCTAGTCACTAGTACCTAACTGGAAAACTTAAAGCACAATATCCTCCGAGCCATCCGAGGTATTCATGATCAGGGTCGACACTCATGGAGCCATCATACTCCTTCGAAAGAAGAAGGATCCAACGACTCAACTAGATCCAATGGGAAGGACGACAAAGTCCTTCACAGCATTCGAGAAGTAGAGGATCGCTGGAACAGATAAAACATGAAGGAAACTGCTCTAGCAGGGCTTACCACCCCAGTCGATCTCCTTTTAGTAAATCCATCCTCGATGCACTCATTCAAAAGAACTTCAAAGCTCCTCAGTTTGAATCTTACGATGCCGATTCTGACCCGGCTGACCATACTAAAAGTTTTAAAACTATCATGATGGTCCATAACGTCACTGAATGCGGCCATGTGCCGAACATTCCCTGCAACATTGAAACAGTTAGTGAGGGAATGGTACTCTCGCCTTACTCCATAGTCGATATTCTACTTCGACCATGTCATGTCCCGCTTCCCAAAATACGGGAATACGAGCACGTGACATGGCCCAGCAATGATTTTAACATCATCCATAAGCTGTACCAGTCTTAACTCAACAACATGAAGGAAAATAATCACAACCATGCAGATAAATATAATCACATAAACAGAATAAAATTCAATAACCAAATCTGGAATACAAGAACTTACCAAATAGCTCGAGAATATGCAATGCGGTAACAGTTCGACGAGTTCCTTTCGGTTACCCATCATTGTACCTGTATGACGTAACTCAAGAGAAAGAGAAAGAGAACCCGTTAGAGCAAGCTTCGGGCGACAAGTAGTAGAAAGCAGTAAAATGAGAAATAAAGGACTATATAATAAGAACAGAAATTGGAACGATATTGGAGTCAATAAATGATAAACGGTAACAAAATCAAAAGTTGATAATCTATAATTCAGAATCAGGAATCAATGTTTAATAACTAGTATTCAGTATTAGTGTCAATGTTCAATGTTCATTTATGTCTATAAGTCTATTATTTATTTTAATTCTAACCAATGCACGTACTATTGCATCCCATACTACAGGTTTCAAGCATACAATTAATTTGATAGATTCTATAGATCATGTACTCGGTAACGATATTCAATAATAACCGATAACCGAATCAATCGAGATACTGTAGTCAGTAATCTACAATTAAACGATGACCGATATGACCAATAGACCAACAGACCGATAGACCGATAAATAGGGAAACACGGGCCCCTCCTCCGAGTACAGTCACTATGTCATCAACTACCCTAGTCAACCCTTAACTCCGGCTCGATTAACATTTTATTAACAGTCATTTATGAACATGCATGTGATCAATGTGGGCGATGATATCCACACTCATGCAACAGGTACAATCGATGAGACCAATAGCACTAGTACAATTTCAAGATGATATCAAAACTATACAATACATGAAATACACATGGTACAATTTATTAAATGTGGAAAACACAGTTTGTATGCAAAACATAACAATATATGGACTAAGTGTACTACGATTTCTGTGTGCAAGATTTTAAGTTATTATTTCAGGAACCGGGTCAAAACCTCAGTACGAACTTGGACAATGACAAGGCAGTATATTTGAAAGTTCCATAATACAAATAGCTTACGGTTAAAGTTTTATTTCAATAGCAATGGCACGATAAGACAACTATGAATCAGCAGCATTATACAATAAAGAAACAACGGAGTTCAATTAAATGTGATATTCAAATTGCTTATTACTTGCCAGATTTCAAAAAGTGTTTTCTTGAACTAGAAACAATAAAAAAATAAGTTCAAGAGACGCTTGCCTGTTACTTGGTTAATTCGAATAATTTAGAATAACGGGATATGAATCCCGGGTGACGATGCAAAGCACGTGCGAGCCACGTACAAAATCGAATAGCAAAGCACACAAGACCAACAGCACAACAGCAACAAGATCAACAACACAACAGCAACAAGATCAACAGCACAACAACAACAAGATCAACAGAACAACAGCAACAAGATCAACAGCATAACAACAACAAGATCAACAGCACAACAGCAACAAGATCAATACCGGATCCCTCCCAAACACCGAACACCAAATTCAGATCACCCCAGACAAAATAGCAAACACACAAATCCACCAATCCTTCTCCTTCTTGTCCAAAGCGATAACGAGAGAAAGAGAGCGAGAGAAACTTCGGCGATGACTGGCTGAGTTCGGGACGACGAAGACACCACGGGGAGGTGGCGACTTGCGACGACGATGAGCAGCGGTGACACTGCGGTCGGGAAGCGACGACAGCGGTGCTCGAGCGACACCCTGTTTCACTCCAAAACAGGGGGGACGAAATGACAGGAGGTGATCAGGGCTTGGATGGCGACGATGACTAGGGGGATCTGCGGTGGTTACGGGGGTGAACGGAGAGGCGAAGGCGAAGGTGGGTTGATGGGTTTCGGTGAAGTCAAGTTCGAGCGATGGGGATGATGATGAAGGCGACGGGGATGAGATGGTGGTGACGATGGGATGGAGGGGGCGACGAGGATTTGGTTCGAGGTGCGGTAGAGGAGAGGTTGGAGCAGTGGGTTTCGGTTGAGCGCGAGGTAGGGGGTGAGAGGGAGCACGGGAGGTAGGAGAATGAACAGGAAGTGGAAAGGGGTGAACAGTAGTGGGAGCGGCGGGTTAGCACAGGAATAGGAGGGGTAGGGTTATTAGGTTAGGGTTAGGTTATAGGATTACTATATATAGGGTGTTTATGAGTAGGTTTTGGGCTATTGGGTATACGGGTTAGATCCAGTGAGAGAATGTGGGATATAAGGTATTTAAAAATTCAATAAGAAATTAAACCAAGAAATAGACCATAGGGTTTTTAAAATGTACATATAAACATGCATTAAAACAATTAATGAAATACAAAAAGATAAGTATGTTCGGGCTTTACAATAATAATAATAATAATAATAATAATAATAATAATAATAATAATAACGATAAAAAAATAACAATTATAACAATTATATTAACAATAATTATAACAAAATAATAATACTAATAACAATGAGAATAACAATAATAATAACAATAAAATAACAATAATTATTACAAGGATAAAAATAACAATAACAATAATAATAATAACATTATATAATAAAATATAAATTCATTAAAATAACACAAATAGCAGTAATCGATCAATAAGAATAGAGAGATAAAAATTAAAATATACCATTATTCGAGATAATTAAAATTTTCGATTAGAAAAATACTTTAATAAAAATCCAAAATGAATTTAACACAAGGTAATTATAATTAATCAAAATACAGAAAACATTCGGAAATGTTTATTTACGAAAACGGGGGTTACAATCCTACCGACCTACAACAAAATTTCGTTTTCGAAATTTGCATAGGCGGTAAATAGGACAAGGCAAAAGCAAACTGTGGGATACAAAACAGAAAATAAAGGGGAAGAAACAAATGGGTGGCAACACTAGAATAAGAAAATCATGGATAGGGATAGAGTGATCTAGAATGGTGTTGAATAAGAATCCAATGAATGATGACGATATAAATGTATGAAAGGAAAGCAACGATATAAATGTATGAAAGGAAAGCAACGGTGCAACGAATGGGAAGCAATCAGAGAATCTTGAGACTTGTGGGTTATGGGTCCACCACACTTCTGCTATGCAACTCTGATGGTGATGTCCCAAGCAACATACATGTCGTTGTAGGCCACATGACACCATCGACGAACCGAGCAAAAAGACAAGAATGAGACATCAGGATCAAGGAGAGGGCTCAAGAAAGATATAAATAAATAATGCAAAATGAATATAAAATTTGGCTTCAATTTAAATAATTAAAAGATATGCTATAGATCAAAACTAATGGGCTTTAACAAAAATAATAATAACAAAAAATGTTAATAATAAAAATAAATATATCAAGAATAATAGAATAATAATAACAATAATAAAATAATAATAACAACACCTATTAATAATAAAAATAATAATATCAATAATAATAAAGAGAATGATAACAATAATATTAAAAATAATAATAGCCATATATAATAATAACAGTAATAAAAATCGTCATAATCATACTGGTAATAATAATAATAAAAAAATTAAAATGTTAACAATACTACTAATAATGATAATACATACATGACAAAATAGGATTCAACACATTCATGAAAATAATGCAATAATAATAATAATAATCATAACAATAATAATTATAACAATAATAAAATATATTAACAATACTGGTAAGAATAATAATGCACGATAGGATATAATTTGGGTTCAAATATTTTGTGAAAGTGTTTAAATATTAACAATAATAATAAAGATAATGAAAACAATAATAATAACAGCAATAGTAATAATAATAATAACAATAATACTAATAACAATAACGAAAACTATAGCAATAATAATAATAACATTATAAAACAAAATAAGAATTTGGCTTATCAACTCTATAAATAAATCAAACATGAATATATATAGTCGATCAATTATAAATGGAAAGTGAAGTCAAAATACACTATTAATCCCCAATGGTAAGAAAATAGGAAGACTATTCACATAGAATAAGAAGTCAAAAGTGAAGAGATAAAACCCAATATAAAAAGGTTGATAACCATACAAACAGCAATGGAACACAAACTTTAAAGGTTATAAAATAAAAAAAAAGTTTTGGGGAAAATAACCAGTCAAGATACATAGAAATACGAACAGATTTAGCTAAGTAAAGAAAATATTAATAACGATGAATGTAAAGGACATATAATAATTAGTAAATGATGACATTATAATCAATACTCGAAAAACATATTAAAGGGTAACGAGCAAAATAAACCAAAATATATATATATATACAAGAAAACTTAAAAGGAGTTCATTAAATATTACAAAAGTAAGCGTCAAATCATTAATTAGGATGTGGAAACAAAAGTAAGTGAGAAACCTTAAAATGTTAAAAAATTGGAAAATGGTGGCAATAAATAGTAATTCACAAAAGAACGAAAACTTAGATTATAGTGGATGTTCTCAATCTTAACATAAATTTAAAAAAAATTGTAAACACAAAATAGAGTAAAATTAACTATACTAGTTCAAATTGTATGAAAACATAAAGTGTAATTTTATAAACAAAATGTCATAAAGAAAACATAAAGTGTAATTTTATATAAGTAAAAAGTCTTGAAATATCAATTAGCAATTAGGTAGAAAACCTTGCCTCCTTAACATCAAGTTGTATGTTTGCCTTCACGACATCAGGTTGCAAGTTGCCGTCTGGATATTCGGTTGCACATTTTGCCTCCTCGACATCCAGTTACAATTTGCCTCCGTTGACATCGAGTTGCATATTTGTCATCTTAACATTAAGTTACACCGAAATGGTGAAATGGAAGGTGTTACCTTCCATATGCACAGGGATATGGGACATTTAATTTAAGTATGATGTTATGTTTTGAAATTCGTGATATAAAAATAGTAGAAAAGCAAGAAATGAAGTTGAAAGTCATACAATGGAATATCAAAATAGATGTATAGATTATAAATATCAAACACAATAGTACATAGCAGTAGTAGTGAAAATAATTTATAAGAGTATGGAGAAAAACGGAATGAAATACATGCATATGCACAATGCAAATGTGAATGAGAAAGTAAATATGCAGTGTAGCAAATTTACACAATAAAAATATCATAAAAATATACAATAATGTAGGAATTAAACAAGGCTCTAACATGTCGTTGAAGATCCACTAATGCCGATCGACGAACCAAGCGGAAAGAAAAGAATGGAAAACTTCAGAATCAAAGGAATATGAGTACAAAAGAATAAAATTATGCCCAGTAAGGAATCAATGAATGTGAACGAATGGAAGGGACGAAACGATTAAGAAATGAAGGAACTGAATATCAAGGGATCAAAAGGAATCAAATAGGAGGAGTATCCAAATAGATGTTGGTTATTACATGTCCATGTGATTGACGTGGTACGTATATTATTGAGTTAGACTAGTTAAACCCAAACTAATCAGGGTCAAATCCCAAACTAGTTAGAGTCTAACCTGGCTAAACCAAACTTGACTAACCTATCAACCGAACATGACTAACACATTAGCCAAACCTGGCTCTGATACCACTAAAAACCTTGTCACACCCTGTTTCCCAAAATACGGGAATACGAGCACGTGACATGGCCCAGCGAATGATTTTAACATTATCCATAAGCTGTACCAGCCTTAACTCAACAACATGAAGGAAAATAATCACAACCACGCATATAAATATAATCACATAAACAGAATAAAATTCAATAACCAAATCTGGAATACAAGAACTTACCAAATAGCTCGAGAATATGCAATGCGGTAACAGTTCGACGAGTTCCTTTCGGTTACCCATCACTGTACCTGTATGACGTAACTCAAGAGAAAGAGAAAGATAACCCGTTAGAGCAAGCTTCGGGCGACAAGTAGTAGAAAGCAGTAAAATGGGAAATAAAGGACTATATAACAAGAACAGAAATTGGAACAATATTGGAGTCAATAATGATAAACGGTAACAAAAACAAAAGTTGATAATTTGTAATTTAGAATCAGGAATCAATGTTTAATAACTAGTATTCAGTATTAATGTCAATGTTCAATGTTCATTTATGTCTATAAATCTATTATTCATTTTAATCCTAACTAATGCACGTACTACTGCATCCCATACTACAAGTTTCATGCATACAATCAATTTTGTTTAGACTATGGTGGTAGATTCTATAGATCATGTACTCGGTAATGATATTCAATAATAACTGATAACCGAATCAATTGAGATACTGTAGTCAGTAATCTACAATTAAACGATGACCGATATGACCAATAGACCAACAGACCGATAGACCGATAAATAGGGAAACACGGGCCCCTCCTCCGAGTATAGTCACTATGTCATCAACTACCCTAGTCAACCCTTAACCCCGGCTTAATTAATATTTTATTAACAGTCATTTATGAACATGCATGTGATCAATGTGGGCGATGATATCCATACTCATGCAATAGGTACAATCGATGAGACCAATAGCACTAGTACAATTTCAAGATGATATCAAGACTGCACAATACATGAATACACATGGTACAATTTATTAAATGTGGAAAACACAGTTTGTATGCAAAACATAACAATATATGGACTAAGTGTACTACGATTTCTGTGTGCAAGATTTTAAGTTATTGTGTCAGGAACCGGTTCGAAACCTCAGTACGAAGGCAATGACAAGGCAGTATATTTGAAAGTTCCATAATACAAATAGCTTACGATTCAAGTTTTATTTCAATAGCAATGACACGATAAGACAACTATGAATCAATAGCATTATACAATAAAGAAACAACGGAGTTCAATTAAATGTGATATTCAAATTGATTACTACTTTCCGGATTTCAAAAGGTGATTTTTTGAACTAGAAACAATAAACAAATAAGTTCAAGAGATGCTTGCCTGTTACTTGGTTAATTCGAATAATTTAGAATAACGAGATATGAATTCCGAATGACGATCCAAAGCACGTGCAAGTCACGTACAAAATCGAACAGCAGAGCACACAAGACCAACAGCACAACAGCAACAAGATCAACAGCACAAAAACAACAAGATCAACAGCACAACAGCAACAAGATCAACAACACAATAACAACAAGATCAACACTGGATCCCTCCTAAACACCGAACACCAAATTCGGATCACCCCAGACAAAACAGCAAACGTGCAAATCCACCAATCCTTCTCCTTCTTCTCTAAAGCGACAACGAGAGAAAGAGAGCGGGAGAAACTTCGGTGACGACTGGCTGAGTTCGGGACGACGACGACGACACCATGGGGAGGCGGTGACTGGCGACGACGACGAGCAGCGGCGACACTGCGATCGGGAAGCGACGGCAGCGGCGCTCGAGTGACACCCTTTTTCACTCCAAAACAGGGGAGACGAAACGATGGGAGGTGATTAGGGCTTGGATGGCGACGACGACTAGGGGGATCTGCGGTGGTTACGGGGGGGAATGGAGAGGCGAAGGCGAAGGTGGGTTGATGGGTTTTGGTGAAGTCGAGTTCGAGTGATGGGATGATGATGAAGGCAACGGGGATGAGATGGTGGTGACGATGGGATGGAGGTGGCGACGTGGATTTGGTTTAGGGTGCGGTGGAGGAAAAGTTGGAGCAGTGGGTTTCGGTTGAGCGCGAGGTAGGGGGTGAGAGGGAGCACGGGAGGTAGGAGAATGAACAGGAAGGGGAAACGGGTGAACAGTAGCGGGGGCGGCGGGTTAGCACAGGAATAGGGGGGTTAGGGTTATTAGGTTAGGGTTAGGTTATAGGATTACTATTGTAGCGCCCTGAATTTCATTTACTGGGAAAACGAGACACGAGCTAGGACATTTTCTTCAATTAGTCACAATACACAGAAAAACATGAGAATTTAAAATTTTTTATTCAACACCCAATGTATTACAAGTTTGGATATTATACAACTGCAATACATTACAATAGTGTTACAATATTACCTTTACATTCCCAAGTATTACAACCTTCAACAACTTACATCAGAGTACAAGGAATGAAGAACAACACTTGGTAACTCTCACACGAGTACTTCTCAACTAATAGATAACCCACATACATGTTACAGCGGAACTAAACATGACACTGACTCCTCGCTTTCCTTGCCCTGAGTCCTCCTGAATCTCGCACCTATACTTCTGCGATCCAGTACCTATTGAAGTGGGGACGTGAGTATTCACTGACGCTTTAAGGCTGATAACATAGCAGCGAATCTCCCAAACAACATACAAAAATATGGCAATTGTGTCGGTGTAGTTTAAGTGTTCGTGAGTGCTATGACTAGAATCTAACGCGATATTTAACTAAAACTAGGATGCTCTTATTCTAATGCCAGCAAGTCCCCGAAGCAACATGCAGCCCATACAACATGCGCCCCATCTCAAAATGTTTCTCTATAAATAGGGATTTGAACCCGCGTTATGAATTCTAATTGTACACAACCTGTTCCTGACAGATACAACATGATTGATGAGGTTTCATACGTGGTCAAGTCCTACCAAGGCAGTACGCTCATGGTTTTTATGTTGCCACTGCTACCCGGCTACCCGGACCTCACTCAAAAGACAGACGAACCCTCAGGGTTTCTGCCAACAGAAGAGCCCCCTGCCGGCCCTAGCCAGACCGTAGTCCATGGCCTGTTCGTATCCCCGGCATAGGACCCGACGGAGTTCCGGGGTGCATCCCCTAGCTCCGCCCGCCTTATCATGGCACTTCAGGAATTAACAGTGTAAGATACGCAACCCGTGCTCCCAACTCGTGAGACGCCACCGTACGTATCCCTTTGACGGGAAGGTACAACCCAATAACACCACCTAAGGCCAGCCCCAAGGGACAAGTTGGTTGTAATGCGCCCCCTACAACCAACTCCTCTCCTTCCGGCAAAGGGTCTAAGTAAATGATCTTTATAAGTCACTACCCTAATGATGACCCTGACCCGAACAATCCTAGGAATGACAATATTATAAACACAACATGCTAGGCCTTAAATTAAACTTCGCAAGACAACTCTACTAGGCTGCTCAACCTAGACTTACCAGAACCCCTCAGGATCCGGTTCCTGGCCCAACCACGACATGGATACAACTTAAGTAGAAGCTACTACAAGTTAAGGCACGAATAGCTACTAGATTTAAGCATGGATGTCTCCTACTACTTTAAGCATGGTTAATTGCTATAACTTAGCATGAGTACTAATAATTTTGCATGGTATACAATCTTATCCATTCCTACAATAATCCTAAGCATGGTAGGTAATTCAACATCAATCCTACACGTCCCTAAGCATGGTATATGACATACCATGAATCTACAACATCCCTAAGCATGGTATTCAACTTCAACATTTATCTATAACAATATAAGCATGTATATATACTTAGCATCAATCTACAATATTCCTAAACATGGTAGATCAATTCAACATTAATCCTACAACAATATAAGCATGTATATGTACTTAGCATCAATCTACAACAACTAGTCATGGTACATAACATAACCATCAACCCACAACACTCCTAAGTATGAATACGATTTAAGCATGCACTTATAACAAGCTTAAGCATGAATACTTACTATGATCTAAACATGAAGCTTTACTACAATTTAAGCATAAGTTATAACTTAAGCATGAATACTTACTTCTTAGACCATGTATCTCTACTACCACCTTCAGCATGGATCTCCATTACTTAACATGATTAATCACCACAACCCAAGCATGGATATATAATTAGCATGAATCTTGCTATATTCCTAGGCATGGTAGATACGCATTAATCCTACAAAATCTAAGCATGGCATATAATTTCTCTACAACCATTCAACATGGTATGCTACTTAAGTATTCAACCTAAGCATGGTATACGTTTCAAACATAAACCTACAACATTCTAAGCATGGTAAGGCTACTTAGCATTAATCTAAGCATGGTAGTTGATTAAACATAATCTTACACAATCTTAGCATGGTAGGTGATTGAATATTAATCCTACACATTCCTAAGCATGGTATGTATTCCAAGTAGAGACCTACAACATTCTAAGCATGGTAATACTACTTAGTGTTAATCTAAGCATGGTATGTATTCCAAGTAGAGACCTACAACTTTCTAAGCATGGTAATACTACTTAGTGTTAATCTAAGCATGGTATGTATTCCAAGTAGAGACCTACAACATTCTAAGCATGGTACTTACTTCAAGCATGGATCTTTTATCAATACTTAAGCATGGAGGTACAATCTTTCTACAAAAATATAAATACAACATAAACTATCTAACCATGGATATCTACACAATGGGAGCATGGGTTATCACCATACTCCTAACCAAATGTCCTTTACTATTTCAACATAAACATACACATCCACTATAATTTTAGTTAAACACAACATCTACTACAATCTCATTTAAACATAAACATCTATTACAACTTTATTTAATCACAAACATCTACTACAACTACTTTATTTTAAACATAACATCTACTATAACTTCATATAAACATCTACTAAAACTTTTTTGTTTAACATAAACATCTACTAAAACTACTTTATTTTAAACATAAGCATCTACTACATCTTTACAACAACATAACCATCTACTACTACTTCATAAGCATCTATTTCTTATCGATTACTAGTCAAACATAAAAGAGATCTTTTTAATCATTCTACAGCTAACAACTTAGATCTTTTTCATAGTAGAATTAGCATCTAAAAATGGGTTCTTTTTAGTTAAGATTAATAAAAGGAACTAAGCAAAATAAAATAAAGTAAAGAATCCTCCATTTTGGTTCAACCAAACATATGCATATTTTTTTGTCCAAGAGTTCAAGTGTATGTCCTACAACCCAAAATGGTTGTATACAAAGTCCATATGCTTATGTGTATGAGTCCATGTCAAGTCCTACAACCCCAAGTGGTTGTATAATCACCATATGCTTATGTTTATTTTAGTCCCATTAACAACACAAGAACAACAACTACTACAAAGATTCAATCTTTATGTCTATTTAGCACTACCACTTGTTTCCATTTCATTTCATGTGGTTATTACTTTTAACCATCCACAAACATACAAATAAAAACTACATACAACAACACCATCACAATAAACCACCCCCAAAGGAACAAAAGAAAACAAAACAAGGAAGGTAAGAAGAAGAAAAACCAAAACAACAAACTCAATAAACCAAGGAAAGTGGAGAAACCCCCCACCTAAAATTTCTTTGATGGAAGGACTTGCTAGCTATACTTCTCCTTCCCCTAAGCTTCTAGGAACTCCTATGAAGACCTACAAGAAAACTCTCAAGTTAGAATGGGGTTCTCTCTTTCTTTTCCTTTCCTTTCTTTTGTCTTTGTTTTGGTAAAAAGTGAGACAAGTGAAGAAGGAGGGGGTATTTATAGGTGGAGGAGAGGGTGGAGAGTGCAAAATTGCACTCAACAATTGCACATAACCCCTTAGGGTTTGGGGAGGCCGGCCATGCCTTGTAGACGTGTAGGGATGAGGTGGAGGTATGGGTGTAGGGTGAGGTGGAAGCATGGTTAAAAGATAAGGCTTCTCTAGATGGGTTTTACCTTAATCTTCTCATGCATTCTAAACCCTAGTTTAATCCTCCTAAAATCCTAATAATTAACTTAAATTGGTCATGACAAAGATAAGCACTTTGTCCAAACATACACCTAATTTGCACAATGTACAATTTGCTATAACGCGCGTATGTACGTATATATGCGTATACCGCAAATCTTCGCATAATTCGTATAAAAATAATTTAATTTTGAAAATAATAATAAAATAAATTTTATTACCAATTCGGAGGGTCGCGCTACCAATTCGATGTACTACGGATGTACACAGACCGATATATGCGCACAGATAATGTTTGTGAACAATCCGGGCGAAAATCACCAAAATATTTTAATTTTGGAATAAAAATAAAATAATAATAAAATAATAATTTATATAAGGTAATATCCGTCCGGGATATTACAATACTCCCTCCTTAGAATAGTTCTGTCCTCAGAACTACGTTAAGTTAGGAAAACAAACAAACATCCATACCCTAATAACTCGGGGAAAGAAAGCTTATGCTGCTTTCCAGCTCCCAAGTGGCTCATCCACGAACTGGTTCTCCAAAGAACCCGACTTTTTTCTATTCGGTAGCTACTCCCTCCTTAGAATAGGACATGACCTATGAACATTACTTCCGACTTCCAGGATTCTCTCCTGTAATTTGCTCAAAGCTGACGCTCTAGATGTTGTAATCAACAGAACCAATTCTGGAGTTGCCTCCCGCACACACCTCAACTCTTGAAAAATAATTTAGACAAAAGATTATGATGAACCAAGTTTGAACAAAACAGTTGCCTAGATTTCATATACCTATAAATCCAACTGATTTCAAAAGTGTTACATCATATATTACTCCTTAGTCCAAAACAAATTCAAAATACGACTCTAAGTCTTAGTTGCAGTTCCATACTAGTACTAGCTCTCCTACCTTCTTCAGCTTGCCCTTTACTAAGTGTGAACTCTTACTCTTGGGGGACAGGCTCCTTTCCTTTATTGTCCACCTTCAGGGCCAATATGCCGCTACTATTCTTGTGAAACTGGAGACAATTTGGCCTGATATGACCAATCTCCCCGCATCTGTAACAGACACGCGTATCCATCTGAGGGTCCTTCTTCGAGCACTGGCTCATGAAATGACCTCGCTCCCTACATAGAAAACAACTTTCAGTCTTGGCGCCTCTAAGTTTGGCCTCCGTCTTCTGAGTCTTCCGTTCCTGACCTCGGTCCTCGAACCCGGATGCTGGTGCAGATCTCTTACCTTGACGTCGTGGACAGACTGATTTCTTGTGTCCAACTTCTTTACAGAAATGGCATGTTACAACCTCGATGGTTCCCTGGACTTGCTCCCATTCATACTGCAGTCTGGCCAAGGTGGAATCAAAGTGTTCCTGCTCCTTTGCTAGGCTTGCTAATATAGCTATGCAAGCGTCACTCACTTGCTTAGCTTGTCGACCTCTCCTGGTCCTGCATCTCTTTAGCTTCTTCATTTCCTGGCATATGCTGGCTGCCGCCGCTGTGCGCTGACCCGCACTTAGCTCATGCGGTGGTGAAATCTCCTTTGGCTCTTCAGAATTGTTGACCCTACCGCTTCTTATTCTGCGAAACATCTGGCAGAAAGGAATAATGGGATACACATAGCATCATATTGTGATATTGCAAAATAACATCCATTCACCTCATCACACATAAGACTCGTAGAGAACATAAAACTAAACTTCATTTATCAGAACCCCATATCTTACATAAGCATTATCCTTCCTACACCTATATTACATAGGTAGGAGTCAAAATTACAAAATAACAAAACAGTTTACAAGAACTCAACCGTCTAATCGGTACTGCTAGTGCCCTCTGGTGGGTCCTCTCCAGTCAGCAGCGCTTGTAACTGTGCGACCTGCTGCTGGAGTTCCGCGCATCGGCGATCCATGCGCGTGAACTGTGCCCTGTAGCTATGATTCAGGATCACCATCCTGCGTTGGGCCCTTGCATTGGCGCTCCCCAACTTGGCTACTTCCCTCCCATGGTGGTAGCCCACAAACTCGCACGAGTCCATCTTGCTCTCAAGACAGATGTGGGACCATGCCAGGGTCGAGATGTCGTGAAAGGCCTGCTGGAAGACCTATTCTACGGGGGTAAGCTGGGGAGGTGATGGTACTGGAACCTGGCCTCCTAAGGGAATGCCCCCTACTGCGGCAGCTGTGGGGGCCCCGTCGGCCAACCCAGGCCCCAACTAGTGGCTCGACCCCCTCTAAGATAGGCTCTAAGTCTGAGTCTATCTCGATCACGTCCCCGTGACCCCACTCATTCTCCGTGGGTAATGCTCCGTCCGTCATCCTGCAAGGAGTAGATACAGAAATTAGCATCGATATAGAAATATTATAAAACATAAGTTGAAAGAAACAACAATATAAATTATAATTGTCTACAACTAGCTAACACCCAACTCCTAAAAGGCATCCAAGTTTAATTTTCCTACTGTGTTGGACTGTAAATTGAAGTTAGCTCTGATACCACTCTGTAGCGCCCCGATTTTCATATACTAGAAAAATGAGACACGAGCTAGGACCTTTTCTTAAATTAGTCACAATACACAGAAAAACAGGAAAATTTAAAACTTTTTATTCAACACCCAATGTATTACAAGTCTGGATATTATACAACTGCAATACATTACAATAGAGTTACAATATTACCTTTACATTCCCAAGTATTACAATCTTCAACAACTTACATCAAAATACAAGGAATGAAGAACAACACTTGGTAACTCTCACATGAGTACTTCTCAACTAATAGATAGCCCACATACATGTTACAACGGAACTAAACATGACACTGACTCCTCGCTTTCCTTGCCTTGAGTCCTCCTGAATCTCGCACCTGTACTTCTGCGATCCAGTACCTATTGAAGTGGGAATGTCAGTATTCACTAACGCTTTAAGGCTGATAACATAGCAGCGAATCTCCCAAACAACATACAAAAACATGGCAATTGTGTCGGTGTAGTTTAAGTGTTCGTGAGTGCTATGACTAGAATCTAACACGATATTTAACTAAAACTAGGATGCTCTTATTCTAATGCCAGCAAGTCCCTGAAGCAACATGCAGCCCATACTACATGCGCCCCATCTGAAGCCGTTTCTCCATATATAGGGATTTGAAACCGCGTTATGAATTCTAATTGTACACAACCTGTTCCTGACAGATACAATGTGACTGATGAGGTTGGAGACGTGGTCAAGTCCTACCAAGGCAGTACGCTCATGGTGTTTATGTTGCCACTGCTACCCAGCTACCCGGAGCTCACTCAAAAGACAGACGAACTCTCGGGGTTTCTGCCAACAGGAGAGCCCCTTGCCGCCCCTTAGCCAGACCGTAGTCCATGGCCTGTTCGTATCCCCGACATAGGACCCGACGGAGTTCCGGGGTGCATCCCCCTAGCTCTGCCCGCCTTATCATGGCACTTCAGGAATTAACAGTGTGAGATACGCAACTCGTGCTCCCAACTCGTGAGACTCCACCGTACGTATCCCTTTGACGGGAAGGTACAAACCAATAACACCACCAAAGGCCTGTCCCAAGGGACAAGTTGGTCGTAAGGCACCCCCTACAACCAACTCCTCTCCTTCCGGCAAAGGGTCTAAGTAAATGATCTTTATAAGTCACTACCCTAATAATGTCCCTGACCCGAACAATCCTAGGGATGACAATATTATAAACACAACATGCTAGGCCTTAAATTAGACTTCGCAATACAACTCTACTAGGCTGCTCAACCTAGACTTACCAGAACCCCTCAGGATCCGGTTCCTGGCCCATCGATCCAAGACCCCGGCCATGCGAACATACATGCATGCCACTACCCTGAACTTGGATTCCGTCTATACTCTGGTTCTCGATCAACCTACACAGGTTAAGATCTGACGGTACATAAGGAGTGACTCCTCCACAGTTCCTTAGGAGTAAGAAAACATATGTCTTGATGGTCGATAGCCCCTAGGATAATAATGTCACCCTAGACGAGCACAACAAACTGGGTACTAGCTAATAAGCTATATACGAGTAACCATAACACCTATGAGCCAACAAGCTACGTATGTGATGACAACGTACATACCAGCTAAATAAGCCGCGTATGAGACAAACAGCTACGTACGGTTCGATCAAGCCGCGTACGAGACAACTATATGCAAACAACCATACAGGTCATCAAACCTAGAAGTAACCAAACGTGCATACTAGCAAACTCGATCTTCTATTATTAGAAGCAACAGAAGAATAGACTAATAGTCTATGATAGGCATTCTACCAATGAGAAGCCCGAAGGCGACATAACAACCTTTATCGAACTAACTATTGCTAGTGGTCTATCCAACCCTTATTACCCATACGGATGAGGAATGTCTCCATGATATGGTCCAATTTCAATTAGGACCTCACACAACTAGAATGCACGGTTTCCTTTCCAAACGAACTAGAACTACATGCAACGAGATTCTTGGTTTCTCTTTTAAGTTAGAATCACCTAGGAGCTAGATGCATGGGTTCATGGTTCCTTTTCAATCTTCCCTTACCATATACAATCAAACATGGTTCTTTAACTAGAAGGCTACGATACCCTATTCAAGCATACATTGTTCTAGCAAGGTAATCTCAACCACGGGATTCCTTCTAGGGATTAACTAGAGATACTTCTCCACACAATATTGCTACTACCATACGATTGGTCCTTTACTAATGCTACAATCATGACATGCTAGTCCTTTACTACGCCACAACCACGACATGGATACAACTTAAGTAGAAGCTACTACAAGTTAAGGCACGAATAGCTACTAGATTTAAGCATGGATGTCTCCTACTACTTTAAGCATGGTTATTGCTATAACTTAGCATGAGTACTAATAATTTTGCATGGTATACAACCTTATCCATTCCTACAATAATCCTAAGCATGGTAGGTAATTCAACATCAATCCTACACGTCCCTAAGCATGGTATATGAAATACCATGAATCTACAACATCCCTAAGCATGGTATTTAACTTCAACATTTATCTACAACAATATAAACATGTATATGTACTTAGCATCAATCTACAACATTCCTAAGCATGGTAGATCAATTCAACATTAATCCTACAACATATAAGCATGTATATGTACTTAGCATCAATCTACAACAACTAGTCATGGTACATAACATAACCATCAACCCACAACACTCCTAAGTATGAATACGATTTAAGCATGCACTTATAACAAGCTTAAGCATGAATACTTACTATGATCTAAACATGAAGCTTTACTACAATTTAAGCATAAGTTATAACTTAAGCATGAATACTTACTTCTTAGAGCATGTATCTCTACTACCACCTTAAGCATGGATCTCCATTACTTAACATGATTAATCACCACAACCCAAGCATGGATATATAATTAGCATGAATCTTGCTATATTCCTAGGCATGGTAGATACGCATTAATCCTACAAAATCTAAGCATGGCATATAATTTCTCTACAACCATTCAACATGGTATGCTACTTAAGTATTCAACCTAAGCATGGTATACGTTTCAAACATAAACCTACAACATTCTAAGCATGGTAAGGCTACTTAGCATTAATCTAAGCATGGTAGTTGATTAAACATAATCTTACACAATCTTAGCATGGTAGGTGATTGAATATTAATCCTACACATTCCTAAGCATGGTATGTATTCCAAGTAGAGACCTACAACATTCTAAGCATGGTAATACTACTTAGTGTTAATCTAAGCATGGTATGTATTCCAAGTAGAGACCTACAACTTTCTAAGCATGGAAATACTACTTAGTGTTAATCTAAGCATGGTATGTATTCCAAGTAGAGACCTACAACATTCTAAGCATGGTACTTACTTCAAGCATGGATCTTTTATCAATACTTAAGCATGGAGGTACAATCTTTCTACAAAAATATAAATACAACATAAACTATCTAACCATGGATATCTACACAATGGGAGCATGGGTTATCACCATACTCCTAACCAAATGTCCTTTACTATTTCAACATAAACATACACATCCACTATAATTTTAGTTAAACACAACATCTACTACAATCTCATTTAAACATAAACATCTATTACAACTTTATTTAATCACAAACATCTACTACAACTACTTTATTTTAAACATAACATCTACTATAACTTCATATAAACATCTACTAAAACTTTTTTGTTTAACATAAACATCTACTAAAACTACTTTATTTTAAACATAAGCATCTACTACATCTTTACAACAACATAACCATCTACTACTACTTCATAAGCATCTATTTCTTATTGATTACTAGTCAAACATAAAAGAGATCTTTTTAATCATTCTACAGCTAACAACTTAGATCTTTTTCATAGTAGAATTAGCATCTAAAAATGGGTTCTTTTTAGTTAAGATTAATAAAAGGAACTAAGCAAAATAAAATAAAGTAAAGAATCCTCCATTTTGGTTCAACCAAACATATGCATATTTTTTTGTCCAAGAGTTCAAGTGTATGTCCTACAACCCAAAATGGTTGTATACAAAGTCCATATGCTTATGTGTATGAGTCCATGTCAAGTCCTACAACCCCAAGTGGTTGTATAATCACCATATGCTTATGTTTATTTTAGTCCCATTAACAACACAAGAACAACAACTACTACTACAAAGATTCAATCTTTATGTCTATTTAGCACTACCACTTGTTTCCATTTCATTTCATGTGGTTATTACTTTTAACCATCCACAAACATACAAAATAAAAACTACATACAACAACACCATCACAATAAACCACCCCCAAAGGAACAAAAGAAAACAAAACAAGGAAGGTAAGAAGAAGAAAAACTAAAACAACAAACTCAATAAACCAAGGAAAGTGGAGAAACCCCCCACCTAAAATTTCTTTGATGGAAGGACTTGCTAGCTATACTTCTCCTTCCCCTAAGCTTCTAGGAACTCCAATGAAGACCTACAAGAAAACTCTCAAGTTAGAATGGGGTTCTCTCTTTCTTTTCCTTTCCTTTCTTTTGTCTTTGTTTTTGTAAAAAGTGAGACAAGTGGAGAAGGAGGGGGTATTTATAGGTGGAGGAGAGGGTGGAGAGTGCAAAATTGCACTCAACAATTGCACAAAACCCCTTAGGGTTTGGGGAGGCCGGCCATGCCTTGTAGACGTGTAGGGATGAGGTGGAGGTATGGGTGTAGGGTGAGGTGGAAGCATGGTTAAAAGATAAGGCTTCTCTAGATGGGTTTTACCTTAATCTTCTCATGCATTCTAAACCCTAGTTTAATCCTCCTAAAATCCTAATAATTAACTTAAATTGGTCATGACAAAGATAAGCACTTTGTCCAAACATACACCTAATTTGCACAATGTACAATTTGCTATAACGCGCGTATGTACGTATATATGCGTATACCGCAAATCTTCGCATAATTCGTATAAAAATAATTTAATTTTTAAAATAATAATAAAATAAATTTTATTACCAATTCGGAGGGTCGCGCTACCAATTTGATGTACTACGGATGTACACAGACCGATATATGCGCACAGACAATGTTTGTGAACAAACCGGGCGAAAATCACCAAAATATTTCAATTTTGGAATTAAAATAAAATAATAATAAAATAATAATTTATATAAGGTAATATTCGTCCGGGATATTACAACTATATATAAGGTGTTTGTGCGTAGGTTTTGGGCTATTGGGTATACGGGTTAGATCCAGTGAGAGAATGTGGGCTATAGGGTATTTAAAAATTCAATAAGAAATTAGGCCAAGAAATAGACCATAGGGTTTTTAAAATGTACATATAAACATACATTAAAACAATTAATGAAATACAAATAGATAAGTATGTTAGGGCTTTACAAAAATAATAACAGTAATAATAATAATGATAACGATAAAAACAATAACAATAATAACAATTATAATAACAATAATTATAACAAAATAATAATACTAATAACAATGAGAATAACAATAATAAAAACAACAAAATAACGATAATAATTACAAGGATAAAAATAACAATAACGATAATAATAAAACATTATATAATAAAATATAAATTCATTAAAATAACCCAAATAGCAATAATACTAAATATATTAGTCGATTAATAAGAATAGAAAGATAAAAATTAAAATATACGATTATTCGAGATAATTAAAATTTTCGATTAGAAAAATACTTTAATAAAAATTCGAAATGAATTTAACCCAAGGTAAATTATAATTATTCAAAATACAGAAAACATTCGAAAATGTTTATTTACGAAAACGAGGGTTACAGACCAACTCAAGGAACTCTTCATAGCACACTTTGTCACCAGCTGCAAGGCTAAAAAGACAAGTGCTTCACTGTTGAAATTAAAGCAAAAAGACGGAGAACTGCTAAAAGACTTTGTCAAATGCTTCATAGCCGAGGCAAGGTCCATCTCTTCCCTGGACTCATCGACGGTGGCTTTCGCTTTCCGCCACAACGCCGCTCACAGAGACCTAAAGGCCTCCCTCATGAAGAAGCCCTAAAGATTTCACCGAGCTCCTGAAAAGGAGTGACAAGTACATCAAATCCAAGGAATCTCTTTCTCCTCAAGGCCAGAAGGATCCACCTTCCGAGAACAAATGGAAGAATATAAGCGAGGAAGAACCCAAGAAGTTTCAGAAATGCATCGAAACTCAACCATGTCCACCTCTAGCACCACGCTTTGACAAGTTCGCTCACGTTAATGCAAGTGTGTCAGCCATCCTCACGGCAATTGAAACGGATGGAATAGTCCATCCTCCCCTCAAGATGGCAACAGCCAGCAAGAGAATAGATAGGAACAAGTGGTGCGCGTTTCACAGAGACCATGGACACACCACCGACAACTACCGAGCCTTCAAAGAAGAACTTGAATATCTGATTCATTGGGGGCTACCTCCCCCAATTTTTCCAAAAAAAGAACAAAGCTGAAACCCCTCCGACATTGGGGTTATAAGCTTCAAAATAAGCCCTTTATATCCAAAGACTCAGAACACTTGGCCATTTTGCACTCCATTCATGGAGAGCCGATGGGGGAGATTTCAACTCCTCCCAAAAAGCCTTCGTTAGGAAGGTCAATTCAGTACAAAACATTCCGCCTGCCAAAAGCCTAGGTGTCCGTGTGTCTTTTTCCTATAAAGATCTAGAGGGTGTCAGGATGCCTCGCTGTGATGCATTGGTCATAAACCTGCACATAGAAAATCACTAGGTATGACGCATCCTTATGGACAACGGAAGCTTTATAAATATCCACTTCATTGACACATTAGACGCTCTCAATCTCTTTCAGGACCAACTCAAGCCAGCGAGCTACACACTCCACAGGTTCTCAGGGCCCACATTCAAGTTTAAGGAATTATCACACTCGATGTGATAGCATGAAAAGCCCCGACTACTCGATTAGGGACACTAGACTTTATAGTAGTCAATATCAAAGTTGCGTACAACGCTATATTCGGCCACCCGGGCCGGGTAGCTTTCCATGCAGTCGCCCTCGCATTTCACATGAAAATGAAATTCTTCACAATAGCAGGTGTAGGCCAAGTTGTAGGAATTCATAAGGAAGCACGAGCATGCTACACTACCACGATGGTAGGCTCAGTTCTTCCACTTGATGCCATCGAACTACCGCCAGAATGGGGTCACATAAACTCCGAGCCCATTAATGAATTGGAAGAGATTCCTTTCTCTCATGAGGATCAAACCAAGTGTTTCCAAATAAGTAAAACCCACCCTCTTCAACTCAAAGAAAGACTCATTGCCTCTATAAGAAGGAACCAAGACTTGTTTGCCTGGACCGCAGAGAGATCTAATCATGAGCCCAGATGCCAAGCTCGTCAAACAAAGGCGCCGCAAGTTCACTTCAGAATGGCTGCATGCAGTCAAAGAAGAAGTCGACAAACTCCTTGCCGCACACGTCATCCAATAAGTTAGCTCCCCGAATTGCTAGGAATGTGGTGATGGTAAAAAAAACTAACGGCAAAAGGTGAATGTGTATAGACTTCACCATCTCACTAAGGTGTGTCTGAAAGATCCATTCCCTCTCCTAACAATAGTTGAATTGATAGATGCCACATCTGGGCATGAACTCTTAACTTTTATGGGAGCCTTTTGTAAGTATAATCAAATCCAAATGTTTCCACCTGACACCCTGAAGACATCTTTCATAACAGATCAGGACCTCTATTGCAATCGAGTCATGCATTCGGTCTGGAAAATGTCGGCACCACCTATCAACGTCTGGTAAATAATGTCTTTAAAAATTAAATCGGCAAGAATGTAGAGTTGTACGTAGACAACATGTTAGTCAAAAGTCTCCGAAAAGAGGACCATGTAATAGATCTCCATGAAGCATTCAATAAATTGCGCAGGCATAACATACGATTGAAACCATCGAAGTGTACCTTTGGGGAATCCTCTGGTAAGCTCTTGGGCTTCATGGTTAGCTAGAGGGGAATCAAAACCTATCTTGGAAAGATCCAAGCAATTTTCAACTTGTCTCTCTCAACCACTGTTAAGGAAGTGTAGAAGCTCACTGGGCACTTATCCACTATAGGTCGTTTCCTCTCTAAGTTCGGGGAGAAGTGCTTCCCATTTTTCAAAGTTATACGGGGAGCAAAAAGTTTTGAGTGGGGAGAGGAACAGAAAACTGCCTTCGAACAACTTAAAGTATACATCGTCCATCCCCCGCTCCTAAGCAAGCCCGAGCCAGGTGAAATTCTTTATCGTTACCTAGCAATCTCAGACCACTTCAGCCCATCTTGGTTAGAGAAGAAGATAGGGTACATAAGTCAATCTACTATGTGATCAAAGTACTCCATGATGTCGGGATTCGCTATTCTAAGATGGAAAATATGGAAAGATGGCATATGCTTGCGGTGCCTATGGCTAGATCAAAATGAGTCTTGTTTCTGTAATGTTATCTGCAAATTTTCTGTATTGATGCATAAAACTCTTGCTTTCATTGATGATTCCGCAGAGATGTTGCTGCTTATTTTGGTGTGGGAGCAAACAGATAGTGAGCTTATATTTCGAAGGAAACCACCAAAGATCTAACCTTTGACCGTCGTCATAAAAAGTGGTTAGAGCTCCTGAGATTGGATTTGGATCATTGGTTGAACACCTTAATCTCAATCTGACGGTTGTTGAAGCGGCCGATGGACCTGCAAAAAGCCTGAAATACTGGAGATAGCCCCGACGATAGACCCTCCGACGCTCAAGTCATATCCAGAGAGAGAAAGAGAGTTTGAGAGAGAAATTTCTGATTACTGATTACCTTCTGACCGAGGGAGAGGGAGGGTATTTATTGGCCTGAGAAACAGTTAGGAGATTGATATGAATTTGTTATCTTATGTTTAATTCTCCCCCTTTCAAGAGATAGAATTGGTTATTCCCATATTTGGGGATAAGAGATTTAACTTACAGCCCTCATAGGCTGGGTATCTCTTCTAGTGGTCCAGTCGCTTTTAATGGGCTTGAAAGCTGCTCATGTCTTGTTAATGATCCTGAAAAAGGTCCAGACTTGTTAAACTAGTCCGTTATTGTTAATCTGAATGTAGAAGCTTTAAGATCTGTGCTGAAATCATACGATCCTAATTTACTACGATTTTTACCATTATTAGGGGAGTACTTGAATGGAAATCGGAAGAGATCATGTGTTAGATACAATGTATGAAAGCCGAAAGGACCGCGGCTTTGCATTGCACGTAGAGTTCATACAAAAAAATGAAGAAAATCTAAGAGTCATCATACTGAAGGCAGTTGTCATCGTCGAAAGAATCCAAGTTTAAGTTTTGCATCGAGATGCGTTCAATAAGGTGGTGCTCATCAAGCAATAGTATAGTCATAGAAAAAGGAAGAAGAAAAGCTTGAATGCATAAAAGTAAGAAAAGTACTCGCCGGTGCGTGGAGGTGGAGTGATTCCAATGATAGCTAGAAAAGGGGAAAAAAAGTAATAATTTTTTTGAATAAAAAAAGAGAATAATATTGTAGACAAGTATTTTCTATTCGTGGACTCATCCATAAATGTTAATATATGCTATATGCATACCGTACCCAATCAAGCTAGCACACAAATACAAAATCATGAAAAATTTAAAAACCATGAAAAAATTAGGAAAGAACATAATACATTTCACGAAGCCATGTCGTAGTTGAAATAATTTTACATGCATGCTTTAAGAAGTGCATCCTGAATAAAAATCCATGCATTGTAGGAATTTCTTTTTCCATGATAACCTCTTAGTTCCTTGGATTATGAGGATGAATTTTCTGAGGCTCACAATGCGCAGGGCGGATGCACAGTACTTTGACTATTGTTGGCAAAACCATCGGAGGACGCTACCTGGGCTACAAATTTTCATTTCTAGGATTAGGATACCTCTCTGATGTTGCTGATTTAAAGGTGGGAACAACATATGTGAATTCTTGTTTATTAAGTGGAAGAGACAGATCCCAGACATATCTCAGCTGCAGATCTGGATCTGAGAAGGGGATTATGCCTGGAGCAAGAGGGGTGGTGCTGCTGGTTGTTGGCAGCCCTCGAACAACTGCACAATGCTTAGAAACACTAGGCGAGATCTCAGTGGCAGGCCCTCCGACGATCTAGTTAGTCACTGGAAGAAAGGAGAGTTAGGGTTCAAATGTGAAAAGTTCATTACCTGCAGAAAGAGGGAGGGATCTGGTATTTATAGGCAGAGAGAGTGGGAGCCATATCTCTAATGGGTCGGGTTGACCCACTTCTGTGGGCCTAAAGCAGCAGAAGGCCCATTGAATCCTCAGGCATGATGATCAGAGATTAGAGGATCTTGAGGGGATTAAATGGCTCTGATTGGGCTGGATTATTTACCCACATCATAGTCCCCCCCACTCCTTGAGCGTTGTATATATTAGCCATCGATAAGTAGTTCATCCTTGCGAGAAGATCGGTAGATAGTGTGCGTAAGGATATGATGGAAGATCCCCTCAAAGAGTGACATGAGGTCGATATTGAGCTCCGTGATGACCGAGCTCTGACCTGTGAGCGTCGAGCATTGCGTGTAAGCCAGGAGCCGGTTCGAGGTCAACATCGAGCGTCGAGTTTTATGCCAATGACATGGCTGGCTCAAGGTTAACGTCCAGCCCCGAAGGCCGAGATTTGTGCCAAAGACATTGACTAGATCAAAGTTAATGCCGAGCGTCGAGCCATTGGAGCTTGTATGAAAGATAGATACTAGCTCAAGGTTCAGGCCGAGCATCGAGTGTGATCGACTTGTGAGAAAGCTAGATACTTGCTCGAGGTTCATGCCGAGCATCAAGCGTGGTCGACTCGTGAGAAAGCCAGTAGCTAGCTCAAGGTTCATGCCGACCGTCGAGCATGATCGACTTGTGAGAAAGCCAGATGCTGGCTTGAGGTTCATGCCGAGCATTGATCGTGGTCGACTAGTGAGAAAGCCAGTAGCTAGCTTGAGGTTCATGCCGAGCGTCGAGCATGATCGACTTGTGAGAAAGCCTATAGCTAGCTCGGGGTTCATGCCGAGCATCGAGCGTGGTTGACTTGTGAGAAAGCCAGTACCTGGCTCAAGGTTTATGCCGAGCGTCGAGCGTCGAGCGTGATCGACTATGAGAAAGCCAATAGCTGGCTCGAGCTTCATGCCGAGCGTCGAGCATGATCGACTTATGAGAAAGCCAAACGCTGGCTCGAGGTTCATGCTGAGCGTCGAGTATGGTCTACTGTGAGAAAGTCAGTAACTAGCTCAAGGTTCATGCCAAGCGTCGAGCGTAATCAGCTTGTGAGAAAACCAGATGCTGGTTCGAGGTGCATGCCGAGCGTCGAGCGTGGTCGACTTGTGAGAAAGCCAGTAGTTAGCTCGAGGTTCATGCCGAGCGTCGAGCGTGATCGACTTGTGAGAAAGCCAGATACTGGCTCGAGGTTCATACCGAGCGTCGAGCGTGATCCACTCATGAGAAATCCATTAGCTAGTCTGAGGTTCATACTGAGCGTCGAGCGCGATCGACTTGTGAGAAAGTCAGTAGCTATCTCAAGGTTATTGTCAAGCGTCGAGCGTGGTCGACTTGTGAAAGATCCAGTACCTGACTCAAGATTCATGCAGAGCGTCGAGCATGATCGACTTGTGAGAAAGCTAGTGAAAAAGGTCTGCTACCTGCAGCTTACTGTGACTGTAGTGGACACATATATTACACGTGTGATGCTGATGCATCGGGTGAAAATCGAGGTGTTGAAATCTTAACCGCCATTAGATTTATTGGATCTGGATTGGGTGGTGGACATTGTTTAAGGATTTCGAGGCGTCATGGATATGCCTATATATCCCTCACTCCCCCTCTCATTTCACACTTTGTTTTCTCTCTTTAATTTGCGGAGCTTCTCTCTCTAGGAAGCACTTAGTTACTGGAGACCCACTTTATGGTGTACTTTTTTGGCAACGATAACATGTTAGTATTTTCAATATTATGTCGAGGGCTTGGTACGGTTCTTCTCATTTATTTCTGGTCAAGGTTCCTTCATACGCCTTTTCGACTCCTCGTCCTGGGAGACGAGTGAGAAGGTCTATGAAGTCCAGCAGCTTCGCAGTCGTAAGCCATTTGTAGTGGAGTCCAGCGACTTGAACGAAGAGGTAGAGGTGGTTGAAGAGGGTAACCCTATCGAGGTTGAGGAAACTGGAGATACCGATCGAGATGTGGGGTACGTGGCAGGAAGAGGGGTCGGTGATGAGGGTGAGGATGAGGTTATGGAAGTCGGCCCGTCGGGTGGCCTTCCTAATCTGAAACCTTTGGCGATGTCGTCCCCCTAAAAATCTCCTCGCATTCGAGGAAAAAGGATGTGGTGGACCCTTCCAAACAGTCTGGAATAGCCGAATGAGTTTCTCCCTGAACATGGGCTCGACATCTCTTATCTTCAGCAACCGGGGTCCATTATGATGTATCTGGACGATGTCGAAGACTTGGTTTGGTATGGGGTGCCACCTTCATCATCGAGTCGACCAAAGATCTGGATAGCAAGACAAAGCTTTACAGATGTGCTGAGGAGCGGCATCCTGCTCGTCCATCCCGCGGCCTAGGAGATCGTGGGGAAATAGGTGCTCACACCGTGGGCTCCCAACTAGGCCGTGAAGGCAGTCAATATGCTGACCGAGGGACCATTAGCGATCAAGATTTGTGGAGCAACTAGCCATGCCTCGCGATAGGGAAGCCCTAGCGATCAAGACTCTCGAGTCCTGTTATATGAGGTGGGCTCAGGCAAGCGTGCTAGTAAGGTTTCTTTTAACTCTGCGACTTAGCCCTGTTATATTTTATTTTTCCATGTCTTAGCCCTTCGTTTGCAGGCATCACTGGCCAGAGCCCAGATGATGAGGCTGCACACCGACGAGCTCCAGCAAGAGGTAAAGAACGCTCAACGGTATGAACGTGAGATGAAGGACCTAAAGCTGAAGCTGGACGCGGCGAGTCCTACGACTGGGCTCTTAAGGCCGAACTAACTTCCATCGCTGACGACCGAGCCCGGGTGGAGAGGGAAATTAGGAAGGCGGCCACGAAGGTGCTGAAGAAGACCACGAACGCCACTGTCATGCCCCGCTTCCCAAAAACACGGAATACGAGTGCGTGATGAAGCCCAGCGAATGATTTTAACATCATTCATAAGCTGTAGGATCGACTCAGCATCATAACAAGAACATAACAAGCGATATATATATAACCAAGCATGCATGAATAATTTATTAGCAACAGAAACAATTGAAATACAATAATAATATCCAAATAGTTTCAAGTCTGGACCAAGTTAAAACTCGGGAACATAAGCCCGTTACAAGTTCTAAGTAATAAAAATTTAAATAACTCAAGAAAAACAAGTGATCTAAGCAAGTCCTTTCTCCACTTGAAGACTAAAATCTCTGCTCACCAATTCAGCAGGTAGCACGTCTCCAAAGTCTGCTTAATAAATATGAAAAGGAAAAGTAGAGAAAACAAGAGAAAACGCCCTTAGTGCAAGTTAGGATCACAAATAGTAAAAACGAGTACAAGTAAGGTGGAACAAGATTTGGAATCAAGAATATAATAGGGTTGCAACAAGTAGTGAGAATTCAAGAAAATTAGCTAACAAGAAGGACAACTTAAAAGATCAGGTTGGGTAACAAATACTAATAGTAGGTCAAGTGACTAGTGAACCTGTAAGGGTATCTAACATCAAATGACAAGTCTCAAGTCTAGTGTCAATTAATAAGTGTCAAGTCTAGTGTCAAGTATCAAGTCTCAAGTCTAGTGTCAAATATTATGTTCAAGTGCCAAGTCTCAAGTAACAAATTGTCAAGTATCAAGTAACATGTATCAAGTTCAAGTTTCATGTTTCAGGTCTCATGTATCATGTTTCATGTATCATATCATCAAGTATTAAGTAAATATGTATCGAGTTCAGGTTTCATGTTCAAGTCTGGTGGTGATTACTATCTAGGTAGCACTTCATGCATCCATTCTTTTACTACATGGTTGCTACAGGCAAATCAGTTACGTTTAGGCCTAGTGGTGGAGGCTATAGGGCGCATACTCAGGTATCAAGTATCAAGCAAGCATGGTTGATGAATCGGAAAATAAATAACAAGTTCACGAAGCAAGTTCGCGAATCCACTAACAAGTTCAAGAACCGCACAATGGGTTCATGAATCAAACAAGTTCATGAGCCAAGTAACTGGCTCCATGAATCGATCAAGATACAACAAGTTCATGAACCAAGTATTGGGAAACACGGACCCCCTTCCGAGTACACTTACCTATATTGTCCACTACTATGGTCTTTCCCTTAAACCCCGGCTTGTTACCTTTATTAATTTTTATCAAACAAGCATGAAAGTGTGCGAAACAAGTCAAGAAATCATAATCATGAACAGGGTTGAAACATTACTAATTAATTCTGAGAAAATTTAGGGATGTTCTCTAGGGTGTCCAGCAACAGCATGTAAAATTTCAAAGCAACTACTTAATGGTAGCATAGTTAAAATAATTTGTAAACTAAAGAAGTGCAGCAGTTTTGTGAATCTGCGACTACCGATATAGCTGCAGTAAAACTGTGATATCTCCTAGACCGTAACTCGGAATTCGAAAATTTCGGAGGCTATCGACATTTAGACATCTATAGCTACATTTACTGTTCAGGGCTCAGATTCTGATTCTAACTTTAAAGGGGTCGAAATAGCAAGTAATGTTCAAGACAGCAACAAGTGTGAATGTCTTACGTGTATAGGTTGCATGATAATTGGTTGTTAGGCATCTAGATTAATGTGTGATACAAATACGGGATAATAATTATCAAAACAGCAAGCAACATTTATTTCTAAACTCAAATGGATGCAAGTTCATCACATATAAGATACAACACATATCTACAAAATCTAGGGTTTTTTAATTTCATATGTTCAAGTGTCTAGGAGATAAAATGAGTCCAAGTAGTTGTAATATAACAATGAAATTGTTGTGACTCTTAAGATTATACAATTGATGAGGATTAATATTTGATCAACAACGACGAGTCAAGAAGGAGTCACAACTATTAACTATTTGCGGTATTTTCAAATTAACGCTTGTACTAGAACAAAAATTTGTACAAGATGAATACTTGCCTTGATTGGATGAGGGCGATTAGATCTGATTATTTGGGAATAACGGGATCAGAATCTCGGCGACACGGCGACGAGAAAACGATCACGATGATCACGATCGGGCACGAATCTCATTGATCAAGATCAAGATGAAGATCAAACGAATCCAACGGCCGAGATCAGAAATAAAGCATATAAGAATTAGAAGGGTACCAAAAGAATAATTATATCATGATTGACAATTGATGAATAAGAACAAAAAGTGGATCAAATGCTTAACTCACCAAGTAGAAGACGAATGAGACGATCAAGGGCCAAGATCAAGTGTGATCGATCGATCGGATGGCTGAGATCGAAGATCAAGATCAAGATGATGATCACGATCGCGATGATCAAAAGAGATCCGACGGTCGCAATTAACATCTTGATGATGATGATGATGATGGTGATGCAATCAATGGCCGGGAATCGATCAATTAAGGTGATCATGATTGCGATGAAACGGACGGCTCACATCCATCATGATCAAACCAATCAACCAGCACACCCATCGGTTGGCGAGATGACGGCCGGCAACTGTGAACAGTGGAGCGACGGTGGAAGGCGCTGCCGCAGGTGGCTGTGGCCTGGCAGCGATGCGAGACAGGGCGGCGGTGGTTGCCGTCGCTGCTACGACCAGGGCTGGCACTGGCTGTTTGCGACGTGGGAGCAGTGCAAGCATTTGAGTTTCGGTGCGCTGGCTGAAGGCGCAGGGGACTAAGGTCTTGCGGCGTCTTTCGGTGCGTCGACTGAGGGACGCAGGGGGCAGTGCAAGCAAGCGGGGCACACGACGGGGAGGAGGCATGACGCTGTTAAGAGATGTTGGCTGCCGCAGAGAGGCTGGCAGGGCATTGCGGTGGGGTCGCAAGCGGGAGGCACAGGGCTGGCGACTTCAGAGGAGTCACAACAGGTTGGCGGGGGCTCACTGGCTGGCGAGCGCTGCAGGAGGGATGGGTTGCGGATGCCGAGGGGAGTCGATGTCTGGTAGGAGGAGGCTAGGGTGGCTAGGGTGGCTGTGTTGTGGTGGGGTTGCGACAGCTGAAGAAAAGATCGGGACGATGGGTCGAAGATGAGGAGAGCTGGAGGATGGGGGAAACGAGTTTGGAAGGAGATGGGAAGGTAGGGGATGAATCGGGAGATGGAGAAGAAGGGTTGGCGGCGCTGTGTAGGGGGTAGTACAGTAGAATAGGTTTAGGTTTAGGTTTAGGAGTTTAAATAGATTGGGTTATTGGGTTTGGGTAGTGGATATTGAATATTAGGGTAATTGAATGGGTAATGGGTTTATTAGGGGTTATTAGGATCTAATAAAGAGATCCAAACAAAATAGATAAATAATAATTAAAAATTAGGATTATATAGTAAAATATATTTGTACTACAATATGAAAATTATTTGAAATGACTACAAATGCAATTAACGATAGAAATGGATTTTTAAATTAAAAATCAAGGGTAATAATACTAATAGTAAGAATACTAATAATAGTACTGATAACAAGAATAATAAAAATGATAATAATAACAATAATAATAATTTTGGTATACATATCAAATAGAATTGGAGATAAACAAGTTTATAAAAATCCAAATAGTAATAAAATAAGATTCAAATAGCCAATAAAGTCAGAATATACTAGTATTCGAAGTAATTATAATTTCCAGTTCAAAAAGATTTTATTAGAAGGTCCAAGTCAAGTTTAAAATAATAACGAATTTATAAATAATTAAAATACGAAAATTATTCTGAAAATATGTATTTGGGAAAACAGGGCTTACAGCCACCATGGACAAGGTCATTGAGGCCCAGGACACGGCGTACAACCGGGCCCTTGAGCATGTCCGATACTACTACCTCGAGTGTCAGCTCGAGGAGTTTCACTATGGCATGAAACTTCCCGTGCACCCGAGGGAGACGATGATGAGGGGGTGGAGTACCACTAGCCGAAGAGAACGTAGCGGGGTCGGAGGACCCCGATATCGATACAGCTACTGATGAAGAGGTGGCTCTCTTCCAAGAAGTATTTTTATATATATACACATTTTTTTCGTTGTATTTGCTGAGCGTGGACTGGCCACCGCTCTTTTGTAAAGATTTTGGTGAATGAAATGACTTTTTGGTCGACCTCTGTCTTTGGGATTTTTTGTGTAATATCCGTGATGTGCCCTTTTGTGATTTGGCCAATTTTATGATGCTCGGAATGATATGCTATTTCCTTCTTTGTGCTAGATGAAAAATCCTTCATGGCCAACCCTCGTGACGCTGAGGTGGAGCGCCTTATGGGAAAGCTGAAATCAATAGAGTCCATGTTGGCACGCTATCTCAAACAGACCAGTGATCGGGAGGCAGCTGTTTCTTATTTCATGAATAGGTCGAAGGAACTGAGCTTTGAGTCAGTAAGTCTAAAGAAAATGATTGTCAATCGCGACTTGGGGAGCGCTGAGACCAGATGGTCGATGTCCGGTACTTTCGCCCGGTGGCCAACATCTCAATCATTCCTTCACAAGGTTATAGTGGAGAAGTAATTAGAGATACAACGGTTGAAGTTCATGATCGGAGTGGGTGGATCCCGAACCCATTCTTTCGGGAGCGGTTGGCCCTCCGTTGGAGGCCCATCTCCGACCTTGAGGCTGGAGCCGGTGAGACCAGGGGACGCCTAGATCTATGTTGCTAGAGTGTCTAAATTAGCGACCTCGAGGGATTCTGGTGGGCTCGTCGGCAAGCAGATGTAACCCCTGTTTTTTTTCATTTTTGTGTATTTTTGACTGTATTTTTCGTTTGATGTATTTTTCTCTCATGTATTTTTTCTGAACCGTATGTTGGATTTGTTTTCAATATATATTCGATTTATTTCATTTTGAGCTCCTTGTATTTGATTGATGGTCTTTTTTTGTTCGTTTTTTTTTGTTATTTTGATCTTTTCCTCATTTTTGGTCTCGTTATCTTTAATTTTATTTTTCTTGGTGTTGTGGTGGTGTTTTGGTTGCCTTTTCCCATTCCCATTATTTTTGATCCCTAATAAGATTTTTAAAGCCAAAGAATTCCCTATCCTATTTGCATTCCTATTTTTATTTGACCCAAAATCCAAAACTCATTTGTATACCTATTACTAGCTACTAATACCCATTACCCATTAGCCCACATCTAAACCCTATATATATCCATACCCTTACAAACCCTAACCCTAATATTAATCCCTCTCCTAATCCCGGCCCCCTACTCTCTCCCTCTCCTTGTCCGACTGCAACCCCCAACCGACCAGCACCTTCACCCTATCCCGGCCTCCCACACCAGGCCGACCACTACCCTTGCCGGCCTACACCCTAGCTCCAGCCACCCATCAACACCAAACCCGAATCCCCTTTCCCTTGCCTTGCCGATCACCACACCACCATCACCAATCATCAAGCTTGCACTATTTGATCCACCTACTCTCTTCGTGGTGTTCTCAAAGTGGTTGCTTGCCACTTTGATCATCGTCGCTTTAAGGAGGTTCGTTCGTGTGGAGTTTTGTTCGTGATTGCTTGGATTTGCGGATTAGCGGATTTTCGTTCGTGGGTTTTGCTTCTATTCGTGATTGCATCATTCTTCATCCCCAAATTAAGGCAAGTAACTTGTAGTCCAATTCATTTGTTTGATACAAGTCCCAAAGTTCACCTATAGTGTAGTTGGGTCTAGAGACAACTCTTGATTGTGTTTTCTTTAATGGGTTTTGTCTCTATTGTGATATTTTGGCTACAGAAGACTCATGACACAAATCTTGACATGAAATAACCTAGGATTCGCCGTTCTTGAATTTTGGATCGTGTATATGTGACTTTGGTGTGATTTTGTGTTTTGGTTGATACCTATGTGAAATTCTTGGCGTGGACATGTTGATAATCCTAAATCATGATGTTTAGGCACTTGGTAGACTATATTTCAAGTTTGGATGTGTTTGGATCAATATTATTGAAGTTATGTTGATTTTGTTTTAAGGGAAAAAATCTGTATTTTTGGCACTGTTCTGTTTTGTTTGCTGTTTTCGACTGTGTTGCAGTCAGTATTTTAATTTCGGTATAAAACATGAGTTTTAGATAATTTTGTCTATTTTCAAAACCCTCTGACCTTGCTTGATTTTGATTTCGTATGACTGAGTTAAGACTGTTTTAGTACAGAGATGTCGATCTTTTCCAGATTCTATTTTTGGATAATTTTGATAACAAACTATTTTCAAGAACTCTACTATACATATTATTTTGATTTAAAACTTTGGTCAATGATTCTTTATTAAGTTAGGGGTTACCCAGGATTTTGGTGGATTTTATTGATAAGTTTTATGTGGTGTTTCATGCTCGTTTCTAAAATCTATACATGTTATATTTTGCTCGCTGTTCTGTAAAGAACCCTATTTTCACTATGGTTCCTTTTACTGAATCAAAAATGTTTGTGAAATGTGAAAGTTAGTAAATTCTATCTATTTTCATATCCCTTTGGAGAAATCGGATTTCGTTTCACTGGTTGCGAGATATCTTATTTTTCGTACAGCAATGTTGGGAATTCCAGATTTGCCAAACTATATTTTCTTGATGCTTTCTTATTTTTGAAGACTAATCTATTTTTCCTGGAAAATTCCAAAACTTTATATTTTGATTCTGGACATATAGGGGAATATCTTAGATTTTTCATGGATTTATTTAATGTGTTTTCATGCCGTTATCCTGTTCTTGAATTCGTTTTCTTGATTTCTGGCTGAACCTATTTTCTGTATTCAAACCAGTTTTGAGTTATGATTTTGTGAATTTGTATATGACTTATTTATATTCTCTGTATTTGGGTGGAAGTCTGTTTTCCAGATCCTTCGACGGATCTAGATTTACTTAGTTGTAACTCTTGGAATCACTATTTTACTACAGTATGGTCTTGCTGTCCTGAACTCAAGATGTGTTTATTTTATTCCTTTATGAGATATCTTGCACTCGTACATGTTTAGTTTGCAACTTGCACTTGTCACATGATCATGCCATGTTATTCTTGATATATTTTGCACATATATATGCTTGTTTGATATTAATAATAAATAACCAAGCCGGGATTTAAGGGACAGATCTAATAGTGGATAATTCAGAAATGTGTACTCGGAAGGGGATCCACTGATCCTACGTGATTACTTGAGACATGATACTTGACACGTGATTACTTGATACTTGCACGCAAGACACGATACTTGCCACTTGCACAACTTGACACGTGATTACATGATACATGATACTTGGAGCTTGGAGCTCAATTACTTGCTTGTCCCCGAGTATACTGCCCTCTATGGCCCACTATGAAATCTAAAGCGAAACTGTTTTGTTGTAGCAACCATGTAGTATGGGCTGCATGAAGTGCTACCTAGATAGTAGTTCACTACAAGACTTGACACATGCTACTTGAACATGATACTTGAACATGATACATGCTTACTTGATACTTGACTACATGATACATGAGACTTGAAACTTGATACTTGATACTTGATACATGAACATATGATACTTGATACTTGATGCATGTTTACATGATACTTGATTTCTTGACACTTGATTTATGCCATGTACACTTGATCACTTTTACCATGCTAGTTGTTTACTTTGACATCACACTTATGCCATGTGCTAGTTAGTTTCTCCATGTGCTTATATCCTACATTATAAGTGACCCGTGACTTGCAATTGACGGGTACTTGTGTTTTCTCTTTTTCTCTTTCCTGCATTTGATGAATTGCAGATTTTGGAGAACCGATTCCAGATGGTATCGGTGACTTGAAGTATTAGTGCTGCATTTATTATTATTTCTTGTATCGTGCTTGAACAATAATTGTATTTGAGACTTGGAATTATTCTTGTATTTGGGCAATGTGACCCAAGACTTGTGTTTTATTCAGATTATGACTATTTGAGGTTTATGTATTTGGTTTCAAGTATTCTTGTTGGTATTTTGACTTATTATGTGCATGTGGTTGATTAATTTGCTTCTGACTCTGAATGTTTCTTGTGCATGTTGTTAAGATTTCTTGAATAGCTTATGGATGATGAAAATCATTTGCTGGGCTTTTATTACATATCCGTATTCTTTTTGGGAAGCGAGGCGTGACAGCATACCCACTCGATTGGGCTCAAACTGGTTTGCTTCAGTTCTAAGGCCCCCCAAGAGGAAGACTAGGCCGAGATTGTAGCAATTGTAATTTTCATACTTCTTGTAACCTGGTTGTACTCATAACTCATGTAGCCTGACCAATTGAATCAATAAACTTCTATATGTTGTAATAAAATGATCCTTCATCTGTTTGAGCACAGCTTCAATCTGAGTGTGCTTGCGAGTTTAGGAAATGGTGGGAAATCCAAGCTGATCGGCGAGGACATAAGAGATTGAGAAGTTCTCTCGTCAGGGCTCGAGGGGCATGTTGATCGTCGAGCGTAGTGCGGCTTGTAAAAAAGTTGGCTGCTGGCTTGAGGTCCAAGCCGAGTGGCAAGGATGTGAGAGAATGAGAAAATCTCTCGTTAGGGCTCGACGGGCATGCCGAGTGTCGAGTGTATTACAGCTTGTAAAAAAGCTGGCTGCTGGCTCGAGGTCCAAGCAGAATGGTGAGGACGTGAGAGATTGAGAAAATCTCTCGTCAGGGATCGATGGGCATGCCGAGCTTCGAGGGTAGTGCAGCTTGTAAAAAAGCTGGATGCTGGCTCGATGAGCATGCCGAGCATCGAGCATAGTGTAGCTTGTAAAAAAGCTGGTTGCTTGCTTGAGGTGCATGCCGAGAATCGAGCGTAGCTTAGCTTGTGAACAAGATTGCTGCTGGCTTGAAGTCCAAGCCGAGTGGCAAGGACGTGAGACGGAAAAATCTCTTGTTTGGAGAAGTAAACGCGAGACATTTTGACTCGAAAAATAAAAGAAACTTCATTGCATTTGCTTGCTTAATTACACAAAAGGAATAGCGCGTAGCGCCGATTACAACCACAAATGCTCCTATGGTCCCTCATGGAACTTAATAAGATGCTATGTGTTTCAAGGTCTCTTGACTATCCTGCTCCCCAGGTCTTCGAGTCGGTTGGTGCCAGTGCATACCACTTGGGAGACCTTGTATGGGCCCTCCTAGATTGGGGCCAATTTGCCTTTCGCGGTGGGGTGGAAAATAGCGAGCTTCTTGAGTACGAGGTCACCCTCCTTGATGTCGGTCGGATGGACCTTCTTGTTGTAGAACATTTCGATCTGTTGCTGATAGATGTTTCTTCAAATGGTGGATTTGTCATGGATTTCGTCAACTAGGTCCAAGTTGGCCCTGAGGTCACTCGAAATGGATTCCTTTCCAGCGGGATGACAGTCTTTATCTCGTATGTCAGGTTGAATGGGGACTCACCCGTAGGGATCCTTTTGGTTGTTCGATACGACCAAAGGATGCTCGGTAATTCGTCGACCCACGGTCTCTTGGGATATTTTTCCAACCGTTTCGTGAGACCTTCAAGAATTTGGCGGTTGGAATTTTTAGCTTGGCCGTTTGACTGGTTATAGGCTATTGATGAGAACTGATGCTGGATCTCGAGGTCTTCACAGAACTTTCGTAATTTTTGCCTGCAAATTGAGTTCCGTTATCGTTGATGAGCATGCGCGGGATCCCGAACTGACAAATAATGTGTTTCCAGAAGAATTGTTAGACTTGATGTTCAGTGATTGTGGCCAAGGGTTCTGCCTCGACCCACTAAGTGAAGTAGTCGATGGCCACTATGAGGAAGCGCCTTTGGCTTGTGGCCTTTTGAAAGGGGCCGACATGGCGAACGGGTTCGGACTGGTAAGTGCCTTAAGTTCTGTTTGGGGCAAGTGTCCGGTCGATGAGAATCTCTAGTAGGGGCCGAGCCTTTTCATAAGATCATGAGCATTTTGCAATATGGTCGACCAATAATAGTTGTGGTTGAGTACTCTCCTCGCGAGCGTCTTCTTGCCCATATGCAGCTCCTCTAGCGCATACTTGGCTTCATCAAAACTCAAACATCGAAGATATGATCTCCAGTCCACCTTAGTGTACGAGTGCTTGAAGAATACATTATTAATCAGGGTAAATCTTTCTGATCAGATTCTCGTCTTCATGGCTTCAGCCGGGTCTAGTGGGAGTTCTCCATCAGCCAAAAACCTCCAGACGGGATTAATCCAGTGCCCACATGAATGCCTGAGTTGTTGCAAAGGACCTCAGGGTTTTTGGTGTTAGGCTTGAGGAGGTTCTCAACAAGGACAGTGTGATCTAGGCCCTCAAAGGATGATGAAGCGAGCTTAGACAATGCATCGGCTTGGCTATTTTGTTCCCTCAGAATGCGCTTGATAGCGATGCCCTCGAAGACTGTTAAGATTTGTTTGACGCGAGCCAAGTATTGGATTATCCGGGCATCACTGGCTTCATAATCCCCAAAAATTTGATTGACCATGAGCTGAGATTCACTGAAGGCCCTCACTCGTCTTGCTCCTGCTTTGTGGGATAGCATGAGTTTGGCGATCATGGCTTCGTATTCCGCCTCGTTGTTGGAGGCCTGAAAGTTGAGATGTAGGGAGTACTAAAGGAAGAAGTCGTTGTGTAATACCCTGAATTTTCATTTATGAGAATTATTATTTTTGTATTATTAATTTGTACGTATTGTGCACGTGCAATCTTGCGGTATAAATTTTTATAATTATTTTTCATAAACAAATGAGTATACATATATATGTCTTTCTATTATCTTTTTATTAAAGCCTATTTTTAAAAGAAAGCATAAGTATTCCTTTATTTTGAGCCCAACTTAATTTATTTTTAAATATAAACTAATTTGGCCCATTAAATAAAAGCCCATGAATTTATTTTCTCTTTTTATTACAACTTGTACTGTAGACAAATTTTTATAAACTTTTTATAAAAATGAAATGTACAACTTTTTAAAATAGGGGACTTTAGAAACACGTGCATTGCACTAGCACGTGTTTGTGCACCCTTTTGAGGCCGGATAGGATTAGGAGGGAAAACCGAGAAGTGGAGTTTGTGGGAGGTAGTTTTGTAGTGATGGTTGGTTACTACAACTTCCCATTGAATCCTAGCCTTTATTTCTTAACTCCTAGAACAATCCTAGCCTTCTAATTGTCCCAAAATTTTGTACAAATACCCCCCATAGCCTAGTTATCCTTACACTTTTCATTCTCCAAACCTATAGTGAAAGAAATTAATCATTAGTAGTAGATTGTTGTGTTGGTAGAGAGTGAGAATAAAAGATTGAGAGATTGAGAGTTGAGTGTGTTGCATTCAAGGAGGCCGGCATCACCCTTGGAGGCTTGGGTTGCACTCAAACAAGGAGAAGAAGCATTCTTTTGGCAGCTCAATCTAGGAGGAGAAGGGCTCTTTCGTTTAAGAGTTGTTGTGTGATTTTTCTCTCCAATTTAGGTGGGTGATTTTCTTACTTCTAACTCTAGTTACCATGCTAGGAATAATAACAAATTTGCATGAAAGAAACTAATAAGAGTACATTTAATTCGAAAAGGACTTGCTAGATGATCAAATTAATATTGGTAGATTGTATGTTAAATTGTCATGATTCTTAATATTGTTGTGCAAATTGCTTGTAGTTATGGATGTGTTAAATTGGGATTGGGATAATGTAGAAATTGAGCATGAATTGCTAGTAGGTGGAATTATTGTTTTATGCACTAAAAGAACTATTGTGGTATTGGTTCTAGTAAATTAAAATTTTTCCGACGCATTAAGTTAATGAAAGAGGGAAAAACAGGGAGTTATAATTTCTTTTTGTGGTTTATAATATCAAAATGTTGTTTGAGAATTGTCAAGTTAAAATATGGTGAGAGTAGTATGGAATTTAAATTATTGTATGAGAAATGTATATTAAATTACTAAAAAATTATTTTAAAAATACTGGGGTGTTAATTTAAGTTAAAATATGTATTCTAGAGTTTTACATGGCTTTTCATGCAAGCAAAATAAAGATAAGGATTTTTGAACATCGAAATGTTTTAATAAAACAGAGAACCGAGTTAATTAGACTTAAGTTGTGTTTGTGACAACTTGAGCTCATAGCTCAAGTTGTCAGTGAGCCTCTCTGGCCCTACTGTAGCATGGTGTGTGGCTCTGTGGTCGCTGGTTCGATACCCTGTGTCCACCTTCTTTTGCGTGCGGGTTGGAAAATACCCCAAACCCGAACAGAGAGTATATAACTCTCTGTCTCCCCTTCTTGTTGCTAGCGCGCCTCGGTCTGGTGGTTGGCGTGTGTGGCTGTCTTCTCTGAGGTTGCGGGTTAGATTCTGGTTATGGCCAGAATATATTTTTGACGAAAAAAATGATTTTTTGGGACTTCTTTGATGTGTAAAAATTCTGAAAAAAATACCTTTATTATTCTAAAATCATGTACAACTATGAAAATTTAATTGGAGTTATTGGACTAGAATAAAATGTATTTCGAGGTGAAATTGTACTTTAAGCTATTATTTTCTTATATTTATAATTTCGTAAAAATGTGGACTTTTCATGAGGTGATTAGTATAGATATTAGAAAGAAAAAGTTGGTGAAAGGAAAATATAATTGTGAGTTTTTATATGGGTTTATTTGTCAAAGAATAGTGTAACAAATGGTGATTTTGTGAAATATTCACTTGACTAGACATTTTCGTAGTATGATCTTAATGGGAAATAGATGTTGGTTTTGGAATACATGATTTATAATTGAACTCCATGTATGATAATTGATTCATGAAAAGATTGGAAATCGTTTAATTGAAAAAGAGAAATGTTCTTGAGTATGACAACTCAAACATGTGAATTTGTGAATTGAAATTGAAAATTAGGGTGCAGCCAAGACTCACACCGGAAATTAAAAGTAATGAGTTATGATAATTGAAACTGAAAATACCAAGTTTGGGTCATTGTGAAATGAAAGAAATAAGACCGGTATTAGTGAGAGGGCTGACTCTAAGAGATTGATTTTGTTCATGATTTCATTAAATTAAGGATTAGTACATAGTGAAGAAGTGATGAAAGTGAGAGAAAAACACAAGTATGAGGGCCTCGAGTCTACGATGTGGGTGTGATTCACAGTTTGTCTTCACGATGCGTCGTGACATGACGTGGGAACTACTCCAGAATTATCGGGATCTTGGCGATGCTTGTGGGGTGTTTGGTGACTGCGAGAGGATCGTGTGCCATGAAGGAGGCTGAATTGTCTGTAGGTTATCTTCACGATGCGTCGTGACATGACGTGGGATTCCCCTCCATTTTTTTTGTACATGAGCTCGTTACTCATTACGCATCTAGGATACTTACCGTAGTTATAGTAGCAGATTAAGTCATGACCAGGGATTGAACCCAACAAGATGAAGAACGATTAAGAGGCTTGCCCTCGGACCTATGTAGTATGGGATGCATGAATCCGAACAAGTGCACATTAGTGTCATGTAATATAAATAACTGTATTAAGGACTAAGTGCACAATTACAACACGACATCAATAGAATATTCCCCTTAGTTTTGTTTGTGAACAAGTTTGTGTTTGTTAAGTATGGAAAATCATTATACTGTTTCCGGCATAGAGAGGATGGCCTTATATAATATTCATCGGTTGAATAAACTGACGTACCCACAGTTTTGTATGCAGGATAAATGGCATGATAAAGATTAAAGGAGAACTGATGCTTAGAGATTATTCAAATGTTATTGTAATTTCAATTCATATAAATGTTGTAATTTTGCTTCTGCTGTAACGTGTAAAGATTCATTTGTAACTCTGATGTAAAGTGAAAAGTTTTAAATTCCTTGTAAAATTGTACGAAAGAAGTGAAAAGATCCTGTGGAATCTCAAATTCAGCTGTATTTGGAATTCGGGGTGTTACACATTGGGTGCTTTGACTATGACGTCGGATTCTCTTCCACCCTCGCAGGATGATCCGTCAACATAGATCTCCCATAATAGTTCATCCTCTCGGGTTCAGATGCTTCCGAATGGTACATTCCATGATGAATTCTGCGAGGGCTTGCCCTTTGATGGCCGTCCGGGGATGATAGTAAATGTCATGCTAGCTCAGCTCGATTGACCACTTGATCAGGGGGCCGGAATTCTCTAGTTTGTTGAGGACCGTCTTGAGAGGTTTGTCTGTAAGGACTCGGATGGAGTGGTCTTGAAAGTACGGTCGGAGTTTTCGAGCGGCCATCACCAACGCATAGGCGACCTTTTCCATTTGTGTGTATCGGAGTTCAGCTTCGTGTAGCATTTTTCTGACATAATAGATGGGCTTCTGGACCCTGTCTTCCTCTCTGAATAATACGGCGCTGAGCGCGTGTTCTGAAGTATCCAGATAGATATAGAGTGATTTGCCCAAATCGGGTTTGCTAAGGATGGGGTTGTCCAGGTAGGACTTCAGCTGATCAAAAGCCTGCCATCGAGAATCTTCCCAATTGAAACTCCCCCCCCCCCGAAGGGTTTTGAAGAATGGGAGTGACTTTTCTCCGGACTTGGACTCGAAAAGAACTCGGCGTATCATGCTAGGACTCGAAAAATTCAAATGAGGTATCACTTCATCAGGATGACAGTGAAAAGAAGTGGTTGAAGCTATCGAAGAATTTTGGCACTAAGAATCAAGCGGATATGCTCACTAAGGTAATGGACAGAACAAAGCATCAGTTTTGATATTCCACTATCAGATTGTCTCCAGGTTAATTGCTGAGGATACTCATAGAAGCATAGGCCTTGAATAGACCAATAGAGAAATGAAAAAAAGTTAGAGACTTCGTGTATATGCCTCCAAGTGGGAGATTGTTGGGATTTGTGAATCTAATAAATGATGTAATGGGTTGAAGAAGACAAGCAAGCGTCGAAGTGGTAGAAGCAAGAAGCAACTACAACAAAAATCAGAGCAAACACAGCAGCAAGCAGGAAAAAGTGCAGTCGATTGCACTTTGGCAGTCGACCAACATGAACAGCAATCATTCTAGCGAGATGTGCATTCGACTGTCAAGCTCTCTATTCGCTCAATGGGAATTCGCAGTCGATCGTCTCTTTGTGCAGTCGACCACGCGGCACTAATGATCTACGGTTGAGATCTAATCTTTTGTAATCATGCATATATGTATGGTGTACAATTATTAAGATTAAGGAATGATAATTCCAAAAGAGAAAGTGAGATCTAGCATATGTTCTTGAGAGAAGAAGAAAAGATAAAACTCTACACCATGTGTTAGGATTATGTCTTGTATACTCGGAATTCCCCAACAAGAGTTGTGGTGAGATTCCTCTCCTTATCACAATTCCCTAACAACTTGTTGATTAGATCTAGAGTGATTGCAATATGTTCTCTTCATTATTCTAGTGTAAATCGCAGGAGTGCCTATGTGCGAGAAAGTAGTCATTGCATAGAGTGAATCTTGAAAAATCTTGTGTGTTCTTATGTGCTTGGTTGATTTATTTGCTCTCGTTTTCTTTGAATAGTTTCTTTTTTTTGCATCTCAGATTGAGTTATTTCACAATAAAACTCAACACTTGCTTAGAGCCCCTGAAATTCATGTACGCCCCTGTTTCGGGGGCACACTAAAGACTTGTACAAAGGAAAGAGGAAGAAGAAAATGTAAATTACTTTATTAAATAATATTAATCTCTCTTGATCCATTACTGCTTGTTGATAACACACAAAAATAAAATGAAGTAAGTAAAATCATATTACTTTATAATGTTAAAATGTTATTCTTATTTACTCAGTTTAATTTGGGATCGTGTATTTTTTCAATCGAATGGCTTGGAATAGTGGGTTTATATAAACTGGTACTTAATATGAGTAAAAATAGTAAAATCGGGAATGTTCAAATTAGGCACGAATCTTAAATCTCTCAAGGATAAAACGGTAATTTTACCTATAAACGGGTTCGAAAATGCGAATTGGGCTTTTTCCAAGCCCGATAATGGGTCTGTTTTACCGAGTCAGGGTGATAGCCCATTATGAACAAATCCAGGACACTCAAAGAGTAATTCAAATTCAAGATTATCTCTAAGAGACGGTTTAAACCAAAACTTTTATCATGAAACAATTTACACTCCCTGGCTTATCCAACAACACCGGGACATAGAGATAAATGATTATCTCTAAAATGTCTCTAAAGGCGACTATAAATACCACTCTACCCCTCCAAAAAAAGGTAATCAGTATTTTTTCTACAAAGGCTCTTTCATAATCTTCCTGATTACTGACTTAAGCGTTAGATGGTTCGTCGCCGGGATCCATCCCGGTGTTTTGAACTTTTTGCAAGTCAACGGAAGCGGTGAGAAATAGTCAAACGCCGGCAAGAAGTCAACAAGTTCGCTTTTTATTCTTTTCAGAAGAATCTGCAAATTATCTGTTTGCTCCCACACCAAAATTAGCAGCAACAGATTTGCGCCATCTGTGGCAAACAGAAAAAGCGATCCAACCACATATCCCCGGTGAAAGTAGTTCCTAGACATGCCTCCAAAAGGAAAAGAGAAGGCAGCGGCGTCCAGCCGAAGAGCCACTCCTCTTCCTCCTCCCCCACTCCAAGATGTTCTTCCTCCACCAGACCAACGAGTTCAGCAACCACAGCTTGAACAGCCTCCTCCTGAACAGGCTCCTCCCAGATCCATGGGGGCTGCCTCCGGGGCTCCCGTCGAAGCCGTCAGGGACAACACTTTCACCATGACCATGTCTCGGTTCACAATTTCTCAACCGACTCCCTGTCCTCTCAAAGTTCTCCAGGGCCGGGAGATCTCTGTTAACTCATTGTTAACCGTCAGCAGGGGTAGGCCTCCGAACTCGCTTGAATGAGAGGAGAGCCCTTGATGAAGTCCCTTGCCCCGAGCACTAAAGGGCCCCGAGAGTTCGGTCCTCCCACAGGCCAAGATCTAGAAGAACCCCCTCCCCAAGGAGGCAAAGGGAGTCTCATCCATGTCGTCAGTGGAGAAGTCTCACCCCAACAAGTCGATCAACACCAAGAGACCGCCGAGCTGGAGGGGCACCGGTCACTCAGGCAGAGTTCCAGAACATTAAAAGAGGACATCTTGCGAGCCCTCAGCATTGCCAAAAGTCATGATCAACGTGCACCTAGACCTCGCCATACCCCGAGTCATGATCAACACGCACCTAGCCCTCGCCATGACACCCATCACGATGGAGAATCTCGAGGGTCGACCCGACGTGACCTGAGGGACGACTCGGTCCATCACCGTCTTCGAGAGATGGAGAGGCGCCTTAGAAGACTCGAACGTGGAAGAAGAACAGCGAGCCAAAAATTTCCACCTGAGCAGGCCTCCCTTCTCCAGGGCCATCATGGAAGCTCCGGTCTCTAAGACCTTCAAGCCCCACCCACTATGAGTCCTACAATGGGGAGTCAGACCCAGCCGATCATATCGAGAGTTTCAAAACTCTCATGATGATTCACCAAGCCTCAAATGGGCTTCTTTGCAAGACCTTCTCAGCCACACTGAAGGGACCTGCGAGAGAATGGTACTCCAAACTGTCCTCCGCCTCCATCCTCTCATTCGAACAGTTTGAGGAACTCTTCCTCACCCACTTTTTCAGCAGCCACCAAGCTGAGAAGACGAGCGCATCTTCACTGGCACTCAATCAGAGGAAGGGCGAGCGCCTGAGGGACTATGCCTGGCGCTTTACCACCGAGGCTCGGTCTATCACCTCTCTCGACCAGTCGGTGGCTTCAACAGCATTCCGAAACAATATCAACCATGCCGACCTAAAGGCATCCCTCGCTAAGAAGCCACCCCGGGATTTCTCTGGGCTCCTACTGAAGTGTGAGAAGTATATCCAGGCGGAAGAATCCCTCCATCCTCATGACCAGAAAGAGCTCCTGTCCAAGAACAAATGGAAGGGAGCAAATGAAGAAGGCACTAAGAAGCTCTAGAAAGATAATAGCCGCCCTCCTCCCCATTTTGAAAAAATCACCCCTCTTAATGCCAGTCTCTCGGCTATCCTCATGGAGGTCGGTAAAGAAAGGCTGCTCCAACTTCCCCCAAAGATGAATACCCCTGGCAAAAAATGAACAGAGATAAATGGTGTCGCTTTAACAGGGACCACGGATAAGACACAGACGACTGTCGGCCCCTTAAGGATGAGATCGAGGCCCTCATTCAGAGAGGGCAATTTGCCAAATTCGTTAGGAAGGACAGAGTTGATCCTCCTCCACCCTGAGGGGCGAACAAGCGAGCTGAAAGACCTACTGAGTCCCCTGACTCTGTACCTGAAGCAATCCTGCACTTTATCCATGGAGGCCCAATGGGGGGAGAGTCGAACTCCCCCCGAAAAGCTTTCATCCGAGAGGTAAACTCAGTACAGAACCATCCTCCACCCAAAGGTTTGGGGGTCCCCATGACCTTTTCAGATAGAGACTTGGAAGGCGTCCGAACGCCTAACTGTGATGCTTTCATAATCAGCTTCCACATGGCCAACCATGAAGTGCACTGAATCCTAGTCGACAACGGAAGCTCTGTCAATATCCTCTTCCTAGAGGCCTTCCAAGGCCTTAAGTTGTCCCGAGACCACCTCAAACCTGCTTGCTACACTCTCCACGGATTCTCCGGGGTTCCAGTGACTATTGAGGGAGTTATCACTCTAGATGTAACCGCTAGCAAAGCCTCAGCCACCCAAATAGAACCAATGGATTTTATGATTTTCAATGTAAAGGCCGCATACAATGCCATTCTTGGCCGACCCGACCTTGCCGCGCATCAAGCCGTACCCTCTGCCTTCCATATGAAATTTCCTACCTCCACAGGGGTGGGAGAAGTCAGAAGGAGCCAGGAAACTACCCCGAAAATGTTACATGACTTCGGTGGGGGGGGGTCCATTCCTCTCTCTTGAAACCCTTGAGCTCCCCCAAGGGAGCAACCAAGCTGTTTCAGAGCCAGTAGATGAGTTAGAAGAAGTGGCTTTTTCCGAAGAAGGTCCGACCAGGATTTCCCAAGTGAGCAAAGTCCTCCCCACCCAGTTAAAGCTGACATCATCCAATGCATAAGAGGAAACTGAGACCTGTTCGCATGGACCACTGCCGATATGCCTGGTATCTCGGAAGAGTTACTCATGCACCACCTCATCATAGCTTCCAAAGCTAAACCTGTCCAACAGAAGCATTGGAAGTTTGCACCGGACCGCCAGAAAGCCATCAAAGAAGAAGTAGATAAACTCTTGGCGGCTCAGTTCATCCAAAAGGTTAATTACCCCAAGTGGCTTTCCAACGTCGTGATGGTGAAAAAGGCCATTAGAAAATGGAAAATTTGTATCGACTTTACAGATCTGAACAAGTCATGTCCAAAAGATCCGTTCCCGCTTCCTAGTATCGATGAACTAATCGAAGCCACTTTCGGTCATGAACTCTTAAGCTTTATGGATGCTTTCTCTGAGTACAATCAGATCAGGATGTTCCCCCCTGATATTCCGAAGACTTCTTTCATGACCGATCAAGGCTTATATTATTACCGCGTTATGCCCTTCGGGCTAAAGAACGTTGTGGTAACATATCAGCGTCTCGTCAACAATGTTTTTAAGGAACAAATCGGGACGAACATGGAGATTTAGGTTGATGATATGTTGGTAAAAAGCATCAGGAAGCAGGACCATGTGGTCGACCTTCAGAAAGCCTTTGATGTCTTGCAAAGCCACAACATGAGGCTCAACCCGTCTAAATGTGCCTTCGGGGTATCTTCTAGTAAATTCATAGGGTTTATGGTTATCCAAAGGGGCATAGAAGCCAACCTAGAGAAGATCCAAGCCATAATGAATATCGTTCCCCCGTCCAGTATTAAGGAAATACAAAGGTTCGCAGAGCACCACACCGCCATAGGGCGTTTCCTCTCCAAGTCAGGGGAGAAGTGTCTCCCATTTTTCAAGGCCCTGAGAGGAACGAAAGGCTTTGAGTGGGGACAGTCACAACAAGAATCCTTCGACCAACTCAAAGCATATCTAGTCAGCCCCCCACTCCTAAGTAAGCCCAAGCTTGGTGAAATCCTTTACCTTTACCTAGCCACATCCGAACAAACCCTCAGCGCCGTCCTGATGAGGGAAGAAGACAAAGCCCAGAGGCCAATCAATTATGTGAGTAAGGTCCTCCAGGATGTCGAACTTTGCTATTCCAAGATAGAAAAGATGGCCTATGCACTGGTCATGGCTACTCGAAAGCTCTACCCATATTTCCAAGCACATTCGGTGGACATTCTTACCGACCAACCCCTCAAGCAAGTGTTGCATAATTCTGAAAGTTCGAGGCGGCTCATGTAATGGCCCATCGAGCTGAGCCAACACGATATCTGCTATCAGCCGAGGACCGCTATTAAGGCTCAAGACCTAGCAGAATTCATAGTGGAAAGCACTATCCCCGAGCCTTACAAGGAAGGCACGGAATCCCCATTCTGTAGCATATATGTCAACGGCTCCTCGTGCGCTGAGGGCAGCAGAGCAGGGGTCATCCTAACTGGCCCAGATGACTTTGTTCTCCAGTATTCGCACCACATCAACTTTCGAACGTTAAACAATGAGGCAGAGTATGAAGCCCTCATAGAAGGTCAATTCCTAGCATGCAAGGCTGGCGTTCAATGCATCAAGGTATTTAGCGACTCCCAGCTGGTGGTGAACCAAGTCTCGGGGGAGTAGGAGGCTAGAGATGACCGCATGGTCAAGTATCTGGTTAAGGGCAAAGAGTTGCTGGCCAACTTCCAAGAAGAAGAAGTCCTACAGATCCCCCGAGAAGAAAGAGGGCAGGCAGATGCCCTACTAAAATTGGCTTCCTCTTCTTTCTAAGGGCTTGAGCACACTGTTTTGATCGAAGTTCTTTTAAGACCCAGCATTGAGGAAGGAGGTCACGAACTAATGGAGATACCACCCATGGCACACGAGAAAAATTGGATGAAGCCTTTCCTCGATTTTCTCGAAAAGGAATCCTCCCTCCAGACCCTAAAGAGGCTAAGAAAGTCAAAACTAGAGCTGAGCGATATACGCTCATTGAGGGAGTTATGTAGAAGCGCTCCTACACCCAAGTAGATGGCAGACCCTACTTACGGTGTCTCTCCCCCGAGAAAGCCCATTGTAAAACCCCGAAATCCATTTATATTTAATTCATAGCACAACATGATCTTTTACTTCAAATTCATCAATTTTACACGGAAATAAAAACTTTTTACTATACACATTGTCTATTACAGAGTACACAGCGGAAATTAAATAAAATACACATGAAATACAACTCTAACATCAGCAGGTTTAATCATGAATATAATCTTTATCATCAATCGCCTTTAAGTCCTTGCCAATTCGAGTCCGGCACTGAAAAATTTATGGGTACGTCAGTTGCTTACAACCGACGCAATGTTCTAAACAACAATCCTCTCTATGCTGTAATATAACGAAATCTCTTACTTTAGCAACCACATACTTTAATGCATAAATGAAGTGTAAAAGAGTCACTATCTTAAATATGTCAGTATATGAAATGACTGAATGCCTAATGCAGATGTTATACTACAATGCCACTAATGCATACTTGTTCGGATTCTATGCATCTCATACTACATAGGTCCGAGGGCAAGGACCTACGTACTCCACATCATAGGGTTTAATCCCTCGCCATGAAAAACTACTCGATAACAAAATCAAGTTTTAGACATTTCACGAGTACGGATTCCAGCCCTGGAGTCCACCGTCAAGCTATACGAAAATCCTCATCGTGCGAACATCCTGCAAGTGCCGCTCAAACCTCGGATAATATTGCAGTTATGCCTCCTATCCTCCCGACTAATCATGATCCCGAAATCCACCGCTCAATCAATCATAATTCCGGATTTAATTGAGGATTGTTTCGCTCCGAAGCAACCACAATCCCGGAATGCACCGCCCGACTGGGTCTATAGTCCCGAAATCCACCTGCCCGACTATATAGACGCGCCCCATTTACGTTTGTCAAAGTTTTATTATATCTCTCCTTAGTGCCTAATCCTTAAGTTTAAATATGAATAAATAATACCACATAGAGTTAGCTTACCCTCCTACCGGTCTTACACAAAAATACCGAGAACGACAACCCATATTGGCCACTTCTCAAATCAAGTATTCACTTTCAACACTTGCCGGTACTTGCATCTCACTAAGCCTCTAGAATCAACAGCTTTTCATGTTCAACAACTTGGGATTCTCATACCCTTATAACTCATGTTCTCAATTTTATTTATTCATATTTCATTCAAATCCTTTCATTCATTCTTATTTATTCATCAATAAGTAAAATCTCAAACTATTCATTTTCACAATGCTCATCTAAATTTTTATCTATACAAGTTAATTAAGATTGAAACACAATCTCTTTGAGATTCATCAATAGAAATTCATTTCACCAATTCTTAACATCTTTAATCACATATATATTTTTCTTGAGTTCAAATCTCCTCTAACACATGAACAGGATCTTTATTTATCCCAAAAATGTAACTTAAAAATAGTGAGAAAATACTCTCAATTAATCTCTTAATATTTCAGAACTTTTATATGATTTTTTCCAATTTTAAAGACTTGAAAAGTCTTAAAAAATGAAAATAAAAACTTAAAAAAAGACACGGATTCAAACCCGTGATCTCAAGCAAGAAACGAGCAAGTCCAACCACTAGGCCAACTCTCGTTTGTGCATATAAATTCTTTGTGTTTGTTAAATACCAAAATACATCCGACTTTATTTTTTTTAAAAAAAATAAAATAAAAACAGAGTCAACTCCCTGGCTCGAACCCACGACCAAAGAGGACCCCAGGGCGCCGCGCGGCGACGCCAGGCGCAAGCATGCCCCCGTTAGCCACCAAGCCAAAGCTTCTCAACTGATATAGTATGTGTTAAATTCTTTATATTTTCATGCTCTATTTTAAATCTCAATTTTCAACTTTCAAACAATTTTCGATTTCTAATCTTTTCTCCAAAATAATAATATCAAAATACATTTCCGAACTCCCAGAATTATTTCTTTACTGATTTTAATCATATTAGTATAAAATTGATCACAAGTCAATAATTATTTTGAAATATAATATTCATATTTTCCAATTTGAAGAAATCCACTATTATCATGAAAGTGTATATTCTTATTATAGCAAATATCATCCTCACTGATTTTCTTTTTATAATTTCTCTTAATACTCTCACAATTTCTTGCATACAAATTACAAGTTTGTTTACACATATGCACAAATCAAATGATCTAATCATGGCATGATATTTGTATATAACCATTTCAGCATACAAATGAAATAAACTTTTAATTCGACAACTTCATTGTATCATGATGAATTTCTCTTTTTTCCATGCAAAAATTTTCATATTTCAATTCTACCAAAAGTTCTAAAATAGAAACATCACATGCATCACAAAGATCAACTAGAACTCATTCTAAATATCAATTTCAAGTGTAAATAAATTTCCTACACATGTAATCTATTTTACTATAGAAAGTAAGAAAGAACACCCTCCTATTATATAGTGTGCTAGTAGTAATCTCCCTTCAAAAGAACACCAAAAATCCACAAAAGCAAAGCAAACTCCCAACGAAACCCCCAAAGCCAGCAAGCATTTCGGCAGCAGCATATATATATATATATATATATATATATATATATATATATATATATATATATATATATATATATATATATATATATATATATATATATATATATATATAATTGAATAGAATATAAGTTTATATATATATATACATGTATGAAGTGTTGGTGATTTTCGGAATTGACAGAGAAAAGAAGAAGAGAAAAGGAGAAGAGAGTGAAGGCCTGGGAAGTGGGATTGGGTAGCTTTATAAGGGATTAAGTTTTAATCAACCCACTAATTAAATTAACTACACACTCACAAAATCAATACCACAAACCCCCACCCCTTCCAATTCATGACCGACCAACCCTTTGGTTTTCCTACATCTGCATGCTTGTGCATGTGCACACACTCACACAATTTATAATTTATTTTTATTGAATAAAAATGGGTATTCTACATGACAAGTGTGTAGGTTTCATTTAAATAATTTTTGTGGGCTATAAAAGAAATTTTAGGCCCATGGGTTTTTAATATAAATTAAATAATACCTTTGTAACAAATAAAATGAGGATAAAAAATGTACAAGACCTTTAGAAAAATTTAGAAATAAAAATGCACATAAAAATATTTAAAATATGAAATAGATTTTATTAACGGGGAAATGTTTGTAAATACTCAGAATATAACATACAAAAAATATTTATTTTGATAACGTTACGGATATTTCACGTAACAGTGAAATTTACGTAATCGACACTTGTATTGAAAGCATGTGCAATGTACGTAATACACAAAGATTAAAATAAATGTTCGAGTTGGCTAAAAATAGGATAAAATGAATTTTGAGATAACGAAAAAAATGTAAATAGTCGGAATATAAAATACGTATGACATTTATATAAAAATATGTTACGAATATTATTCGTAACGGTACAAAATACCCGTGTATAACACACGATAGCAAAATTGTCATTGCTCAATTTTGCGGGGTATTACACTCTCTCCCCCTTAGAATAGTTCTGTCCTCAGAACTTACTAGGGTTGAAATTGTATTTCGTACATGCCAAGGAAAAATATCATTATTGGATATAGAAAACTGCAAATATTAAGAAATTAAATGTAGTTTTAAAATATGCAATGTAACACCCCGTGTTTTCAAAAATAATATATATATATATAAAATATGTTTGTTTTTTTAGGAAAAGGTGGAGTCTGGCCACCCTGTTTCATTAATAAGAGATTAATAAAACAAAACTCAGCGTACTGAGCTAATAACAGAATCCTAGAAATAAAACAGAAAAATATACTCCACCCCGAACATGGGGGGTGGGACAAAACACAAAACATAAGGTAGACACAAAGTAATACATCATTCCCCCCAATAAACCTTTGGGTGGTGGGTATCAATGTCCATCATAGCTCGTGCTGGCTCTCAGTCAATCGTCGGGCCAATCTCATTCTCCTCGTCATCAAACTCCTGTACCTGGAATACAGTCGCAATCCTGCCCCTGGGACCTGCTGCTGCCACATTAGTCCGAAATGAAATTAGATGCATTATATGATTCAGATTGCCAGAAATACTATTGTAAGTTCTATGAAAGTATAGATTATTTCTGTCTAGCCAGAGAACCCAGGTCATTGCGGCAATCGCGATAAACGACGCCTCTCTCATGGCACCTCTCTCCGTTGCGAACTTGGTTCCTACCCATAGGTCCTCGTATGTAGTAGGGTATTGAGATGTCCCTAGTGTGCTGAGAACCTCTACGATAACCGCTTTGCTCCTAGGACAGAAATGGAAAAGATGATCTCTAGTCTCTAGGGTAGCTTGGCAGAACCCACATTGTGAATTCACATTTGGTTGGCACTTAGCTAGGTTTTCTCTAGTCAGGATCGCATCGTTTAGCACCAACCATAGGCTAGCTTTGGTTTTTAGAGGTACTTTCATTTTCCAGACAATGGCCGACCACTTTGGTGAGCATCCCCTAAAATAGATGCGATTGTACATGGATCGAACAGTGAATTTACCATTCTTCTCCAAACCCCAGATTTTCTTCTCAGGCCCCTGAGAACAGCCAATTCCAGCATTGGTGATGAAGGTCTGAAGTTCCGTCAGCCTGCGCTGGGAGCCTTATGTTAAGCGGTTGTTTGCTCTTTTCCAGGCTGCTGCCACCATACAGTGTGGTAGTGTCGCTTGCTCGTATAAGTCGGGAGAACATGGACCTGAGTGTGTGATCAGCACACCACTTATCCCACCAAAATCTAGTAAGTCTGCCGTTACCTATGGTTGATTTAACACAGCTGCTGAAAGGTTCGTATGCCTTAGTGATACCTTTCCAGAAGCAGGATACTCTAGGGCCTATCCTGAAGCCTAGATTTCTAGTTCCATTCCCATGCATGTATCCCTGAACAAACTATTGCCACCCTTCTCCATTAGGGTGGAAAACTTTCCACCACCATTTACCCAGTAGCGCCAGATTCATATCTCGAAGATCAATTATACCCAGGTCTCCATGAATCTTTTTCATACATGCCTTCTCCCATCTAACGAGATGATATCCTCTTCGGTTTGGGTCTACCCATTTCCATAAGAAACGCTTCCTCGTCCGGTCAATTCTTTGTATTACCCATCATGGCATCTCAAAGAAAGAGAGATAATAGGTAGGAAGGTTTGAGATGACTGCATTAATGAGCGTAACTCTCCCTTCTCAAAGAGAGGGCTTTCCATTTCCATTCTGCTAGCCTTTTCTCGACCCTATCAATGATGGGTAGCCAATCCACCTTTTTGAGTTCCCCAGGTCTTAGCGGCAATCCAAGGTACTGAATGGGAAACCTCTCGATAGAGCAATTGAGGATTGTGGCATGATCCAGCGTCTCTTCTGGAGTCAGAGCAATTGGAATTAGAGCACTTTTGTGGAAATTAACTCTGAGTCCCGACCAAGCTTCAAAGCAATATAAAATTCCTTTGAAGACGGTAGTTTCCCCTGGGTTTCCATTGCCGAATAGGAGGGTGTCGTCTGCGTATTGTAGTATAGAGCATCCTTGATGCTGTAACCCTTTAGCCATTGGTACAATCCAACCTGCTCTACTGCACTTGGTCATCATGGATCTTAGAACGTCTGCCACGATGGTAAAGAGGAAGGGTGATAGCGGATCTCCTTGTCTGAGCCCCCGTTTGTAAAAGAATGGGTGACTTGCTGTCCTATTGACCAAAATAGCCGTCTTACTAGTGGTAAGACACGTGTGGATCCATCTGATCCATCTATCCCCGAACCCCCGTCCAGCAAGCGCTTCCAGTAAACAATCCCATTCCACGGAATCATAGGCTTTCTCAAAATCCAGCTTCAGGAGGTAACTCTTAGCGTTGGAAGCATGGCACTGATGGATAGTCTCTTCAGCTGTAGCGATGCTGTCCTGAATACATCTTCCTTTAATGAAGCCCGTCTGGTCCTGACTAATAAGGCCGTCCATTACCTTCCCCAGTCTGTTAACGAGAGTCTTGGTAATGATCTTAACCGAACAATTAAGGAGGCTTATGGGGCGGAAGTCTCCGACACGTCGTGATTCTTCTTTCTTAGGGATCAGCACCACCTCCGTGTAGTTGAATCTCCCCAATTTGAGTTTATGCTCATAGAAGTCCTTGAACAGCTTCAGTAGGTCACCTTTTATTTCCTCTCAGAATATCTGTTAGAACATGATCGAGAAACCGTCTGGACCTGGGGCTTTATCTTTACCCAGTTGTTGGACTGCCTTCCAGACCTCCTTTTCGGTGAAGAGTGCTTTGATGGATTGCAGTCTAGGACCTGAAATGCCTGCTCGGTCTTGCTAGAAGTCATGTTGGAGAGGGGTTCTGAAGTCCTCTTTGTGTCCAAAGAGGTGCTTGTAGTGGGATTGAAAAGCCAGCTTAATAGCATCCTTGCCTTGTATTAATCCAGACTCCGAATTGATTGAGTGGATGAGGTTAGTTCTACATCGGGCACTGGCACCTCGGTGAAAAAATGCTATATTCGTGTCTCCCTCCTTGAGCCACGTAATTCTCGATCGTTGTTGCCATCTGATTTCCTCAATCCTGTAAAGCTGGTCAATTTCCTGTTTAAGTTGGAGCAATCGATTCTGTTCTTCCTGTAGAAGACCCCTAGCCTCTTCTATCTTCTCAAGTTCCTCAATTCCTTCAAGAAAGGACTCCTTTGCTATCCATATTAGTGCAAATCTGGTCCGGTTCCACTTCCTCACTTTGCCCCTGAGCCTGCTAATTTTTTCACACCATATAGCGGATGCCTCAGTGCCCTTGGTCGGGCGAGACCAACTCTCATTGACCATATGGTGGAAACCTTGGATTTCTAACCAAGCCTTCTCGAACCGAAATTTTGATGGCTTTCTGGGTTGGTCCTCCCCCGAAGATAAGAAAATAGGCACGTGATCAGAGGTTGGTTTAGGGAATGATTTAGCTGATGATAGAGGAAATTTGGTCTCCCAATCCGTGGAGACCAAGATCCTGTCTAACATAGCTAGAATGGGTGTCGCCTGCATGTTTGACCAGGTGAAGAGCCTATCCGAAATGGGGATGTCAACCAGTTCCAGGTCTGTGATGACCTCATTAAATGCTTCTCTGTCTAGGTCACTGGAACCTCTGCCTCTGTGTTCTGAGGAAAATCTTGTGATGTTAAAATCTCCCCCCACCACCCAAGGGTGTGGCCAGTGTGCTTGGATAGCACAAAGTTCCATCCAGAATGCCGTTTTAGCGGCGGACGTGTATGGCCCGTACACCACCGTGACCGATTGAACCCACCGGTCGGACTTTCGCTGTAGCAATACCGATAAAGAAAATTGCCCGTGGAGTTCGTCAACACAGCAGAAGATATTGGGGTTAAACCCTAGAGCGATGCCCCCAGATGCCCCAACTGATGGTAACATCCTCCATTCGGAGATTCGGCTACCCCCTACTCTCCTAAGTCTAGACATGTGAGACAGTTTGGTCTCTTGGAGACCCACGATGTTAGCCTTAGATCTGGCTACGACTTCCTTAACCATTTATCGTTTACCCGCCCACCAAGGCCTATAACATTTCAGAATAGGACCTCCATTAATTACTATTGGTGGGGGAGGGGGGGGGGGGAATGTGTTGAAAGTGAAAAATAATTTGCTGTTGAACTATATACTTGATGGTTATGTAATAATGTATAAAATGAATAGTATGCATGATGGTGGGGGCCCACCGTTTAATGAAGACAGCATGTAAATGCTTGTTGAAATGCATGATGACGTGGCACTTTGAAAATAATGTGTGCGCGGGTTAATGGAAATAGGAGAAAGGGAGATTGTTATAATTCCCATATCGGTAAGAACAGTGAATATAATAATATTAAAATAGATTAGCCTATGATCATGAGTCACCTAATTGTTTAACCAACTTTTGAGAGGCAGCCTGTGGTGGGTAGTTGTACTACATAGTATCTAATTTGTCTTATAAATTGTATAAATTGTCTGAGCTAGGGGCAGGGGCGTTAGAAATGGTATCAGAGCCGACTTTCGACACCGAGTGTGGGTAAGAGTGGGTGAGATGTATGCCTGGGATGGAGCTAGCAGATGTACGTCGGGTATGCCTGAGAGGGAGCGAAGTGGCGGCCTGTAATAGTGGACCACCCGCAGAATCAGGGTACTGTACAGCTAGCAGAATCTGGATACTCCACTCCACATCGGCTAGAAAGGAGATCCTGCACTAGGTTGTGCATGCCCGTGTTCAGCGAGGACGCTGATTTCTGAAAGGAGGGTGTCTGTAACACCCTGTGTTTTCAAAAATAATATTTATATATAAAAAATATATGTTGAAAGTGAAAAATAATTGGCTGTTGAACTATATACTTGATGGTTATGTAATAATGTATAAAATGAATAGTATGCATGATGGTGGGGGCCCACCGTTTAATGAAGACAGCATGTAAATGCTTGTTGAAATGCATGATGACGTGGCACTTTGAAAATAATGTGTGCACGGGTTAATGGGAATAGGAGAAAGAGAGATTGTTATAAATCCCATATCGGTAAGAACAGTAAATATAATAATATTAAAATATAATAGCCTATGATCAAGAGTCATCTAATCGGTTAACCAACTTTTGAGAGGCAACCTGTGGTGGGCAGTTGTACTACATAATATCTAATTTTGTCTTATAAATTGTATAAATTGTTTGAGCTAGGGGCAGGGGCGTTACATGCAATGTGGAAAAACAAAGTAAACTTATATAAGAAAACTATAAGTATCAAAAATTTATAAGAACGAAATAAGAAAATAAGGAAAATGGCTTAGAAAAGAAACGTGATCATAAAAGATATGATAGATTGAGAGAAATTTTCATACAAAAATATTATTAGGTAAAGTATTAGATGAAAAGGAAAATACAAATTAAGTCATTGATTGTGAAATAGTTTGGAAAACAACGCAATTGGAAGAAAATAAAGAGAAACATAGTCAATGGGTAAATTATTAATAGGCTTTAATATTCAAAATCTATCAAAGTAACAAGCGGTAGAATAATTAAAATTGCAAACTGAACCAGTACCATATATTACAAGATAAAAATTGAACTAACAATTCAAGAGAAAAAGGTTTGAAAAAATACATGAGCATGAAATTTAGTTAAAAGTGTAAACAATATAAAATAATTTTGTATAACAGGTTAATATCATAAAATAATTTGTAAAGTAAATACAATAATTATATATACGATTTAAAAAAAAAACAAAGGTGGGGGATATTAAAGTAGAAAAAAATTCTATTTTTGTTGTGGGTTCGCTACGTTGGTGTCTAACTGTAGGCTTGTCAAGTTGCAGAATCGCCTCTACGACATCTGATTGCAGTTTGCCTTGTAGACATTCGGTTGCAGACTTTGTCTTCCTGACATCCATTTGCAGTTTGCCTCCACTGATGTCTAGTTGCATATTTACCCTCTCGACATCAGGTTGCACCGAAACGGAAGATGGGAAGATATAATCTTCCATATGAACTTGGATATTGGATGTTTAATAAAGTATAAAAATAGAAGTTACGTTTTTGAGATTGGTGATATGAAAATCGAAGTAAAAGTTGAGATAGTAAGAGTAGAAAATTACAACAATAAAATATTCAAATAAAAGAATATATTTTAAATTTCGAATATAAGCTATATCAAAAAAGTAGTAGGAAGAGGGTTTATAATGTGTGGAAGTATGCCACATCTACATAAGTAAAACATTACAAAAAAAATATACTAAAATGAATAAGACGACGTAAAATAATGGAAAAATATAGTATCGTGAAATCAAAGTATTTGTAAAGTGAATGTAAACATGCAAAAATCAAAAATCAAAATCTAATAAAAAAAAGCAAAGGAAAATGATAGTCCTAAAAATAATTAAATAAGTAATAGTTCAAAATTTAATAGAATACGTCAGAGTAATAGCGAAAATAAATAGGTAACGTAAAAGCGCATAAAAGAAACATTAGAAAGAAAACGAGCAAGTCAAACTTAAAAGATTTAAGACCAAGGGTTGTAGTCGAAATAATAAATATCAAAGTGAATTAATAGTATAAAAAAATAGTCTTTTTTCTTTTCTTTTTCTTTTCTTCTTTTTTTAAAGAGGAAAGTGTGTCCACGTGTAAGGTATCATGAATGTAGGTTCAAACTCATTACGCTTCCGTGTGCCACTCTGATACCAAGGAAAAACATGCTCGTCTACAATATCACATCAATTGTATACGAAGGGAGTATCATGAATGCAAGTTCCACGACTCTAGCCATCTAATAAGGAAAGAGGGGTGAAGACATTAGAGTATAGAGCATCACAAATGTAAATCATCTTACATTTAAATCTCTATAAACTGAACTCACACCTCTAATGTCCACCCTAACATGGCGTCCTTGTAATTTTGTACTACTTATTGAAGTGGCTCTGATACCACTCTGTAACATGCCGAATTCCATTTACATGTAATTCGTAGCACAACAGGATATTTTACTTCAAATTCGTACAATTTTACATGGAAATTAAAACTTTTTATTATACACATTGTCTATTACAAAGTACACAGCGAAAGTTAAATAAAATACAACATGAATAAAACTCTAACATCAGCAGGTTTAATCATGAATATAATCTTTATCATCAATCGCCTTTAAGTCCTTGCCAATTCGAGTCCTACACTGAAAAATCTGTGGGCATGTCAGTTGCTTACAACCGACGCAATGTTCTAAACGGCGATCCTCTCTATGCCGAAATATGACGAAATCTCTTACTTTGGCAACAACAAACTTTAATGCATAAATAAAGTGTAAAAGAGTGACTATCTTAAATATTCCAGTGTATGATATGACTTAATTCCTAATGCAGATGTTATACTACAATGACACTAATGCATACTTGTTCGAATTTTATGCATCTCATACTACATAGGTCTGAGGGCAAGCACTTACGTACTCCACATCATAGGGTTTAATTCCTCGCCATGAAAAATTACTCGGTAACAAAATCAAGTTTTAGGCATTCCACGAGTACGGATTTTAGCCCTGGAGTCCACCGTCAAGCTATACGGAAATCCTCGTCGTGTAAACATCCCACTGGTGCCGCTCTAACCTCGGAATATATTGGAGATCTGCCTACTATCCTCCCAACGAATCATGATCCCGGAATCCACCGCCCGATCAATCATAATACCGAATTTAATTTAGGCTCGTCTCGCTCCGCAAACAACCACAGTCTCGGAGTCCACCACCCGACTGGGTCTATAGTCCCAAAATCTACCGCCCGACTATATAGACGCACCCCACTTACGTTTGCCCAAGTTTTATTACATCTCCCCTTAGTGAGTAATCCTTAAGTTTAAATATGAATAAATAATACCACTTAGAGTTAACTTACCCTCCTACCGTTCTTACACAAAAATACCGATAACGACAGCCCATATTGGCCACTTCTCAAATCAATTATTCATTATCAACACTTGCCGGTATCTCAATCTCACTGAGCCTCTAGAATCAACATCTTTTCATGTTCAACAACTTAGGGTTCTCATACCCTTATAACTCATGTTCTCAATTTTATTTATTCATATTTCATTCAAATCCTTTTATTTATTCTTATTTATTCATCAATAAGTAAAATCTCAAACTATTCATTTTCAGAATGGTCATCTAAATTTTTATCCATACAAGTTTATTAAGATTAAAACACAATCTCTTTGAGATTCATCAATAGAATCCTTTAAGATTTTACTTGGCACTTTAAGATTTTAATTGGCACTTTAAGAATCAACAGAATCCTGCCTCTAACCTGGCACTTTAAGATTTTAATTTCCTACTGTGTTAGACTGCAATTTGAAGTCAGCTCTGATACCAACTGTAACGCCCCGGATCCCCGTCATAAGACATCCGTGACACAACCAGAATCCTTGCCTTCAAATGCATCTCAACACAGTAAATAGTACGGAATTTTAAAACACTTTTATTGCCATCAGATTTAATACATTAATACTTACGAATATCAATTTATCATATCGAACTGTAACGCCCCCATTTTGACTCCAAACCCAATTCTTTCAATTTCTATATCACTTTAATCATAAACTAAGATAGTTATATTTCAAAGAAAAATCGGGCAGAGTCTCCCCTGAAATTTCTGCCCCGAAATACAAAAAGCTTACGGAATTCTGCTCTAAATTCCGTAGCTTACATCACAGGCAATTATATCACGGGCTCCCCAGGCCAAAATGAGCAGAATCAAACAGGCAATATATATATATGCTCTGGGGGCCAAACTCATAATAGAATATCAAATATCAATTAAAAACCATAAATTCCTTTGAAAACATAGTAAGGTTTTTAGAAAATAATTCATAAAACGTACCACAGGGCCCGGTACTCCACAACGAGATGGGTACGGGTCAACAACATAGCATACCACCCCACACTATACTCATCATCATTATCCACATACTTATACATCACAAATACGGTTTAAAGCATAAATTTCACTACTCACATAAATAACCTTAAACGACAATTATAAAATGAAGCTCCACTCCACAGAATCTACACCTCACCTCTGCACCGCTGAGAACCTGTAACAGTAGGGGCCTAGGTAGTCCAGAGACTCCCTAACCCCCCAAACATTAAGGGGTTAGCCATTTCTGGTGTGAGTATAATTTATTAATAAGCAACTAAATTAAACTTTATAAGTAAACAGAACGAACTTACGAATACCAAGATAAACCTGAACATGTAAATATCATAAATGGAATTTCACATCAAATACTCACTGCATCACTTCCTGTATGCATATCCATATCTGCTCACAGCATACTTATCATAAGTTTGGAAATCATTCCGATTTGTCGCTTAAGGCCCATCACTTTACACCTTAAGCAACCATTCCTATAGCTTTATTTTTTTCATAAAGCTTTACATTCACAAATACTCTACTATCACATAACTGCACCATATTTACCATTCATTGCAATTACAGACTCACAACTTATCTTCTTTCCCAATCTCATATCACATAACACCGCATTCATTCATTTCTTACAACATATATCATCAAGTCTCGCAATACATCACTTCCACACTCATACTTCATCTTAAATGGAAAATAAACGTGTATCCTAATTTCCTAGTGTTTGTGTATACCATGACCTGAGTCTAATGCAACAATACAGAATATAGAACAGATGCACTTAATCTAATGTCAGCAAGATTCTGGATGCACATGCATCCCATACTACATGTGACCCAGGTCAAGCCAACGTACTTAGTCTAATGCAAGCGAGACTTTGGAAATGTATGCATCCCATACTACATACTTTCCAAATCAAGCCGTTGTCTCTAAGTTTAGGGATTCGAACCCTCGCTATGCAATGCATTCTAATTTGGTCTACTTCCTGTCCTGATAGTATAACATGGTTGGGTTCAAAGCCGTGACGAACTTAAAGATATACCGCAGCATACCTATAGCGTCGTATTTCACCGGACCGCAGCCCGTACGACCCATTCGTGTCCACTAGCATATACCTGGAACCCATTCAACAGCCGTGACGAACTTAAAGATATACTGCAGTATACCTGTAGCATCGTATTTTACCGGACTGCAGTCCGTACGACCCGTTCGTGTCCACGAGCATATACCTGGATCCCATTCAACAGCCGTGACGAACTTAAAGATATACCGCAACATACCTATAGCGTTGTATTTCACCGGACCGCAGTGTAACATATGTTTTTTTTAATTCCTTAATTATTTGATTTAAATTATTTTTAAATATGTTTCTGAGTATATTTACCCCTATTAATTGATTTTATTGGTATTAGAATGATTAAATTGATATTTTGGGGTAAACGGGAAAATTTGAAAATATAGGAGTTTTGAGATGAGTTTTCTCGGAGGAGATGCATCCGATTTGACTCGAAATTTTTCTGGGGCATTTGTTCATGATATGGGGTTTAAATTTTCGAGTTATTAAATTATAGTGTGAAATCGAAAGTAGTTTTCAAAAATATTGCGATATTTGTATATATACATGTTTATATGTATTGCTATTATTCATAGCTAATGATTTTAATTACAACTATGCATAGAAAGGCATTTCTAATTTTATTTTATGTTTGGGAGGGATTTAAGTACATTATGGAGTGATTTTTACAAGAAAAACCCTAGAAAAGTTCACTAGAAGGGTATAAAAATAACCCTATGGTCAAAATAGGGACTTATATTGAATTTTACCATTTTATTTACTTCTCCATACTCCTCTCCTCCCCCCCCCCCACGTCAGTTCGTCCAGCAAAAGAAACCCCCACCACCGACCATGACTTGGGTTCCAAAAACCCTAGTGATTCCAACAAATTTTTGAAGAAAAATTGAGGATTTAGGCTATTTTTGAGGTGCTCTCTTCAATTTTGGAGTCTGTTTGCAAGGATATGTTTTGTAAGGTGAGAAATTGTGAAACCCTATTTTATGTGAAAATATGATTTTGAGTTTTAGTGCTAGAAAATGATATAATAGGGTAATTAGGTGGTGCTGGTAATTATAGAGAAGAAATATTGTTAAGAAATTGATTAGTTTGTAAGTTGTTAATTAATTAGTGTGTTGGCTTTAGAATTTGGATAATAAATAGAATAATCGATAAGTATGAGCTATAGAAATTGTTGTGTATTAAGGGGAAACAATTTATAATGGGTGTAGTGAAAATTTTATGGAGTTAGAAATCCATCGGAATCTCAAAAATACGGGTATACCATGTATGCACGCCGGGTGTTCGGTGAAATGCCCGAGCGAGATTTAGGTGAAAATTTGATGAATTCGGAGGTGTAGTTGAGTCTCATTATTATTATTAATCTTAATATGCGAGGTTAGGAAAAAGAGGATTAAAGAAATTAGAAAATAGGAAATTTTCCTATGAGAAAGCCTCCGATCAATAAGGGAATGTTTGTATTGGGACCCGAATTCGAAATACATCGATGTAGCTCAGCTACTTAGGTCATTTGTGATATGTGGGTGAAGACGGATTCGAATTTGGAGGTTCGTAGGTCGAGTTTTGAGTTTTAAGCTAATCGGTCCTATAATTTTCTATTTAGGTGGAAAAAGTCGAACTTCGACAGACTACAGGGCGGACGTGGGACTTCGTTTGCTCGATCCGTCAGGTGAGTAGGTTGTATTTATAAATATTTTATATTTTGGCCAAATTTCGTGGCTTTTTGATGTATTTTGTAAAAGATATAGCGAAAATTGATTTTCAATGAAAATACGGATTTTTGGGACCCGAAAATGGGTTTTTGTGATATGTGGTGAAATTAACTATTTTAAGTATATAAAACCTATATTATGGATTAATGTGATGTGTTGAAGTATAAAAATTAAATATATTAAATCGTTTATGCATATATTTACCCCGTGCATGTTTTGTGCATGTTTTTGGGGTATATAGGCCGATATAGGCAATTGGGTATATGCGGAGCCTGGTGTATGGGCTAGCATGCTATGGATGGATGTTATAAGATGTAATTAGATGAAATTAGTGATTGTGATCATGTTTTGAAAATCCGTGTAATTATAGCGCACGTTTTGTGCATGTTTTGGGGCATATAAGCCCTTATAGGTAATTTTACTTATATAAAACATGATGTATGAGCTAGTATGCTATAATTGGATATTATGAGATTTAATTAGAGGAAATAAATGATTTTGACCCCTTTTCTTGGAAACCCGCATGTGTGGTGTATGTTTGTGTATATATATATATAATGATATTGACTCGGGATGTGATAATTGATGAAATTAGTAAGTGGGTATATGTTTATATTATAATTATGTTCGAAGTGAATTAATGGATAATAATTGATATTATAATGTGATGAAGTATACATTTTGATACTTTTACGATATGGAATAACATAATGTAGTTCTTTTATTACTATTATAATTTTGGCGCATTAATAATATGCATTGATATGATATGATGGTTTTATATGTTGAATGACAGAATGTATGCATAATGTGGTATAATGATGTGATGATTAATATTGTGTACACTGGATATGCATTAAATGGTCAAGGTTGTGGCAATTATTGAATTCATAAGTGAAATGCGTGTGTTGATAAAGTAAGCTGAAAAGATGAAATGATTAATGCTAATAACAGATGATTTTGTTGACCAGTACCTACAGCAATCCTGGGGGTTTGGGCTAGACCTCCTAATACCCAAGGACCGGCTTGGGGTGCGGTATTTTTCCCTCCTGGCTATCGGCTGGGAGGAAGTACCCAGTATATCTGTGGTGCGGTGTTTTTTGCCTAAGCTATCGGCTTGAGGCCCGGTTTCCCTCGATGACACCTGTCACGAGGAAGTACCCAGTTTACCTGGGGTGCGGTGTTTTTCCCTCCTGGCTATCGGCTGGGAGGAAGTACCCAGTTTACCTAGGGTGCGGTGTTTTTCCCTCGATGACAGACATCGCGAGGAAGTACCCAGTTTATCTGGGGTGCGGTGTTCCCTCGCTAGTTTGGCTAGGAGGAAGACGTAGCCTCGGACGAGTAAGACTCTGTGTGAGCATCGGTCCGCGTGTTTTACTGGGCTGTCGGCTTTCAGTATGTTGGAATACTGTGGCTCACTGGTCGACAAACTAATAAAATAAATAAGTGTTAATAATAAATGTGGTAGTACAGAAAGTGGATAGTAAATTGTGAATTATGTATGAGAAATAAAGTGGTTGGGAATGAAGTAAATGTGAAAGAAAACGAGTTACGAGTTATTGTATGAAAAGAAGTGATAAATGTAGTACGTGGTTAATTTAAAATGAGATTAATAAAAGAGACATGTATTCTTATGTATAGTACGAAGTAATTGTATTATATATGTGATCATTAAAGTAAAATATACAGTTGATATGAGTTGTACCTTGGAATTGTATCAAGGAACTACCTGCCCGCTATTTCTGTGGAAATGGTGGGAACTACCTGCCTTGGCATAATTCGCAGGGTGAGTTGGTATGATAGTGGTAAGGATTAATGGAAATGAAGAATTAAATAAAGCGAAGATGATAAGTGATTGAAGTAAATTAATAACCAGGCTATCGGCTTGAGATGTGATGTGATATTACCCAAACTGTGTGTTTGGGGTGCGGTGATTGATACCCAAGCTATCAGCTATGAGGTGTGATATGTGGTGGCCCCAAATTATGTTTGGGGATTCAGTGAAAATGATAATAAGATTTATTGTTTGTAAGAAAAAGAAATTACTAAAGCGGTATAATGAGATGGGAATGAACCATAAAGCATGTTTTTGATGTAATAAGTATAAGCATTCTTCTAGTGATGTGTTAATGATGTAATGAAATGTGAGAGCATTGCAATAAGCAATAAGATGTTATATTTGCATCATAAGACATGAATAAATGTGGTATTATGAGAATAGAAGCATTTGTAAGAAGTGATACTTGATAAGGCATAATAAAATATATACCCGTATGATGAGATTGGTTATGAAATTGGTTATTAAGAGAGTATGTGTATTATGAGTTGTATTCATACAAATGGTTGTTAATGAAAGGAGCAATAACATCATGTAGTATATTCATATAATGCTATTATGACGATATACTTGTGGAGGAATGAATATTTGGGTTAGAGAATTTAAATTGAAAAGTAATGGATTGTATGTGTATTCGTTCTATGCGGATGGAAAATAAGAATATTTATATACGAGGTCGATGTGAAGTATATTATGAAATGTGGAAAGTTATGGATAATTAAATAGTTGAATGCGGGATTGGCAGAGTATTTGATATATCATTGTATTGACGATGTTGTTGTGTTCAGGATTCAGGTTGCATTATCTTAATTTGGTATTCGTAAGTTTAAATTATTTTCTTTATACTATTTTAATTTGTTATTTGATTAATAACTATACTCACACCAGAAATGGCTAACCCCTTAGTGTTTGGGGGGTTAGGGGAGTCTGAGGACTATCCTAAAACCCCCACTGTTACAGGTTGTCATCAGTGCAGAGGTGAGGCGTGGATTGGTAGAATGCAGTTTTAATTTTAAAAAATTTGTACTATTTAGTTATAGGAATAGTAAAATTTATGATTTGAATTGTAATATGAATGTATATGCATGTATATGATGATGATGAGTATAGTGTGGGGTGGTATGGTATGTTTGTGACCCGTACCCATCTCATTGTGGAGTACCGGGCTCTGTGGTAGGTTTTACAAAGATTTTTCTAAAATTTTACCTCGTTTTTCAAAGAAATTTATAGTTTTTAATTGATATTTAATAATTCGTTATGAGTTTGGCCCCCAGAGCATTATATTATATTGTCTGTATGTTTCTGCTCATTTTGGCCTGGGGAGCCCGTGAAATGATTGGGTGGATTGTGAGCTACGGAATTTTGAGCAGAATTCCGTAAGCTTTTTGTGTTTCGGGGCAAAATTTACAGGGGAGACTCTACCAAAATTTTTCCTGAAATATAACTTTCTTAGTTTATGATCAAAGTGATATAGAAATTGAAAGAATTGAATTTGGAGACTTAGTATTAAAAAAAAAAAAAATTGGGGTGTTGCAGTTTGGTATCAGAGCTTAGGTTAACTAGGAATTCAGTTAATCCTAGTGATCTTGTCATGTGAGTATGGGTTCATTATTGCTTAGTTGGAGATAGAGAGTGTATTTAATGCGGATGTTTTGTTGAAGAATAGATTATATCGTGGAATGGTGCGAACATCATTCGACCTTGGTCTGACCTTGAGTCAGCATTATTTTCATGGCCCTGCATATGGGATGACCTCTGTAGAAATCCCGGTGTGAATTTGTGTACTATTGAAGTATTCTATTAAATTGATTGTTGTGTGCTGTAAGGGGCTATTCCCTGGAGATTTTGTGTGGGTCCTATGGGCATATGTCCTATAGGTGTATATTTCGTAAACTGAGGAGTGGTGTGGTTATGGTCTTATCCCATATTTGGGGAAATTTATTGGTTGTGATGGCCTCACGCATAGTTGGGGTATGATACAGGGAGGACTCGGGTGAGACAGCCCGATGAAACCTAGTTTTGATTCTATGTAATGCCTTGGACGATGAAATTATACCCGTTGGGTTTGGTGGAAGTATCTAAGGTGAAGATTGAGATTGTTGATGTGGTTTGCCAAGTTTCTAATATATTCGAAGAGGTTCTTGGTCCCCTACCTTGGCGAAATCTGGAGTTCAAAACCGATTTGATATTTGGTATGACTCCAGTTTCTAAATCAGTGTGTGGTATAGCACTTTAGGAATAAGGAGAGATAAAAGAGAACTTAAGGTGATGCTTTTGGAAAAGATTATCGGTTCAAGTGATACGCTGTAGGGCGCACCGGTAGTTGTAACAAAGAAGGTAGTTCACCGAGAAGGTGTACGGAGTAAGGTGATTATTAGGTATTCGTTGTTGAGAATAGATAATTTGTTTGATTAGTTGCGGGGAGTTCCACTAATCTCCCGGCTAGAGTTGCACACCGAGTACCGTCAGATACTCCTTGAAGAGGGAAGTATCCCAGGGACTGCTGTTCGTACTCGGTGTGGATTGTATGTGTTCTCGATAATGCCTTTGGGGCTGACCAATGCCCCCGCATTTCTCCTAGATTTGGTGAATTGGACCTTTTTCATCCTTATACCGACGGGTGGTGATTGTATCTGTGAATGGTATTTGGTGAATATTTGCTAAATGGTGGAGCATTGATCGATAGGTTGAGACCAGAAGTGGTATGATAAGTCCGTAAATTGCTATTTTGGGGGCGAGAAGTGTGAATTTTGGGACACATTGTGTCTGTTGAAGGCGTACCTATGGATCCGAAGGAAATTACAAAAGGTGAAAAGATGGGAAATAACCCTCGGATGTGTTGGATATTTATAGTTTCTTGGTTTTAACTGGCTATTATCGGAGGTTCATTCCCCGATCTTCTATTATTGCCGTACCGATGACTCATTTTATCATAAAGAATGAGCCGTTGGTATGACCAGAACAGTGTGGAAAGATATTTTCAAGAGTTAAAGGAAGAATTAGGAAGAATTAACGATAGCTTGTGTCTTGATTACTCCGAAAAGGGAGTGTCTCTCCGAGTAGATGCGGATGCATGCGATACAGGCAGGTGCAACTTGATGCATGAAGGAAGGCTTCTGGCTTATGCATTTAGGTCGTTGTGGTTATATAGAGTGAGTTATCTTACTCAGCTTTGAAACTGGTGGCAGTAGTGTATGCAGTGAAGAAGTGGAGATATTCTTTGTTGGGGAGCAATTCAGTTTTGAACAGATTAGAGGAGTTGGAAGTATTTTTTTTGTAATAGGAGCTTAGCCTGAGACAACAGAGGTGACTCGAGTTCATTAGTAGCTTGGGTGCAGAAGTGAAATATCACCCGGGACAGCAATGAGGTGATGGGTGTTTTAATTGGACCAAAGGATTTTGGCTTTTAGTACATCCCAGGAGTGGATGGTGTTAAAAGTCATTGGATCAAAATGATTTTATTTCAGTGGTAGAGGTCGACATGACCTTATATGTGGGCAGTTTATCAGTACATCGTCTATCCTACAGCTGACCAGTCAAACTTGAATTCAAAAATTTCTGTTTGTGATAGAGGATGCATGGTTGAATTCGGGATGAGATTAATGAATGTGATGCAGATTGGTCAGTAGGCAGTAGGAAATTCTTGTTATTATCGTAGAATTATTGTTCTTGATGAGGATGGCTTGTGGTAGCGGGAGACGGAGAATGTTCCTTATACTCAGTACATTGTCTATCCTGGTGGCATGACAATGAATAAAGATTCCAGGAGAATGTTTTAGTGGTCCGGAACGAAGAAGAATATTAATTATCAGGTGAGCATGGATAAGGCTCTTTTGAGGTGTGTAGTCGACAAAAGAAAATGATTATGCAGATCAGCGGCAAAAGTCTTTTGAAGATTAAAGGTTGAAGATTAGGTATTTTGAAGGTATCCCTTATCCATGAAGTACGCCGTTATAGGTGTTTGTTGGCCCCTTCAGAGTCAGAGAAAGAATTGGAACCGTGGCATATTATTGGAAGCTTACCTTTGAGGTGTCGTGAATTCTTGCTGTATTTCTTGCTTTGTGTCGATAAAGTGTGAGAGATCTATCTCAAGTGGAGGAGCCGTGGTAGATTGAAGTCCCGCTGGATGTGGTATTGGATGTGATGTCCTATGAAGCTAGTGAATATTATAGATCAATAGTGCGGCAGATCAGATGACAAATTGTTTAGTTGTTAATGGTGCAATGAAGGTCTGATGTTGATAATGCACTTGGGAATACTAGGAAATGGTGAGGAGGTAGTATTTTGACTTTGTTCGAGGAGTTATCTTAAACCCCGTAGCTCGAGGACGAGCTTCTTTTGAGGTGTGTAGAATGTAACATATGTTTTTTTTAATTCTTTAATTATTTGATTTAAATTATTTTTAAATATGTTTCTGAGTATATTTACCCCTATTAATTGATTTTATTGGTATTAGAATGATTAAATTGATATTTTGGGGTAAACGGGAAAATTTGAAAATATAGGAGTTTTGAGATGAGTTTTCTCGGAGGAGATGAATCCGATTTGACTCGAAATTTTTCTGGGGCATTTGTTCATGATAGGGGGTTTAAATTTTCGAGTTATTAAATTATAGTGTGAAATCGAAAGTAGTTTTCAAAAATATTGCGATATTTGTATATATACATGTTTATATGTATTGCTATTGTTCATAGCTAATGATTTTAATTACAACTATGCATAGAAATGCATTTCTAATTTTATTTTATGTTTGGGAGGGATTTAAGTACATTATGGAGTGATTTTTACAAGAAAACCCCTAGAAAAGTTCACTAGAAGGGTATAAAAATTACCCTATGGTCAAAAGAGGGACTTATATTGAATTTTACCATTTTATTTACTTCTCCATACTCCTTCTCCTCCCCCTCCCACTCCAGTTCGTCCAGCAAAAGAAACCCCCACCACCGACCATGACTTGGGTTCCAAAACCCTAGTGATTCCAACAAATTTTTGAAGAAAAATTGAGGGTTTAGGCTATTTTTGAGGTGCTCTCTTCAATTTTGGAGTCTGTTTGCAAGGATATGCTTTGTAAGGTGAGAAATTGTGAAACCCTATTTCATGTGAATATATGATTTTGAGTTTTAGTGCTAGAAAATGATATAGTAGGGTAATTAGGTGGTGCTGGTAATTATAGAGAAGAAATATTGTTAAGAAATTGATTAGTTTGTAAGTTGTTAATTAATTAGTGTGTTGGCTTTAGAATTTGGATAATAAATAGAATAATCGATAAGTATGAGTTATAGAAATTGTTGTGTATTAAGGGGAAACAATTTATAATGGGTGTAGTGAAAATTTTATGGAGTTAGAAACCCGTCGGAATCTCAAAAATACGGGTATACCATGTATGCACGCCGGGTGTTCGGTGAAATGCCCGAGCGAGATTTAGGTGAAAATTTGATGAATTCGGAGGTGTAGTTGAGTCTCATTATTATTATTAATCTTAATATCCGAGGTTAGGAAAAAGAGGATTAAAGAAATTAGAAAATAGGAAATTTTCCTATGAGAAAGCCTCCGATCAATAAGGGAATGTTTGTATTGGGACCCGAATTCGAAATACGTCGATGTAGCTCAGCTACTTAGGTCATTTGTGATATGTGGGTGAAGACGGATTCGAATTTGGAGGTTCGTAGGTCGAGTTTTGAGTTTTAAGCTAATCGGTCCTATAATTTTCTATTTAGGTGGAAAAAGTCGAACTTCGACAGACTACAGGGCGGACGTGGGACTTCGTTTGCTCGATCCGTCAGGTGAGTAGGTTGTATTTATAAATATTTTATATTTTGGCCAAATTTCGTGGCTTTTTGATGTATTTTGTAAAAGATATAGCGAAAATTGATTTTCAATGAAAATACGGATTTTTGGGACCCGAAAATGGGTTTTTGTGATATGTGGTGAAATTAACTATTTTAAGTATATAAAACCTATATTATGGATTAATGTGATGTGTTGAAGTATAAAAATTAAATATATTAAATCGTTTATGCATATATTTACCCCGTGCATGTTTTGTGCATGTTTTTGGGGTATATAGGCCGATATAGGCAATTGGGTATATGCGGAGCCTGGTGTATGGGCTAGCATGCTATGGATGGATGTTATAAGATGTAATTAGATGAAATTAGTGATTGTGATCATGTTTTGAAAATCCGTGTAATTATAGCGCACGTTTTGTGCATGTTTTGGGGCATATAAGCCCTTATAGGTAATTTTACTTATATAAAACATGATGTATGAGCTAGTATGCTATAATTGGATATTATGAGATTTAATTAGAGGAAATAAATGATTTTGACCCCTTTTCTTGGAAACCCGCATGTGTGGTGTATGTTTGTGTATATATATATATAATGATATTGACTCGGGATGTGATAATTGATGAAATTAGTAAGTGGGTATATGTTTATATTATAATTATGTTCGAAGTGAATTAATGGATAATAATTGATATTATAATGTGATGAAGTATACATTTTGATACTTTTACGATATGGAATAACATAATGTAGTTCTTTTATTACTATTATAATTTTGGCGCATTAATAATATGCATTGATATGATATGATGGTTTTATATGTTGAATGACAGAATGTATGCATAATGTGGTATAATGATGTGATGATTAATATTGTGGACACTGGATATGCATTAAATGGTCAAGGTTGTGGCAATTATTGAATTCATAAGTGAAATGCGTGTGTTGATAAAGTAAGCTGAAAAGATGAAATGATTAATGCTAATAACAGATGATTTTGTTGACCAGTACCTACAGCAATCCTGGGGGTTTGGGCTAGACCTCCTAATACCCAAGGACCGGCTTGGGGTGCGGTATTTTTCCCTCCTGGCTATCGGCTGGGAGGAAGTACCCAGTATATCTGTGGTGCGGTGTTTTTTGCCTAAGCTATCGGCTTGAGGCCCGGTTTCCCTCGATGACACCTGTCACGAGGAAGTACCCAGTTTACCTGGGGTGCGGTGTTTTTCCCTCCTGGCTATCGGCTGGGAGGAAGTACCCAGTTTACCTGGGGTGCGGTGTTTTTCCCTCGATGACAGACGTCGCGAGGAAGTACCCAGTTTATCTGGGGTGCGGTGTTCCCTCGCTAGTTTGGCTAGGAGGAAGACGTAGCCTCGGACGAGTAAGACTCTGTGTGAGCATCGGTCCGCGTGTTTTACTGGGCTGTCGGCTTTCAGTATGTTGGAATACTGTGGCTCACTGGTCGACAAACTAATAAAATAAATAAGTGTTAATAATAAATGTGGTAGTACAGAAAGTGGATAGTAAATTGTGAATTATGTATGAGAAATAAAGTGGTTGGGAATGAAGTAAATGTGAAAGAAAACGAGTTACGAGTTATTGTATGAAAAGAAGTGATAAATGTAGTACGTGGTTAATTTAAAATGAGATTAATAAAAGAGACATGTATTCTTATGTATAGTACGAAGTAATTGTATTATATATGTGATCATTAAAGTAAAATATACAGTTGATATGAGTTGTACCTTGGAATTGTATCAAGGAACTACCTGCCCGCTATTTCTGTGGAAATGGTGGGAACTACCTGCCTTGGCATAATTCGCAGGGTGAGTTGGTATGATAGTGGTAAGGATTAATGGAAATGAAGAATTAAATAAAGCGAAGATGATAAGTGATTGAAGTAAATTAATAACCAGGCTATCGGCTTGAGATGTGATGTGATATTACCCAAACTGTGTGTTTGGGGTGCGGTGATTGATACCCAAGCTATCAGCTATGAGGTGTGATATGTGGTGGCCCCAAATTATGTTTGGGGATTCAGTGAAAATGATAATAAGATTTATTGTTTGTAAGAAAAAGAAATTACTAAAGCGGTATAATGAGATGGGAATGAACCATAAAGCATGTTTTTGATGTAATAAGTATAAGCATTCTTCTAGTGATGTGTTAATGATGTAATGAAATGTGAGAGCATTGCAATAAGCAATAAGATGTTATATTTGCATCATAAGACATGAATAAATGTGGTATTATGAGAATAGAAGCATTTGTAAGAAGTGATACTTGATAAGGCATAATAAAATATATACCCGTATGATGAGATTGGTTATGAAATTGGTTATTAAGAGAGTATGTGTATTATGAGTTGTATTCATACAAATGGTTGTTAATGAAAGGAGCAATAACATCATGTAGTATATTCATATAATGCTATTATGACGATATACTTGTGGAGGAATGAATATTTGGGTTAGAGAATTTAAATTGAAAAGTAATGGATTGTATGTGTATTCGTTCTATGCGGATGGAAAATAAGAATATTTATATACGAGGTCGATGTGAAGTATATTATGAAATGTGGAAAGTTATGGATAATTAAATAGTTGAATGCGGGATTGGCAGAGTATTTGATATATCATTGTATTGACGATGTTGTTGTGTTCAGGATTCAGGTTGCATTATCTTAATTTGGTATTCGTAAGTTTAAATTATTTTCTTTATACTATTTTAATTTGTTATTTGATTAATAACTATACTCACACCAGAAATGGCTAACCCCTTAGTGTTTGGGGGGTTAGGGGAGTCTGAGGACTATCCTAAAACCCCCACTGTTACAGGTTGTCATCAGTGCAGAGGTGAGGCGTGGATTGGTAGAATGCAGTTTTAATTTTAAAAAATTTGTACTATTTAGTTATAGGAATAGTAAAATTTATGATTTAAATTGTAATATGAATGTATATGCATGTATATGATGATGATGAGTATAGTGTGGGGTGGTATGGTATGTTTGTGACCCGTACCCATCTCGTTGTGGAGTACCGGGCTCTGTGGTAGGTTTTACAAAGATTTTTCTAAAATTTTACCTCGTTTTTCAAAGAAATTTATAGTTTTTAATTGATATTTAATAATCCGTTATGAGTTTGGCCCCCAGAGCATTATATTATATTGCCTGTATGTTTCTGCTCATTTTGGCCTGGGGAGCCCGTGAAATGATTGGGTGGATTGTGAGCTACGGAATTTTGAGCGGAATTCCGTAAGCTTTTTGTGTTTCGGGGCAAAATTTACAGGGGAGACTCTACCAAAATTTTTCCTGAAATATAACTTTCTTAGTTTATGATCAAAGTGATATAGAAATTGAAAGAATTGAATTTGGAGACTTAGTATAAAAAAAAAATTGGGGTGTTACACGCAGTCCGAACGACCCGTTCGTGTCCACTAGCATATACCTGGATCCCATTCAACAGTCGTGACGAACTTAAAGATATACCGCAGTATACCTATAGCATCGTATTTCACCGTACCGCAGTCCGTACGATCCGTTCTTGTCCACTAGCATATACCTGGATCCCATTCAACAGCCGTGACGAACTTAAAGATATACCGCAGTATACCTATAGCATCGTATTTCACCGGACCGCAGCCCGTACGACCCGTTCGTGTCCAATAGCATATACCTGGATCCCATTCAACAGCCGTGAAAAACTTAAAGATATACCGCAGTATACCTATAGCATCGTATTTCACCGGACCGCAGCCCGTACGACCCGTTCGTGTCCACGATGAGTACTAAGCACAGGAACTTATCTAGGTCCTAAATGAAATGCTAAGACATCATTAAAACCTGATAGCTTATGATCACCACACTACGGTATGCAGAGAGCTCCTCATCAATTATCCGATAAAATAACTCAAGAATTAGCAGTAGCTGTGACCCAAGCTACGCTCGTCGGAATTCAACACTATCAGACTTCTAGAAGGGTGGGGAGATCCCCAGCAATCCCCTAGTGGGCGACTCTCAGCTATTTAAGAGCTCAAGTCCCCAAGATAACTCAATCTTTAAGTCAATCTCAACAACAGGGTGCCAATCGTACAACAACCACAACTTCCAACATAGCACACAAATTCAGCCACTCCTTCAGCAGAGCGTTTACTACCCTTGACCAAACGAACTCTAGAATTTCTAAAACTTGAGAATCATCAAATAAACCCATACCAAAAACTACTCTTAAGGTTCATAGCAAGATCATACCTACACAATTGGTTATGACCTTTTGGACTTCGGTCCAAAAGCAATCGGCTTCAGCTCTGTCCTTTCAGACCAGCTGCACTCCACAAAATATTTTGAGGTATCAACCAACCTCGATAATTTATGAAATTTAGCATGTAGTTGTGGACACATATAAGAGTGTCCACACCAATCCTTAACTCAAAACATCCATGCTACACTAAGATACAAAAACGGAAATACACAGCAATTCATAATTTAAAATTTTCACAACACGCCATGTGCGTAAAATAAAAGATATCATACTCACAAATTGTCCCGCGAAGACTCGAAGCGCCACCACGCCTCCAAAGCCCCCAGTATATCCTATCATCAGAGTTCAAAGCAATCAAGGCTCAAGCATCCAAAAAACAGTTACGCGAAAATAATAATACTAACTCCAATATCACACAGGCATTCTATTGAACGCCTAGGATGCACACGCGCTTTGCACGTAATCACTCAAATTCCGAAGAGATTCTTATTTTCACACAATTACTAAAGCACTCCAAATTATTCTAATAGTCCTACTACAATTTCTACTACCATACAAGAATTAATTCATATCCATATAATTCTCTTTTACAAACCCAAAACCCTATTTTACTAACAACTTGAAATCTCTCTAAAATCCGCTAATTTCTCACATCTACAATTTCTAATATCTCTAAATCTCTCCACCCTAACATTCCAACTCAATAAAAATTAACCCAACTAAATTTTATAAAATAAAATAGTTAGGGTTTTACCTTCCCGAAGTCCAATCGAAAATCCGACGCTACTACGATGTAGAGAATCCCTCCATTAGTCTACCCCTCGATTTAATTTGGAATCCATGGAGAAAAAAGTGGATTTGAGGTGGGGAACGAATCATCGAAGTGGGTTCGTGGGGGTCGGGAACGACAGCACGGGTAGAAGAAGAAGGAGAAGGAAGAAGAAAGAGAGGTGGTGGGGTTTCTTTCCATTTCGGCTGGGAAAGGAACGGGAGAAGGGGAAGGAGAAGGAAGGAGGGCCGGGGGTTCTTCTCTTCGGGTTTGGGAAAGAAACCGGGAGAAGAAGGAGGAAAATGGAGAAGGAGAAGGTGCGGTGGGGTGGGGTTTTATAAATAAATAATAGATAAATAATTAATATAAGGGGAATATTACATATAAGCCCCAAAGTCCCAATACATTTCAAATAAACCCCAACTCCCACTCTTTAAAATACTAATAATCAAAAATACATAAAATTGTCTCATAATAACCCTCCAAAAAGCATAAAATAAGATAGACAGTATATCTGATAATTCTCAATAACAATTAATTATTATTAGAAAATACATAATTGTGTGCAATTCTCAATTGCGCACGGATTACGATGCAAAATAGCCATATGCTATTTTTGCGGGGTATTACAATATTTTCCTTGAGTTCAAATCTCCTCTAATACATTAATATGATCTTTATTTATCCCAAAAATATAACTTTAAAATAGTGAGAAAATACTCTCAATTAATCTCTTAATTTTTCAAAACTTTTATATGAATTTTCCCAATTTTAAAGACTTGAAAAGTCTCAAAATAAAAATAAAACTTAAAAGAAGACATACAGATTCGAACCCGAGATTTCAAGCAAGCAACGAGCAAGTCCAACCACTAGGCCAACTCTCGTTTGTGCATATAAATTCTTTGTGTTTGTTAAATACCCAAATACATACAACTTTATTTTTTTAAAACAAAAAAATTTAAAACAAAGCCAACTCCATTGCTCGAACCTACGACCAGAGAGGACCCCAGGCACCGCATGGGGACGCCAAGCGCAAGCACGCCCCCGCTAGCCACCAAGCCAAAGCTTCTCAACTGATATAGTATGTGTTAAATTCTTTATATTTTCATGCTCTATTTTAAATCTCGATTTTCAATTTTCAAACAATTTTTTATTTCCAATATTTTCTCCAAAATAATACTATCAAAATACATTTCCGAACTCCCAGAATTATTTCTTTACTGATTTTAATCATATTAGTACAAAATTGATCACAAGTCAATAATTATTTTGAAATATAATATTTATATTTTGCAATTTGAAGAAATACCACTATTATCATGAAGGTGTATTTTCTTTATTATAGCAAATATCATCCTCATTGATATTCTTTTTATAATTTATCTTAATACTCTCACAATTTCTTACATACAAATTACAAGTTTGTTTACATATATGCACAAATTAAATGATCTAATCATGGCATGATATTTGTATATAATCATTTCAACATACTAATCAAATAAACATTTAATTCGACAACTTCCTTATATTATGATGAATTTCTTTTTTTTCCATGCAAAAATTTTCATATTTCAATTCTACCAAAAGTTCTGAAATAGAAACATCACATGCATCACAAAGATCAACTAGAACTCATTCTAAATATCAATTTCAAGTGTACATAAATTTCCTACACATGTAATCTATTTTACTATAGAAAGTAAGAAAGAACACCCTCCTATTAGATAGTGTGCTAGTAGTAATCTCCCTTCAAAAGAACACCAAAAATCCACAAAAGCAAAGCAAACTCCCAACGAAACCCCCGAAGCCAGCAAGCATTTCGGCAGCAGCACATCACCATATATATATATATATATATATATATATATATATATATATATATATGAATAGAATATAAGTATATACATATATATACATGTATGAAGTGCTGGTGCGTTTCAGAATTGACAGAGAAGAGAAGAAGAGAAAAGGAGAGGAGAGTGAAGGCCTAGGAAGTGGGATTGGGTAGTTTTATAAGGAATTAAGTTTTAATTAACCCACTTATGAAATTAACTACCCACTCAAAAAATAATACCACAAACCCCCACCCCTTCCAATTCATGACTGGCCAACCCTTTGGTTTTTCCACATGTGCATACTTGTGCATGTGCACTCTACGTGCCCGCACTCACACAATGTATTATTTATTTTTATTGAATGAAAATGGGTATTCTACAAGACAAGTGTACGATTTTATTTAAATATTTTTTGTGGGCTATAAAAGAAATTTTAGGCCCATGGGTTTTTAATAAAAATTAAATAATACTTTTGTAACAAATAAAATGAGATTAAAAAATGAACAAGACCTTTAGAAAATTTTAGAAAATGTTTATAAATACTCGGAATATAACATATGAAAAATATTTATTTTGATAACGTTACAGATATTTCGCATAACGCTGAAATTTACGTAATCGCCACGTATATTGAAAGCACGTGCAATGTACGTAATAAACAAAGATTAAAATAAATGTTCGAGTTGGCTAAAAATAGGATAAAATGAATTTTGAGATAACAAAAAACATGTAAATAGTCGGAATATAAAATACGTATGACATTTATATAAAAATGCGTTACGAATATTATTCGTAACGGTACAAAATATACGTGCATAACACGCGATGACAAAATTATCATTACTCAATTTTGTGGGGTGTTACACCGAGTTCACCCTAAGAGATGTTCATGAAGGAGTCGGTGGTGCCCATATGGGAGCAAGGTCCTTTGCCTGCAAGATCCTGAATCATGTCTACTTCTGGCCCATGCTCCTTAGCGATGCCGAACAGCATGTTCGCTAGTGCGCCCCCTTTCAAAGGTTCTCATCCATTCAGCGTACGCCTCAAACCGAGATATCTTCCTTATCCAGCCCATTCCCCTTTGCTATGTGGGGAATGGACTTGCTCGGGCCTTTCCTCCGTCACATGGTCAGAGGAAATTCCTTATTGTTGCGATCGATTACTTGTCGAAATGGATTGAAGTCGAGCCCATAGCAACGATTACGGAGAATAGGGTCCAGTAGTTCTTCTGGAAGAATATTGTCTGCTGATTCGGCATCCCTCGGATCTTAGTGACTAACAACGGGACTCAATTCACAGGGACGACCTTCTGCAACTTTGCGGATCTCGGCATCCAACAACGATTCTCCTCAATTTCCCACCCACAATCCAACGGTCAGGCAGAGAATGCCAATCGGTAAATTCTCTGTAGCCTAAGAAGAGACTTGACAAATCTGCAAAAGGGTTGTGAATTGAACAACTTCCCAGTATGTTTTGGAGCTACCTGTAATGCCCCGGATCTCCGTTACCGGACATCCGTGATGCAACCAGAATCTTTGCCATCAAATGCATCTCAACACGGTAATAACATGGAAATTTAAAAACTTTTTTATTGCCAAATAAGTCATTACATCTTTAGTTACAACCAATATCTTGTTCTTAAACAATAATACAAATTATATTAACTCATTACATCTTATTACAACATCTTATTACAAAATATTTACCAACTCCTCTTGTAAAGCTATCAGCTGTCTCCTGGAATGGCGGTCGACTGATCACCGCCGAAACTTTGATGAGTGGTCAATCTGCTTCCCTGGAACTTGCCTCTCGGCTTGAGTCTTCCGCTGCACGACTGATATTTCTGCACTTGCTCGAAAGGTAGGATCGGTACCTAAAATGCTGATAAGAAACAACGATCTCTCAACTGGCAACCACAATCACAATTTATGCAAAAGAGAAAAGTGATGTGAAATAGGCATTAATGGATTCGGGTTATAGTGATATTGTAAGCCATGATCTAACAACTAAATGCATCATTACCTTATTCTAATGCAAGCAAGACTTTGAAAATGCATGCATCCCATACTACATACGCCTCAAATCTAGCCGTCTTTCTCCACTTTTAGGGATTTGAACCCTTACTCTGCATCCTACTCTTGTACTCTTCCTGTTCCCAATAGACTTTACCGTGTCTGAGGAGGTTGCAGTTATTCGGTCTTGTCCATTACTGCAATCACTAAAGTGGTTGACACGTTTGCCACTTAGTACCCACACGGACCTCACTCAAAAAGCCGTGACAAACCTTCTGGTACAAAACCATGTACCCATGACGTTAAAATAATTTATATATAAAAACAAAACCCACATGCATAGGAACACGACGACCTCAAGGGTCAAATCCCCCTATCGGACAGGAGTTTCTCTCCCCATTCCTTACCCGGCTCCTTGGGAATTAACAGATCGAGATACGAGACTTATGATATCAAAACCTGAGAACACTATCTGTATCCCTACGACGGAAAAAGTACAACACCCGACTATGGTCTGCTAGTACTAATGCAATTTACATATATCTAACACATCACTCTAATCCAAGACTCACTATAATCCATTTAGTTGATTAAGTTGCTTTCAAAATCTGCCTTTCGATCAGTGGCCCCGGCGACACAATTCATGCTCGCTACTTCCCCTAGCTTGAATTTTGTCCTTCACCACGGCCCACGTTCGCCTTCCTGGAATGAATTCGACGGCACCTAATCGTATGTCCAACGCCTCGGTGAAAGTTCTAATCTTAGGGTTGATAGTCGTAGGGCATCACCCTACCCTAGTACTAACTCGAGTCACAAACATCCTCATCAGGAATCAAACACCATCAAGACCAGTAATAATCACCAATCATCCCCAATAGCAAGTTCATTAACTCTTATTCACAAGTGGGGAAAAGTATTTCCAACACTTGGTCAAAAATCATGACTAACTCAACTATGTTATTTCTGCCTGAAACTTAAAAAAGTCATAACTCCCACAATAAAACTCGGATTTGGATGTTCTAGCCCATTTTGGAAAACTAAGAATCTAGGATACAACTCTCCAATTGACCATTACATCAGATTCTTCTATCTAATTGCCCTAAAAGGCCTCACAGTCCTCAGCTTGTGTACTTCTTGTACACTGGCTGCACCTTATCGATAGCTTAAAAACCTACTCACTCATCGGAATAACACAAATCCAGGTTCTATGGAAAACTAAGAATGTCCTTTACAACTTTTTAGTTGATCAAAAATCCAAATTATTCCATTTGAATACTGCAAAACAATCATCTCTCTCAGATATATAGAACCATATATAATGCACTACTCAAACAGAGCCTATAGCTCAAAATCTGGTTTCAGTTCCAATTTGCAAAAAATCATACATATTTCTCTACTCACAGGAATTTCTTAAAACAATTCTTATTGGAAATATTAGGATGTCTACTACAACTTCCTAGTTGTACATTTCCTCAAATTCTGCTAATACAGAGCCATAAGGTTACAATCTCATCAGGGTGTCAATTCTGACTAAGTTCTGCACAGTACTCACTTAAAAATTCACAATAAATCACATACATAATCAATGGATATCAGACTTGTACTTTTAGAAAATAGACATCATCATGTATAACATGAACAAAGGATCTCATCCTGATTCCAAGTATTCAATGAGTTCTACCTATTTCAGTCAGGTAAAAAAGTTCTACTGTTCATCAGTCACAGTCATGAATACTCTTATTTAAACAATTTTGAACATGCATCAAATGTCATCAAAATAATCCCGATATTTTTTCTGTAGGATCTAGATTCGTGCGTGTTACTACAATAAAAATTTCCGAGATAAATCATGCATCAATTAATTCCAAAATTTTCTTCAAGTTCGGGTTCTACAAGAGACAGAACCGGTCTCTGCCTTACGACCCAGTCATAAAAATTAATTTTATTAAAATACTAAATAATCTCATAAAAATCAGAAATAATTCATGTAGCTTCTAGACATGCATAAGATCATTCTGTAAAAATTTCAAGATCAAATTCCGTCAATATTGCTCTCTGGAAATTCTGGAACATAGCATGTAGTTTATGTTTTTCTGTTCTCAATTCCAAATTCTAAACAAACTACTGCTAATCATTCAATTCAAGCTACTACTACTTATTTTCATGCAAGAAATCAAACAAGAAAACAAGAACAAAAATTTAGAAAACTCCCCACTCTTTGGTGTAGTTGAGAAAAGTGAGTAGCTCGGCCACCTTCTGTAGTTCTCCTCCAAGTCTTTGGAGAACTCCCCACTCTTTGGAGATACGGAATACAGATACGTGACTAAGTCCAACGAATGATTTTTATCAACCATAAGCTGTCAGGATCTTTACAACATTTCACAGGAATATCAGACTAAGAAGCAAGAGAAGTCAACCACGCACGCATAAATGAATCAATATACCAATAGGAATTTACTTGAAACAAAATGTAATAATCTCAAATAAATCAGATCTGGAAACAAGTCAATAAATCTGGGTCACATTGCCGAATACAAATAATCCAAGCAGCAGATACATTTATTCAAAATAAGCAACCGGAAATAATAATAAGCATAGCAAGAACTCCATGACTAAAATCTCAGATCACCTACTCCATCAGGCAACTGGTCACTACAATCTAAAATTTAATAAATTGCAAGAAGAGGAAAAAGAAAACAAAATGCCCGTCAATGCAAGTTATGGGCCGCTTGTAGTGCAGGCACAAGTACGGGGATAAAATAAACAAATATAGAGTAACAGCGGAAACAAATATAGCATGGAATATGCATGTCAACAAAGCAAAATACTTAACATGAATCAGGAAACAAAATCAAGTAACATAATATACTAACAGGTACAAGTAACATGTATCAAGTGTCATGCAAGCAGGTAAACCGGTAACATGTATACAGGTAAACAGGTATACAGATAGCATGTACATGTGTCATGTAACAAGTAAGCATGTAACAGGTATCTTGTTATGTCAAGTCATGTATTATTACTATCTAGGTAGCACTTCATGTGTCCCAGGTTTTACCACATGGTTGTTACATTCAAACAAGTTACGCTTAGATTTCATAGTGGATTCCATAAAGCCGTGTACTCAGGGATCAGGAAAAATAGGAATAGGAAAAGGTACTGGTACAGGTAGAACTAACTGATCCTCTTCCGAGTACACCTTCCTATAGGAAAGCGTGCAGTCAGGTAATCAGGTAAACATGTACAGATAGAACCTACTGGTCCTCTTCCGAGTACATCTTCCTATAGCAAAGCGTGCAGTTGGGTAATCAGGTAAACAGGATCGTGTAAAATGTATTCATGAATATGTAACAGGTGGAAAACACGGGCCCCCTTCTACGTACACATTTCTATATTTTCCACTACTACATCTTTCCCTTAACCCCGGCTTGATTATTTATTATTATTATCAAATAGGCATGTAAGTGTCACAAACAGGGCAAGAATAATATGGCATGAACAAGTAACAGGTTCAGGTTGAAAGATAACATTTACAGATGAAAGAAAACTCATAAAAGAGTAGAACAACGAAAATTCTAGTTCAGGATAGCAAGACAGTACTGCACTAAATCTGGAATTTTCGATGCTACAAATATGCAAACCTAGATCCGTCAGAAAATCTGGAAAATAGACTCTCGTTCGAATCCAGAAAATATATATAAGTCATATGATATTTCACAAAAATAAGACTCAAAACAGATTTGTATCCAGAAAACATGTTCAGCTAGAGATCAGAAGTTTGTATTCATAAATAGGAAAACAACATAAAAACTTGTTGATTAAATCCACAAAAAATCTGGGGTATTCCCTAGTATTTTTAATATCAGAATATAAATATTCATAATTTTCTCAACATTGATAGTTTACTCAATAAGAATCAGAAAGTAGCAAGGTACAACAGTTTTGTAATTCTAGAATCATAAACAAAGCACTATTAAAACAGTAATATCTTATAAAATATAAATCGAAATCCAGATCTGTCAAAAGGGTGATAAAATAGATACAGTAGGCTACAATTCATATTGACAAAGTTTTTATAAACAGTAAACAGAATCAGGTTGAAATTAAGGTTCTTTACTGAACAGCGTGAAAATTCTGCAAGTAAAGTAGTTGTTTGCAAGCATAGAATAGTGTATAAAATTTATCAACTAAATAAACAAAAATTAGAGGTTAATCCCAATTAGGTCTAGTTGTACTCAGTAAAATATTGGACCAAAATATTATCTTTAACATCAGTATGAAAATAAATTACTCTCCAGAATTCATATAAAAACGAATCTGTAATTTTCTACACATCTGTAGTAAAATAGCCATAACTTGAAACTCATAAATCGAAACTGAGATATGTCTGAAAATCTGGAAAGTAGACAGAATTCTCTATAATTCACATTCACAAATAATTTTCATATACTAACCTTAATAGGGTCTAAAATACTGAACAAAAACGGGGTAACAACAAGGACAAAATTATTCTTCATGCATAAAATCAACTAGATGATACGAAACACATCCAACTCATAACCAAGCGTGAAATAGGGTATACTAGATGTCCAAGTAATATGGTATAGGGTATTTAACAAGTCTACAACAAGTTATACTATGACTAACACAATCAAGCATACAACATCGTACGAACAACATGCATGTATACATCAAGAAGTGATTATCTCTAAGTTATTCATGTCGTGTGTGTAATGTGACAACTACGGGCAGATCAACACATAGAGACAAGATATAACAGGAATTTTGCACAAGAATTGTCTCTAGAACAAACCTACACTACAGGCAGGCGGTATTTAGTACTTGTATTTACAACAGAATTTAATACAAGTTACTTACCTTATAGTCGACGAAGAAAACGACGAAGCAAGAATAAGAATAACGAGAATGGATTCCGGGCACGAACACAACGAACGAACGAACCCACAAACCATGAACAAAATCTCGAGATCAACACACGTGCACAACACATAAGCAAAGGCAATGGCAGAGGGGTGTGTGCACTGTGTCGACGAAGGCCAGGCGGGATGGAAGACGGGAGTGGCGCTGCTATTATGGCATCGGGAGGAGGAAGGCATGGGAGCTGACGTTGCTGTCGCGGCTGGCATCGCCTGGGCAGTTGGCATCGAGGTGAGTAGGGAGGTGCACCGGGGAAGAGGGTCGCGTTGTGGTTGTCGCTGCTTCAGGAGGAGGCAGCGCATGAGGGAGGGTGTGTCAGGCTGAGTGACTAGGGGATAGCCGGAGGTCGGGAGAAGAGTTGGAGGGGCTTTGGAGTAGGGGCTGGGGTTAACAACAGGGGAGAGGGTACAGTAGTATATATAGGCAATATGGTTTGCATATAGGATTTCGGGTTAGGAGTAAAAATGGGTATTGGGTATAGTTGGGGCTTAACAGGCAGGGTTAACATTGGTGTAATAGGGTATAAGATTAGGGTATATTGTTAATGGGTATTAAGACCCATTAAGCCAATAGGGTAGGATTTAATTGGGTTTTGGGATTAATGGATCCAAAAAGAAATTAGAATAGGTTTTTATTAAAAGATTCAACAAGTGGTATAGGTTTAAATTGAGAAGCTCCAATAAAGAGGTGGAAACAAAATGAGTGAATAAAATAGGACATGAACTAGTTAAAATAATGGGGATAAAAAATAATGGCTTGATCAAACAGAGACGAAGCAATTTGGAGACAATAGAATCAAGAACTCAAGTAAGAAGGCGACAAGACAAATAAATGGATATATAGAGAAAGAAGATCCGAAACACGGTCCAAAAAGAGATACAAGAGAATAAATACAGAAAAATAAAAATATGCCAAAAATACAGAAAATGGAAAACAGCAGTTACACTTTATCTTAGCCATAAATCGATGAGAGATGTGAGATGATATTTGAATGCATGGTAAAAATATTCATTGTAGCATCATACAAATAAATATTTTCGTATGTGTCGCACTAAAAAAACTAGTGTATGTACTAGTGTCGATTTTCTCATTCTCGTGCACCATCGTGAATGCAACCATTCACATTCATATATAAAAACAATTATTACTTGAAAAATATATAATCGCGTGTAAATCTAAACTGTACACGGACTGTAATGCAAAATAGTTATATGCTATTTTGCGGGGTGTTACATTACTCCCTCCTTTGATTTGTTCTATCCTCAGATTGATGCTAGGGGCGAGAAAAATAGCAAACAGTCACCAATGATCAGAAGACACTTTCCTTGATCATCTCTAATTCCTCAAGGAACATCCTCGACAACTAACTCTTAAAGTGCTCAATTCTGGCTCACAAGCCTCAAGTGCTCAACGCATCCTTCCATCCTGGAGATCAATCTCATCATATGGATCATTTTGGGGCCTACCTCATCACGCATCCACCATATTGGGGATGAATCACCTTGGGGGACGTTGCTCTCGTCCTGAAATACTGGGGATCAATCCCATTCCACAGACCATTCTGGGGCCCCATCACACGAACTCCCTGTGAGTGTTGCTCTCGTCCCGAAATACTGGAGATCAATCCTACTCCACAGATCACTCTGGGGCCTATTTCATCCCTCGTCTGGAATACATGGAAATATCTCACTTTGTGGATCATTCTAGAGTCCTCACCCATCCTTGAATTCCTTCGTGGGTATTACTCTCGTCCTCGGAATACTAGAGATCAATCCCATTCCACAGAACATTCTAGGGCCTATTTTATCCCTCGCCTGGAATACTGGGAAATATCTCACTCTTTGGATCATTCTGGAGTCAATGTCCCACTAACCTGTTTGTGAATGTTGCTCTCGTCCCTGGAATACTGGAGACTAACCCGCTCCACAGAACATTCTGAGGCCTCTTTCATCCCACATTCAGAAATACTAGGGAATATCTCCCTCCATAGATCATTCTGGAGCCAATGACACATAATCTTCCCCATGAGCGTCACTCTTGTCCCTGGAATACTGGAAACCAAATCCTACTCCACGGATCATTCCGGGGTCTATTTCATCCCTCGTCTGGAATACTAAGGAATATATCAATCCATGGATCGTTCTAGAGCCGACCTCTAACTCATGATGCAAGATCTCTGCATGCCTCCTAGCCTCTGATATTTGTACTTGAGGGTCGGTGACCACTCCCTCCTTAGAAGAAAGTGAGGCTTACCAAGGAGAAGGCAAAAACTTCAGCTTTATGCCTTATCCAAAACACTTAATAAAATAAGCACAAGACAAGAGATGATCAAATGCCCAAAAACTTTCATGCTTTATAAAAAGTCATAATATCTCGCTATAGAACATATCACAAGTTCGTCATCCATGGCTTGCAAAAATGCAACGAACAGAACATATTACTATTCTGGACCATGCACCACTACACACTTCTTTCCAGTTATACTGAAGTTCGTCCCTGGCGAATAGGCTTCTTCTTCCCTTTATCGACCACCTTCCATAACTGGTCATCGGGGTTCCCTTGCAGTTATAGACAATTCTATTTCTTATGCCCGGCTTCTTCGCAGTTATAGAAAGTGTTTGTATGGGCTCTTTTTGAGCATTGACTCTTGAAATGACCTTGTTCCTTAAAAAAGTAACACACCACCATCTGTCTAGTCACTTTAAGATTTCTGGACTCATGAGAGGTGAGAATATACTTCTTCCTCTTTTTCTTCTTCTCAGCCTTGCCTTGACTCTGACTCATGTTCATTTCTGTTACCACGGCTCGCCTTACTAGCTTGTCCAATTGGTGAATGCCTAACAAAACCATCCTTGATCTCAGTCCAGGCCTAAGCCCTTGCTCAAACCTCTGGGACTTCTTTGTTTCCTCCTGGACCATTTCTGGTGCATATCGTGACATCTGGAAAAACTCCGTCTCATATTCCCCGACAGACATTTCCCTGCTTCAAGTTGTGGAACTCCATTGCCTTTTCTTCTTGCACATCCATGGACTTGTAGTGTCATCGGAATTCTTCAAGAAAATCTTCCCAAGTGATTGGACCTTCTGCAAGACCAAGCTTCACAGACTGCCACCATACTTTGGCGTCCTTCTCCAGCAAGATTGTGGCCAAACAAACCTTGCTGTCTTCTGGATTCATCAATACTTTGAATACCGTTTCCACCTGACGTATCCAGTCGTCGACAGCAGTTGGGTCGGCCTGTCCTTCAAAGACTACCAGTTTCATCCTCTTGAACGATTCCACCATCTTTATCGGGTTTGTGTGTGCAGCAACTCCTGGTGTTCCTTGTGGCGGTGCTTGGTTTCTGCTAGCTTTCACAAATGCTCCTATCATCTAGTATACACGGGTAAACTCTGCTTCAACATTGAAGTTGGTGCTGTTGGTCCTACTGCCATCGCCCTCAGCCATTCCACGGTGGCTGTTTCTGATTCATCTGGACATCCTTTAAAGAGAGAAAACACACAGGGTTAGTTCTAGATGTGAAGATCACAACAATTATGGTTTTGATCATCCTGCAATCCAAACTAAACCCAGCTATTCGGCATTTTAAGTCAAATTTCCTACTATGTTAGCCTGTAATTTGAAGTCAACTCTGATACCACTTTTGTAATTCCCCGGATCCCCATTACCAGACATCCGTGATGCAACCAGAATCTTTGCCTTCAAATGCATCCCAACACAGTAATAACACGAAAATTTAAAGACTTTTTATTGCCAAATAAGTCATTACATCATCAATTACAACCAATATCTTGTTCTTGAACAAGAATAGAAATTACATTAACTCATTACATCTTATTACAAAATATTTACAACTCCTCTTGTAAAATATCAGCTGTCTCCCGGAATGGCAGTCGACTGATCACCACCGAAACTCCGCTGAGTGGTCAATCTGCTTCCTTGGGACTTGCCCCTCGGCTTGAGTCTTCCGCTGCACGACTATAATATTTCTGCACCTGCTCGAAAGGTAGGACCGGTACCTAAAAGGTAAGGAACGTCAGTAATTCTACTGACGCAATGCTGATAAGAAACAGCAATCTCCCAACTGGAAACCACAATCATAATTTATGCAAAAGAGAAAAGTGATTTGAAATAGGCATTAATGGATTCGGGTTATAGTACTGTTGTATGCCATGATCTAACAACTAAATGCATCATTCACATGCCTTATTCTAATGCAAGCAAGACTTTGGAAACGCATGCATCCCATACTACATACACCCCAAATCTAGCCGTCTTTCTCCACTTTTAGGGATTCGAACCCTCGCCATGCATCCAACTCTTGTACTCATCCTGTTCCCAATAGATTTTATCGTGTCTGAGGTGGTTGCAGTTATTTGGTCCTGACCGTACTGCAGTCACTAAAGTGGTTGACGTGTTTCCACTTAGTACCCGTGCACGGACCTCACTTAAAAAGCTGTGACAAACCTTCTGGTACAAAACCATGTACCCATTACGTTAAAATAATTCATATATAGAAACAAAACCCACATGCATAGGAACACGATGGCCTCGAGGGTCAAATCCCCCTATCCGACAGGAGTTTGTCTCCCCGTTCCATACCCCGGCTCCTTGGGAATTAACAGATCGAGATACGAGACTCGTGATCTCAAAATCTGAGAACACTATCCGTATCCCTACGACGAGAAAAGTACAACACCCGACTATGGTCTGCTAGTACTAATGTAGTTTACATATATCTAACACATCACTCTAATCCAAGACTCACTCTGATCCTTTTAGTTGATAAAGTTGCTTTCAAAATCCGCCTTTCGACCAGTGGTGTAATACCCCAGATTTTTAAATAATGCTTTTAAGATTAATAAATGAATTAAAATGATTTTTGGAAATTTAATAAATATTTTTCTGAAATTTACCTTTTTACACGTGCAAAACACGTGCAAATATTTTCTTGGGAAGTTCAAAGTCAAATATTATTTTGTGGAAACCCATTATTTATTATTATATATTATTTGTAAATTTTCTAGATTTTTTGATAATTATTTGACCTATTTGCAAATATTACAGAAAGATGGACTTATGTGCAAAATTGCCATTTGGAGTGAAAACTTTATATTTTTGGACTTTTGGGCTGGGCATGATGCCTAGTCAACTCAGAGGTAAAGAGTTTACTTTTTGTTTTAATAAATTTGGTTTATTTTGCAAGTTTTGATAAAGAAAGGTCTTTTTGCAAAATTGCCACTTAGAAGGGCAAAAGTGCAATTTTGTTTTTCTAGGTTTTCAAAATAGTGCCGGACACTATTAGGGTATTTGTTTTTGTTTTTAAATCTTAATTAAGATGGTTTTATTTAACTTCCAAGTATAAGGATCTATATATGTAAAGATATATTTAAAAGAGGTATTTTACAAATCTATTCAAAACCCTAATTACTTGGATTTCCGGCCTATAAAGGGTGGGGTGCGGCCGTCTCTTTGCTGAACAATACAAAAGGTATTTCTTATTATTATTTTCTTGGAGTTTTAAAGCGAGGATCTTGGTTTTCTTGCGAAATGAGGGATTTTTCTTATTTCTTTATTATCTTCGGTTGATTCTTCAATAAGGTGAGTGACATATGTTTGATTTTCTTTTGTTCTAAGCATGTTGTGTGTGATAATTTTTCAATTAGAAAGCATGTTACTTGATGGTATGAAGATATAATGAATTTTGATGAGTATACGAATTAAAAATTGAATCTTTCCATGAAACTATACTATTGATGATTAAAACCCTAATTTGATGACTTGAGAATTGTCAAGAACCTAATAGAAATCTTGGGTGTGCTGTTGTGCATTATAACCTTGCAAATTTTTTTGCATAAGATAAGTTGTATGTTGATTATTTCATAAAAATGATTAAAACTTAACCTTGCTGTGTATATAAGCATAGACTATGTTTATGATATTTTGATGAATGAAACTTGATTGTTTACAAGTTATATTTGCACATAACCATGGATGAATTAGTCTAATTAGTTGTAGATGTGTATAAGAAGAGGTAGAAGGATTTTTGGATCTACAGAAATCAAGTCTTGATGTGTTGAAGAGGCACTGTTTTCGAATTTGACTGTGTTCAGCTGAAAAGTGGATTTTGTGGGATTTTGAAGTTTTGATTGATTCTTGAGTTGTTTTGGTGCTGAGATTAAATTTAACCCTACACTACTCCTATATTCTGATTCTAAATGCTTAAACACTATATATATAGACAATATATACACATATATATACAAAGATCTAAATATTTCTGTTTTGAAGACTGCCGAAATTGATTTGATGATTTTTATCAAGTTTTGATTGAGATCTGATTTGTTTTAGTGCTGATGTTGAATCCAAAAATTTTAATACTCTTAACCAATGTATTTTGAAGTTTAAACTGATGCTTAATTACCCTATGCATATATATATATATATATATATATATATATATATATATATATATATATATATACTACCTTGCTGATTTTGAAGAGATTTTGTGAAAAATCTACTTTTTTATTGATTTTATGAGATTTTGCTTTGTTTTATAACTCCTATATGTTATACAAGATATGTTTGATCATCTCAGGAAGTTTAATTTTGATTTTACGAAGTTTTAATTGAGTATCAGTCAAAACATGCACAATTCCTAACTGACTGTGTAGTAGGTCACGGTCGACCGTCATGCCTTTGTTCTTGAGAATTCCCTAATTGACAGTCGACCGCCCTTCTTGAGTGGTCGACCGTCAATTGCTTCTTTTGCTGTTTTGGTTGAGTTCTTCGTTTCTTTTAAATGGTTATTTTCTCGATATTATGGATTATTGCTCTATTGTTTTAGATGATGTTTTTACTACAGATTTCAGTACTTTACAGAGAGTTATATTTCATTAATAATAGATTTTTAAATGTGTTCTTATGACTTTATTAAGTGAACTACATGTGTTTTCAACGAACTGATGTTTTGGTGAAATTCTACGACTTCAAAAATGTGGTTTTCTGTTATTTAATAGTTTTAATATTTTATTTGAATTCGGGAATTTTATGAGCACATTAAATGAATTTGAATTTTATTGATTTAAGAGGTTTTCTTATTATATACGTTTTGATGATGGATTTACGAGTTTTATTGAAAGTTTGGTATCGATGGTTGAGTTATCAGTCTCTAAAGATTGAGTGTGGCCCTAGTACACCGACAGTTGAGTTTTTGTGGTTTGGCCAGTTGTAGCCTTGTTGCTGATCAGTTGAGTTCAGCCCAGTAGGGTACACCAACTCTAAGAGATTCGTAATTAATTAATTAACTTAACAAGATGAGGAAAGGCACTTGATGGTGATATGATGAAATGAGAGCAGACGTGAGTTATAGACTCCAGGATGATCCAAGGAGTGAGACATTATAACACCCCGCAAAATAAAATGATTTATTTTGCAATACTAGATAATATTATATTGGTAAAGTTGACTATTTTCTTGACATTGCAATTTTGCACGTGTAACACACGTGCAAAGTTAGGAAGTTTTGAATTCTTAAAATTTTACAGTCAATGATTGATTTTACTCATTTATTTATGATATTATAATTTTCAGATTTATTTGAATTTATTTGACTATTTTATGAATTTCTCAATTTTAAACGTGCAAAACACATGCAAATATTTTTTGGGTGAAAACCTCAACTTTTAAATTTTGGAATAAATTCTTCAATTTATAATTGATTATATCCTAAATTTGGGGACTTTTCTGAATAAAGAAACTATTTTTATAAATACTTCGAAAGAGAGGGGCTTTTATGTAAAAAGTCATTTAGATCTCAAACAAATAATCAAAATTCGTTTTTACTGACTTTTGGGCTTGCCATGGTCATAATTGAAAATAAAATCTATTTAAATTTTACTTAGATTTGATTTGGTAAATATTTAAACAAATATAGAATTTTTTTGCAAATATGGAATTTAAGTGGATCTTGTGCAAATATTTTCTGGAAAGTAAAAGTCAGAAATTTTAATTGATAAATATAATATGTAATAGTAGATATTATTTCTGAATTTTCTGGATTTTTACGAATATTTTATGATATATTTGCAAATATTACAAAAAGATGGACTTTTGTGCAAAATTACCACTATGAGTACAAATTCAAATTTTTTTTCTAGGCTATGCTTGATGGTTGGATAACTCAGTAGTAAAAGTATTTGGTTTTATTTTTATTTATTTAACTTATTTAACTACTTTATTAAAGAAAGATTTATATATGTAAAGTAATAATAATTTGTTAAGGGATATTTCTATAAACTTGTAAAACTGTAAAACTCCAGATTTCGGCCTGTATTATGACCACAACAGCCGTCCCACTCCTATGCAAAAAATAAAATATATTTTTACTATCAATTTCTTGGATTTTCGAAGCGATGATATTGGATTTTGCAAAAGAATGGCTTTTTCTCATTTCTTTATTATCTTCGATTGATTTGTTCAATAAGGTGAGTAACTTGTGTTTGTTTTCTTATTATACTAAGCATGTTGTATGTGTTGATCTATCTATTAGTAAGCATGTTAGATGATGATGTGAAGATATAATGAATTTTGATGAGTAGATGAATTAAAAATTGAATCTTTTCTTGAAACTATACTATTGATGACCAAAACCCTAATTTGATGACTTGTGATTGTTAAAGAACCTAATAGAGATCATAAGTATGATGTTTTCAATCCTTTTGTTGCTGATTTGAATGTATATAATGGGTTGTGTGATGTTATTGCATGAAAATAGACAAGTTTGAACAAGGATGGGATCTGTTACTGTTGATATGTATATATACACACTGTTGATGCATCAAACTTGCTGATTAGTCATTATAATTGCTTATCATCATGCGTAAACTAATGTAAATGATTGGGGTATGTATATAACAAGTTACTGAACTAAAAGAAACAAGTTTTGAAGTGAAAAAAGAGTTATTGTATTTTGGGTCTGTGTTGTGCATGTTTTAATAGGTTTTGGAAAATTTGAGGACTGAAATAATAGAACTACTTGTGTTTGATTTTGACTATCACACATAATGAAACCTTGAGAGGAAATTAGGTTTCGAAGAAGAATTCTTCATCTTTTTCATGTGCAGGCTGCTACTCATACCTGTAGGGGTAAATACATATATATTTAGTCACATAGAGTATGTATACTGATGCTTTTGAAGGTCCTAATATACCTTATTTACCATCAAGAAAAACCAGTTCTATACCTTTAATTAACTAGTAAATGGCTTAAGTTTGGTCTGAGTGTCAAGTCTCCTTAGCTGCTGATTGCTGCTAAACTGCTGTGCATGTGCACACACAAACAAAAACTCATCTTTACATACACAACCTGTATCTTGTCTAAGTAGTAGTCGTAGGTATTGTGTTTGGTAGTTTTCTTTGTGTTTGCATTAAAGACCATCTTCTATATCTTCATATGCTTCAATCAGTGAAAGGAAATTTTCTATATCTTCTCTGTATCTGCAAATGTTTCATTTTCAATTAAAGACTTTCTTCTACATCCTGCATATACTTCATGTTCAGTAAAGAGATTATATACACATATGCACACTCCTACTCAGTAAACAAAGAATTTTCTATATGCATATATATACACCTACACTTCATATCAGAAATATATCTCAGATAAATTTGTAAATGATTAATATGCTTGGTACAACTCACTCTGATGATAATATTGCCATGATTATAATATTTCCATGGTCTAATGTGATATATTGAGATTATTTGTAAATGATTAACATGTATCAACATACATCCTTCAATAGTATTCACTGATCACTCCTCCATTTCAGTAAAACAGATTTTTCTATATCTTCTATATCCTGCATATACTTCAATTCAGTGAAAAGGGATCTTTCTATATCTTATGTATACACACATATGCTCTGTTTCAAAAGGACTTTTCTTCTACATCTTGTGTATGTTCACTTCAGTAAAAGGTTTTCTATATATATCATATATATATACACAGACACTTCATTTCAACAAAAGGGATTCTTCTATATTAGTTCTACACACATATGTTTCATTGCAATTAAAGTCCATCTTCTATGTACTCTGCATATACTTCAACTCAGTAAAGAGAAATTTTTCTATATACCATATATATATATATATATATATATATATATATATATATATATATATATATATATATATATATGCTTCACTTCAGTAAAAGGGTTTTTTCTATGTATCAGATATATATACATATACTCCATATCAGTGAAAGGGATTTCTTTCTCTATTAAGTTATATGCACATATACTTCATTTCTGTACAAAGAGTTTTTCTATATATGTTATATATACACACAAACTGCATTACAGTAAAGGGATTTATATACATATTGTGCACACTTCATTTCAGAAAAGAGGATCTCTTATACATATATACATACCCATATACGAACAATATGAATGAATGAATTTCTGTGAGTAAGTTAACACTGATATGAAGTGACTAATATGAAAGATTTATTTTGTGTTGATGGTTGAGTTGTGAGTCTCTAGAGGGCGTGTGGGACCCTAGATACCGGCAGTTGAGATTTTGTGGTTTGGCTAGTTGTGGCTTTGTTGTTGATCAGTTGAGTTAAGTCCAGTAGGGAACACCAACTCTAGGAGATTCGAAATTACTTAATTAACTTAACAAGATAAGGATAGACACTAGATGGTGATATGAAGAAATGAGTGCAAACGTGAGTTATGGACTCCAAAATGATCCAAGGAGTAGATATTATCCAGTATTCCGGGACGATGGACGTATAGGCCACAGAGTGATCTGCGAAGTGGGATTGATCTCTAGTATTCTGAGGAAGAGAACGACGCTCATGGGATGTTAATGCAATGAGGGTTCCATGATGACCTGTGGAGTGAGGCAATCTCCAGTTTCCGGGACGATGGACGTAAGGGCCACAGGATGATCTGCGGGTGGGATTAGCCTCCAGTATTCCAAGGGCGAGAACCAATACTTGCATAATGTCTAAATCTCATAGTAGTCATCGTAGTAGGATTAGTTGCATAGTGAGGGATCTAACCCTATAAAGTGGAGAACATTAAGGGTTTGCACCGGACCTATGTAGAGTGGGATGAATAAAATCCGACTAGTATGCATTGGAGAGTCAACATATAGCATTGTGTTTTCTTGACTTGGTTTTATGCATGTTGTTTCCTGTTTTTATGCAAAAATAACCTGATGTTTTCATGTTTTATTTATTATTATTTCATATTCTTATTTTGCTTATTCTTGTTGTTGGTACATGTTGTTTATGGCTTTATCCTTTACGTTTTATTTATGTTTCTTTTCTTTTGATGTTACTCACACCGTTATGGCTGACCCCTGTAGTTTTGGGGGTTAGGGTTATCTCTAGCCTCATGTTTTACAGGTAGGTGCCTATAGCTTGGGATTTGGATGCATGTGGTAGAATGATAATAGAGCTTATATAAATTGTAAAAGAATGTGTTGTAAAGGAAAGAAAATGTAATTCAAGGTGTTTAATTTTTCGCTGTACTTTGTAAACAATTGATGTAATAAAAATTTTTAATTTCCTATATTTGGTTGTTATGTTTATGATTACATTGAAGTTGATTCTGAAAATTGTGCCACGTATTTCTGAGATATTATATTGAAAATTTGGGGCGCTACAGAGTTGGTATCAGAGCATGCTTCAACTAGTAATTTGAAACATAGTACGGGAAATTAACATAAATGGACATTTGATGTGTGAGAACCTAGGCAGACTTTAGATGTTTGAGTACACAAGTGGACATAAAAAGAACCTAGGTGGACATTACCTTGGTGGAAATCTGATTTCTGCGACTTGATTGTTTGGTCATGAATACCTGTAATGAGATTTAGACTGTTTGTATGCTTATACTTGAATATAAAAAATTTATCGCAAGAGCATTGGTTATTTTTGCATAAATACTTCTCTCACTAGCTTTTTGACCTCTTTTGTCCGCTTTATGCATTTGATATTTTATTATTACCCCCTCCTATCTTATATTTTCTATCTTACTTACTAATATTCACTATATCTTTTTCTATTTAAGTCATTGTGTATAATTTTGGGATTCTATGATTTTCGCTGGTATTATTTTTCTATTTATTTATTTATTTATTTATTTATTTGTTTATTTTTAGTTATTAATTTTAATTATCTTCCGCTACATTCCTTAAATTATTTATTTTCTTGTATTTTTTTTAAATGTTCCTTAGTTTGGATTTCTCACTCTTGTATCCTATCACTTTTACTATTTTAAATTTGTTTGCTTACTAGATAACTTTCGTGTAAATTAACTTATTTCTACTTTATTCGGTTTCTTTTGTTGTCAGTGATTGATTTTATTTTTAGTTTCCATATCTCTAATCGAATTTATATTATTTATATTCATTGTACAATCATTAAGCTTCCACTAATCGTCTTGTTTTCCTTTTAAAATTGTTTCTATGACTTTACTATTGGTTTTTCGCTTTTTATTCTTTTGTCCAATTATTATTTTGCAACTTTTGCTGAAATTCAACAGTGCATCCTTTAGCATTTCACAAGCTCATTCTTATTTTTGCAACTCTTATTCATTTCTTTCTTGATATTTTATTCATCTTACTTTCATGCGCTTTCATTACTCGAATATTTTGCTATTACTTTTACATATTACATTGAGTTTTGAACTACTACGTGTTAAGTTATTATTGCTACTTCTATTTTCTTTCATTATTGTTTTTGCTATATTATAAATTTTGGTTTTGCATATTTACATTCATTTTGTATATACTTGAATTTTTCGATACTATATTTTTCATTATTTTGTATTGTCTTTTTTATTTTGGAGTATTTAAACTTGATTGCAATATTTTACTCATATAAATATGATATACCTCTGCACATTAAAAAATTTTATTATTAATTTTATTTTTGTACCTTATATTCAATACCTTTATTATTACATATTGTTTACTGTTTTTTTATATTTACTTTTCACCATTTAAAGCTACTTATTAATTTTGTTACTTTATACTTCTCGAATGTACTATATGAACCCATTAATTATATTTACTTAATTTTTATTATAAATTTTTATTATCATTACATTCTTGATTTCTACGTGTACTTCCTACTAATTACTTTATATGTACCATATATTTCTACATACTTGCTATGTATATCATTTTACACTTGTTTAATTCCTACATTACTCTATATTTTTATGATATATTTATTGTGTAAATTTGCTACAATGCATATTTATTTTCTCATTCACATTTGCATTGTGCTTATGCATGTATTTCATTCCGTTTTTCTCCTTACTTTTGTAAATTATTTTCACTACTACTATTTTGTACTACTGTGTTTGATATTTATAATCTATACATCTATTTTGATATTCCATCATGTGACTTCAACTCCATTTCTTACTTTTGCTACTATTTTTATATCACGAATTTTCAAACATAACATCATAATTAAATTAAATGTCCAATATCCCTGTGCTTATGGAAGGTTACATCTTCTATTTCACTATTTTGGTGCAACCTAATGTCGAGATGGCAAATATGCAACTCGATGTCAATGGAGGCAAATTGCAACTGGATGTTGGGGATGTAAAATGTGCAACCGAATATCCAGAAGGCTACCTGCAACCTGATGTCGTGAAGACAAATCTGCAACTTGATGTTAAGGAGGCAAGGCTGCAGCCAGACACCGATGATGCTGACCCACAAGAGGAGATTTTCTACCTATTTGCTAATTGATATTTCAGGATATTTTTTTTACTTATATAATGAAACTAATGTTAAAGAAATATTTTCTTTATGACATTTTATTTATACAATTACACTTTATGTTTCCATACAATTTGAACTAGTATAGTTGATTTTACTATATTTTGTGTTTGCGAAATTTTTAAGATTGAGTACATCAACTATGGTCTAAGCTTTCGTTTTTGTAATTACTATTTATTGCTACCATTTTCCAATTCTTTAACACTTTAGATTTCTCACTTACTTTTGTTTTCACATCCTAATTAATGATTTGACGCTTACTTTTGTAATATTCAATGAACTTCTTTTAATTCTTCTTGCATATGTATATATTTTGGTCTATTTTGCTCGTTACCCTTTAATATGCTTTTAGAGTATTGATTATAATGTCAACATTCACTAATATACTCATTGTTATTCTTTGTCTTGTACGTTCATTGTTATTAATATTTCTTTACTTAGCAAAATTTGTTTGTATTTCTATGTATCTTGACTGATTATTTTTCCCAAAACTTTTTTTTATATAATCTCTAAGTTTGTGTTCCTTTGTTGTTGTGTGGTTATCAACCTTTTTATATTTGGGTTTTATCTCTTCACTTTTGACTTCTTATTCTATAAGAATAGTCTTACTATTTTCTCACGTTTGGGATTTATTGTGTATTCTATTGGATTTCTTATACTTTTTCCATGTCAGTTTTCACCTTTTACTCTTCGAGCTATAATCATATGTCATTTTTGTTTTGCTGAGTAATTAAATCCAACTATAAAAATAATGATAGAGTAAATTTTCGAAACTATCTTGTAAGTTTGTATTTTGTTTTCTTTTACTTAGAGTAGTTCTGAGGACAGAACCATTCTAAGGGAGGAGTGATGTAACACCCCGCAAAATAAAATAATTTATTTTGCATTACTAGATAATATTGTATTAGTAAAGTTGACTATTTTGACTATTTTCTTGAAATTGCAATTTTGCACGTGTAACACACGTGCAAAGTTAGGAAGTTTTGAATTCTTAAAATTTTTTGGTCAAGGATTGATTTTCCTAATTTATTTATGATATTTTAATTTTCAAATTTATTTGAATTTATTTAACTATTTTATGAATTTCTCAATTTTACACGTGCAAAACACGTGCAAATATATTTTGGGTGGAAACCTCGACTTTTAAATTTCGGAATAAATTCTTCAATTTATAATTGATTATATCCTAAATTTTGAGATTTTTCTGAATAAATAAACTATTTTTATAAATACTTCGAAAGAGAATGACTTTTATGTAAAAAGACATTTGGATCTCAAACAAATAATGAAAATTCATTTTTACTGACTTTTGCGCTTGCCATGGTCATCAATGAAAATATAATCTATTTAAATTTTATTTAGAGTTGATTTGGTAAAGATTTAAACAAATATGGTATTTTTGCAAATATGGAATTTAAGTGGATCATGTGCAAATGTTTTCTTGGAATGTAAAAGTCAGAAATTTTAACTGAAACAATCTAATATGTATTATTAGATATTATTTCCGAATTTTCTAGACTTTTACGAATATTTTATGGCATATTTGCAAATATTACAAAAATATGGACTTTTGTGCAAAATTACCACTTTGAGTACAAATCCAGAATTTTTTTCTGGCCTATGCTTGATGGTTGGATAACTCAGTAGTAAAAGTATTTGGTTTTATTTTTATTTATTTAACTTATTTAACTACTTTATTAAAGAAAGATTTATATATGTAAAGTAATAATTTGTTAAGGGATGTTTCTATAAACTTGTAAAACCAGTAAAACTCCAGATTTCGGCCTGTATTATGACCACAACAGCCGTCCCTCTCCTATGCAAAAAATAAAATATATTTTTACTATCAATTTCTTGGATTTTCGAAGCGATGATATTGGATTTTGCAAAAGAATGGCTTTTTCTCATTTCTTTATTATCTTCGATTGATTTGTTCAATAAGGTGAGTAACTTGTGTTTGTTTTCTTATTATACTAAGCATGTTGTATGTGTTGATCTATCTATTAGTAAGCATGTTAGATGATGATGTGAAGATATAATGAATTTTGATGAGTAGATGAATTAAAAATTGAATCTTTTCTTGAAACTATACTATTGATGACCAAAACCCTAATTTGATGACTTGTGATTATTAAAGAACCTAATAGAGATCATAAGTATGATGTTTTCAATCCTTTTGTTGCTGATTTGAATGTATATAATGGGTTGTGTGATGTTATTGCATGAAAATAGACAAGTTTGAACAAGGATGGGATCTGTTACTGTTGATATGTATATATACACACTGCTGATGCATCAAACTTGCTGATTAGTCATTATAATTGCTTATAATCGTGTGTAAACTGATGTAAATGATTGGGGTATGTATATAACAAGTTATTGAACCAAAAGAAACAAGTTTTGAAGTGAAAGAAGAGTTATTGTATTTCGGGTCTGTGTTGTGCATGTTTTAATAGGTTTTGGAAAATTTGAGGACTGAAATAATAGAACTACTTGTGTTTGATTTTTGACTATCACACATAATGAAACCTTGAGAGGAAATCAGGTTTCGAAGAAGAATTCTTCATCTTTTTCATGTGCAGGCTGCTACTCATACCTGTAGAGGTAAATACATATATATTTAGTCACATAGAGTATGTATACTGATGCTTTTGAAGGTCCTAATATACCTTATTTACCATCAAGAAAAATCAGTTCTATACCTTTAATTAACTAGTAAATGGTTTAAGTTTGGTCTGAGTGTCAGGTCTCCGTAGCTGCAGATTGCTGTTGCACTGATGTGCATGTGCACACACAAACAAAAACTCATCTTTACATACACAACCTGTATCTTGTCTAAGTAGTAGTCTTAGGTATTGTGTTTGGTAGTTTTCTTTGTGTTTGCATTATAGACCATCTTCTATATCTTCATATGCTTCAATCAGTGAAACGAAATTTTCCATATCTTCTATGTATCTACATATGTTTCATTTTCAATTAAAGACTTTCGTCTACATCCTGCATATACTTCATGTTCAGTAAAGAGAGTATATACACATATGCACACTTCTACTCAGTAAACAGAGACTTTTCTATATGGATATATATACACCTATACTTCATATCAGAAATATATCTCAGATAAATTTGTAAATGATTAATATGCTTGGTACAACTCACTCTGATAGTAATATTGCCATGATTATAATATTGCCATGGTCTGATATGATATATTGAGATTATTTGTAAATGATTAACATGTATCAACATACATCCTTCAATAGTATTCACTGATCACTCCTCCATTTCAGTGAAAGGGATTTTTCTATATCTTCTATCTCCTGCATATGCTTCAATTCAGTGAAAATGGATCTTTCTATATCTTATGTATACACACATTGCTCCGTTTCAAAAGGAGTTTTCTTCTACATCCTGTGTATGTACACTTCAGTAAAAGGTTTTCTATATATATCATATATATATACACAGACACTTCATTTCAACAAAAGGGATTATTCTATATCAGTTCTATACACATATGTTTCATTGCAATTAAAGACCATCTTCTGCGTACTCTGCATATACTTCAACTCAGTTAAGAGAGATTTATATATATATATATATATATATATATATATATATATATATATATATATATATATATACTTCACTTCAGTAAAAGGGTTTTTTCTATGTATCAGATATATATACATATACTTCATATCAGTGAAAGGGATTTCTTTCTCTATTAAGTTATATGCACATATACTTCATTTCTGTACAAAGAGTTTTTCTATATATGTTATATATACACACAAACTGCATTACAGTAAAGGGATTTATATACATATTGTGCACACTTCATTTCAGAAAAGAGGATTTCTTATACATATATACATACTCATATACAAACAATATGAATGAATGAATTTCTTTGAGTAAGTTAACACTGATATGAAGTGCTTAAAATGAAATATTTATTTTGTGTTGATGGTTGAGTTGTGAGTCTCTAGAGGGCGTGTGGGACCCTAGATATCGGCAGTTGAGATTTTGTGGTTTGGCCAGTTGTGGCTTTGTTGTTGATCAGTTGAGTTAAGTCTTGTAGGGTACACCAACTCTAGGAGATTCGAAATTAATTAATTAACTTAACAAGATAAGAACAGGCACTAGATGGTGATATGATGAAATGAGTGCAAACGTGAGTTAAGGACTCCAGGATGATCTAAGGAGTGAGATATTTCCCAGTATTTCGGGACGATGGACGTATAGGCCACAGAGTAATCTGTGGAGTGGGATTGATCTCCAGTATCCGAGGACGAGAGCGACGCTCATGGGATGTTTGTGCAATGAGGGTTCCAGGATGACCTGTGGAGTGAGGTAATCTCTAGTTTTCGGGACGATGGACGTAAGGGCCACAGAATGATCCGCAGGTGGGATTGGCCTCCAGTATTCCAAGGACGAGAACCGATACTTGCAGAATGTCTAAATCTTGTAGTAGTCATCGTAGTAGGATTATTTGCATAGCGGGGGATTAAACCCTATCATGTGGAGAACGATACGGGCTTACACCGGACCTATGTAGAGTGGGATGCATAGAATCCGATAAGTATACATTAGAGAGTCAGCATATAGCATTTGTATTTTCTTGACTTGGTTTTATGCATGTCGTTTCCTATTTTCTACACCTGACACTTAGTCTAGTTTCACTTGATGTTTTTATATTTTATTTATTTTTATTCCTTATTTCATTTATTCTTGCTGTTAATAGATGTTGTTTATGACTCTATACTTTATGTTTTATTCATGTTGCATTTATTTTTATGTCACTCACACCGTTATGGCTGACCCCTGTAGTTTTGGGGGTCAGGGTTATCTCTAGCCTTATGTTTTACAGGTGGGTACCTTGTAGCTTGGGATTTGGATGCTTGTTCTAGATTGATGTTATGGCTTATATAAATTGTAAAATAATGTGTTGTAAAAGAAAGAATTTGTAATTCAAGGTCTTTGTTTTCCGCTGTGCTTCGTAATGAATTAATGTAACAAAAGTTGAAAATTTTTCTCTGTGTTTTGGCTATGTTTACTATTACAATTGAGGTTGATGCTGGAAATTGTGCCACGTATTTCTGAGATATCATATTGGAAATTCGGGGCGCTACATGTGGCCCCGGCGACACAATTCCTGCTCGCCACTTCCCCTAGCTTGGATTTTGTCCTTCACCACGGCCCGCGTTCGCCTTCCTGGAATGAATTTGATGGCACCTAATCGGACGTCCAACGCCTCGGTGGAAATCTTAGGGTCGATAGTCGTAGGGCATCACCCTACCCTAATGACTAACTCGAGTCACAAACATCCTCATCATGAGTCAAACACCATCAAGACCAGTAATAATCACCAATCATCCCCAATAGAAAGTCCATTAACTCTTATTCACAAGTGGGGAAAAGTACTTCCAACACTTGGTCAAAAATCATGACTAACCTAACTATGTTGTTTCTGCCTGAAACTTAGAAAGGTCATAACTCACACAACACAACTCGAATTTGGGTGTTCTAGCCCATTCTGGAAAGCTAAGAATCTAGGCTACAACTCTCTAGTTGACCATTACATCAGATTCTTCTATCTAATTGCCCTAAAAGGCCTCACAGTCCTCAGCCTATGTACTTCCTGTACATTGGCTGCACCTTACCGATATCTTAAAAACCTACTTGCTCATCGGAATAACACAAATCCAGGTTATATGGAAAACTGAGAATGCCCTATACAACTTTTTAGTTGATCATAAATCCAAATTATTCCATTTGAATACAGTAAAACAGTCATCTCTCTAAGGTATACAGAATCATATATAATGCACTACTCAAACAGAGCCTATAGCTCAAAATCTGGTTTCTGTTCCAATTTGCAAAAAATCATAAATATTTCTCTACTCACAGGAATTTCTTGATACAAGGCTTATTGGAAAGCTTAGGATGTCTACTATAACTTCCTAGTTGTACACTTCCTTAAATTCTGCTCATACAGAGCCATAAGGTTACAATCTCATCAGTGTATCAATTCTAACTAAGTTGTGCACGGTACTCACTTAAAAATTCACAACAAATCACATGCATAACCAATGGCTATAAAACTTGTACTTTCAGAAACTAGACATCATCATGTATAGCATGCACAAAAGATCTCATTCTGATTCAAAGTACTCAATGAGTTCTACCTATTTCAATCAGGTATAAAAGTTCTACTGTTCATCAGTCACAGTCATGAATACTCTTACTTAAACAATTTTGAACGTGCATCAAATGTCACCAAAATAATCCCAATATTTTTCACTAGGATCTAGATTCTTGCATGTTACTACATTAAAAATTTCTGAGATAGATAATGTATCAATTAATTCTAAAAATTCCTTTAAGTTCAAATTCTACAAGAGACAGAACCAGTCTCTGCCTTACGAGCCCAGTCATCAAAATTGATTTTACTAAAATACTAAATAATTTCATAAAAATCAGAAATAATTCATGTAGCCTCTAGACATGTATAAGATCATTCTGTAAAAATTTCAAGATCAACTTCCATCAATATTGCTCTCTGGAAATTCGGGAACATAGCATACAATTTATACTTTTCTGTTCTCAATTCCAAATTCTAAACAAACTACTACTAACCATTCAATTCAAGCTACTACTACTTATTTTCATGCAAGAAATCAAACAAGAAAACAAGAACAAAAGTTTAGAGAACTCCCCACCCTTTGGTGTAGTTGAGAAAAGTGAGTAGCTTGGCCTCCTTCTCTAGTTCTCCTCCAAGAAACTCTGTATCACCTCCTCTACTTCTTCTTTCACTCTCTCTTCCTCTCTTTCTCAAGTAAAAATCAAAAAACTGAAATGAGAGTGAGAGAAGGGGGTTATATGAAGTGAGGAGAGATGGGGGGGGGCATAGGGGGTGGCCTGCTAGTGGGCTCAAGGGGGTGAGGTGGAGTCCAAGTGGCAAGGGGGTTTTCTCAAAACCAAGTCCCCTTGCCCATGGTTTTTGTCACACCCCGCTTCCCAAAATACGGAAATATGAGCACATAACGAAGGCCCAGCGAATAATTATACCAGTCTAACTCAAAAGCTGTACCAGTCTAACTCAACAATATACAAGAGAAAACAACCACGCAGGAAGAATATAATCACATAAACAATGAATAAACTCCAAATTAATCATGAAATAAATTCACCAAATAATAATCCAACAACTGAGATAAAACAAAACTTCGGGTCATAAAAGCCCAAGAATACAAAGTATGATAAAAGCAGTACAAAAGGCCAATAACAAAAGATAGCTAAGCAATCTAAAGTCCAGCTTAGATCTTCAGAGAGTTTGCTCACCGATTTCTTATGGGATTGATCCTTCAGTACCTGTAAAATCTTGATCTAAAAAAAAGGAAAGAGTGCCCTTGGACCAAGTCGTGGACAGCAAGTAGAGAAAACGAAGGATAAAGAAAAGCATGAATATCAAAGAAAAATGGACAGGGTCAAAGTCAAAGAGCAAAGCAAAGAGCAAGCATTAATATCAAAGGTGTACAATAATCATGCATGTAATGAGTGATGTTAAGTCGAGTTAAATACATGATCAAGTATGCAGGTTATTAATTATTTTATAAGCCTATCTAGTGCACGTACTACTGCATTCCACACTACAGGTTCGGCGCAAGCACACAGTGAACCTTTTAGACTGATGGTGAATTCTCGGTTCGTGTACTCGGTGTAACATGACAACATGATAACGTGATAACACGATAACGTGATAACATGATAACGTGATAACAAGATAACAAGATAACGAGATTTCTCCTCCTTCCATGTCAAGTGTTCATGCGGGCAAGAAGGCCTTACCAAGTACATTTCCCGATCGTTCACTACCAAGTCTATCCCATAATACCCCGGCTTGTTAATAGTTTATTTTCATCCTATGTGAGCATGCAAGATGGTGTCAATGTGATCTTAGATGTCAACATGCATATTTCTATGTTTAAGATACAATTTCACAGGCATGGTATATATTCATCAATCAAATTCAATCTAACATGCATACAATTCATCAACAAGTCTATAGCATGAATCTAGTTAATTACATGTAAGTGCATATGCATGAAACAAAAGGGACTAGGTTTTAGATCAAAGAGAACGGCACGATGTTAAGAGTATGTCGGGTTAGCTCGTGTAAATCCTCGATAAACTTAACGAAATTGTCAAAAGCAGTATGATAACAAATGGGACTGGATCTACTTGCAGAGATCAAATAAACTTGAACAAAACAAAATATTAGTTCAAGAAAAGACTTGCCTGTGATACGGTTAATTCGAATAAATAGAATAACGGGATGGAATCCCGGGCGACGATCCAAAACACGGCGAAACACGGCAAAGCAGCGAACAGCAAACACAAGACAGCAATACCCCAAACTCAGGATCGGATCTGCTACACCAAAATGGCCAACACCTAATAGACCACTCAGCAACCACTCCACACCAGATCAGAGGCAAAATAGCAAACATGGGAGTCGAATCCACCGCGCCGGGAACACCAAATGGCAAAACGGACCAATCACACTCCTTCAACCTTCGACAGAGAGAGGGAGAAGGAGAGCGCGGGAGGGACTCGGCGATGCTGGGGATGGCGAAGCAACGAAGACTACAGCGAGGCGGCGATGGCAGTGCTTGTGGTCAGGAAGCGATGCAATAGCAAGACTTCGACGATGACTCTATTCTCGACGAAAACAAAGGGGATGACGACAAGGGTGTTCGGGCTCTGGACGGCGATGACGAGGACTAGGGAATCTCCGGTGGCGGTGAGGATAGGGGAGTGACGGGGTGGATGGGTTCGATTGAGTTGGGTTCGGTAATGGGGGAGGTTGAAGGCGACGAGGATGGGGAAGATGGAGATGGGAATGGTGATCGGAGGAGAGGTCAACGAGGGGACGGTGACGACGACAATGGAGGGCAGGGATTGGATGGGTTGAAGGAACGGAGTGGGAGAGAGAGCGAGAGGGGTGGATGAACAGTATAGGGGATTAAAAATAGATTAGGGGTTAATGACGGCTAGGGTTAAGAAATAGGATTAGGGTTTACTTGAAAAGAGAATAGTATATATAGGAAAAGATAGGATATTAGGTTATTGGATATTTGGGTATAGATCCAATAAAATAAAATAAATTGTATATAATACAATTGATCAATGTAAATCCAAATACAAGAAATAAGATATGAGATAAAAAAATATACTTTGTGTTACATAAATTATTTGAGACAATTATAAACACAATTTTCAAATAAGAATGGATTTGTTTTAATAAACAATCATAATAATAAATAATCACCATGACCATAAGTACCCTAAAGTAACCATGTCAACAAAATAATAATACTAGTAATATCAATCAATCAATAAGAATAAAAAGACTATCAATAATAATAGCAACCGTTAGAATAATAATATCAATACATAAAAATAGGAATTCGTTGAAATAGTCGAAACAATAATAATATTTCTGGTTTGAGTTTAAATGTGGATAGTTGATCAAGTATAAATGGAAACAAAGTTTATTCAAAATAATTATAATTATTGTTTAGAAAAATGCTTTAACAAAGAAGCTCAAAACAAATTTAACAATAACAATTTATAAATATCGAGATATAGAAAAATACTCATGAAAATACGTATTTGCAGAAATATGGGTTACAGTTTTTAGAGAAGATATTTTCATGGCTTAATCTTAGCCATGGATCTAGATGAGATGAGAGATGTGAGGTGAGATTTGAGTGCATGGCAAAAATATTCATTGTAGCATCATACAGATAAATATTTGCGTATGTGTCGCACTAAAAAAACTAGGGTATGTACTAGAGTCGATTTTCTCATTCTCGTGCACCATAACGAATGCAACCATTCACATTCATATATAAAAACAATTATTACTAGAAAAATACATAATCGCGTGTAAATCTAAACTGTACACGGACTATAATGCAAAATATTTATATGCTATTTTGCGGGGTGTTACACTACCGCACCACTAAACGGACCCCGACAGGAGAATCTCCGTTTAATTTTACATATGGCTCAGAGGCCGTCATCCCATTCAAAGTTGGCATACCCTCTCTCCGCTTGTTAGCCTTCAGTGAAGAACAAAATTCCAACCTTCTCTGTGGCAATCTTGACCTCATGGACGAGATTCGAAAAAGATCATCCATTCGCCAACAGATCTATCGGCCCAAGGTCAAGCAGTCCTACAACAAGAAGGTCCTCCCCACGAATCTCAAAGAAGGAGACATGGTCCATAAAAAGTTATCAATCTCCTTCCCGAGCAAGAAGGGAAAACTATCTCCAAATTGGGAGGGGCCGTATAGGATCTCCAGAGTTTTCAGCCCTGGCATGTATAAACTTGAAGACCCCCCCCCCCCCCGGGGGGGGGGGGGGTGCCAATAACTTGGAATGTAGAGAATTTGATGAAATTCCAAGAGAGCTAGATTCCTTTGTTTTTTCTTTACTTCCGTTTTTTTTATTCATCGCCATGTAATAAAGGCTCACAACTCAGAATCAGCTACTTAGTTTTCTCCTTTATAAAAACATAGTTTATTTTTCCGAAAAACTGTTGTCAAAAACTGATTGTTAACCCTAGAAACGTACACACTAAGTACGAAAACTCTTAAACGACAAGTTCGGAGTCCAACACTTGGTTCACGCCACTTTAGCCACTCGCGAATGAAAAAGTGTGAAGTAGCTTGCCATTTGGAATTTCTCCCACAACTGTGGAAAACTCTTAACTCTTAAACGACATGTTCAGAGTCCAACATTTGGTTCGATGCCACTTCAGCCACTTGAGAACAAGCAAGTGCAAATAGCTCGCCATTCGGAATTGCTCCCACAACTGTTGAAAACTCTTAAATGACAAGTTGGAGTCCAACACTTGGTTCAACGCCACTTTAGCCATTTCCGAACGAGCAAGTGCGAAGTAGCTCGCCATTCGGAATTGCTCCCACAACTATGGAAAACTCTTAAATGACAAGTTCGGGGTCCAACGCTTGGTTCGATACCACTTTAGCCATTTGCGAATGAGCAAGTGCGAAGTAGCCCTGCCATTTGGAATTGCTCCCACAACTGTTGAAAACTCTTAAACAAAACTTGCGACAGTCCAGCAATCCGATGCAGAGGAAGTAACATTCAAATACTTGTCGAATTTTTACTCCAAAGAGAAACCAATTACAAGATTGGAAAGGCACCACCAACAAAAAACAATGATTAAGTGCTGAGAAGATCTTATTTCATAAACAAAAATCTGGATTACAAGTGTTATTGAGACACTAGCATCTACAAAAATTACAAGGATCTCCCTAACTCTTTCTAGAAAGAGGGACGCTCCTATTGAGTGATATGCGGACGACGAGCGCTATGCCGCCCTATCGACTGTAATGCCCCGGATCCCCATTATCGGACATTCGTGACGCAACCAGAATCTTTGCTTTCAAATGCATCTCAACACAGTAATAACACGGAAATTTAAAACTTTTTATTGCCAAATAAGGTCATTACATCATCAGTTACAACCAATATATTGTTCTTGAACGAGAATACAAATTACATTAACTCATTACATCTTATTACAAAATATTTACCAACTCCTCTTGTAAAGCTATCAGCTGTCTCCCGGAATGGTAATCGACTAATCACCGCCGAAGCTCCGCTAAGTGGTCAATTTGCATCCCTGGAACTTGCCCCTCAACTTGAGTCTTCCGCTGCGCGACTCTGATATTTCTGTATCTACTTGAAAAGTAGGACCGGTACCTAAAAGGTGGGGAACGTCAGTACTTCGACTGACGTAATGCTGATAAGAAATAACGATCTCCAAACCGGCGACCACAAACCATCTTGAATGGAAAAAGAAACGTGCATCCTGATTCCCTAATGTTCGTGTATGTCATGATCTGATAACTAAATGCATCCATCACAGGCCTAATTCTAATGCATGCAAGACTTTGAGACTCTGGATCTGCATGCATCCCATACTACATACGTTCCAGAATCAAGCACGGCCTAATCTAATGCACAAAACAAGAATGCACATGATGCACCTACTCTAATGCAATTCATTTGGGAACGTATGCATCTCATACTACATACTTCCCCAAAAATCAACTTCAATGGAAACATATGCATTTCATACTACATACTTTCCAAAGAGTTCGCTTCTCCAAATTGTTGGGTTCAATCCCTCGCCATGCATCTTACTCTTGTAGTCATCCTGTTTCCAATAGATTTCCGTGTCTGAGGAGGTTGCAGTCATTCGTTCTAGTCCCGTACTGCAGACCCTAAAGTGGTGGTTGCGTTTGCCACTTAGTACCCATGTACGGACCTCACTCAAAAAGCCGTGTCAAACCTTCCGGTACAAACCATGTACCCAAATGACGTCAATGATTCACATATAGGACAAACCCACGTGCATAGGAACAAGATGGCCTCGAGGGTCAAATCCCCCTATCCGACAATAGCTCCTCTTCTGTTCCTTACCCCGACTCTTTGGGAATTAACAGATCGAGATACGAGACTCGCGAACTCAACACCTGAGAACCAAATCCGTATCCCTACGATAAGAAAAGTACAACACCCGACTATGGTCTGCTAGTACTAATGCAATGTACATACCCCTAATTAAGGTTGGCAAACGGGTCTGGCGGGCCGGGTCGGGTCGAACCCGCCCGGGTTTGCACCAAACTTGGGCGGGTTCAGGTCGGGTCGATGTGTTAAACGGGCCGGGCCGGGCCAGGTTGAAGACGTGAATTCGCGACCCGCCCAACCCGTGAACCATTTTGGGTCCAACCCGGGTCTGGTCGGGTCGAGTCGCAGGTTGGCCCGGCTAGAGTTAACTTTTTTTTTTCTTTTACTTAAAAAATATAATTTTAATAATAAACATAAAAAATTGTAATAATAATAATAAGATTGAAAGAGTGAAATTGCCAAAAAAAATGATATATTATTCATATGATTTCAACTTATACAAGTTTCACAATTTGTAATAAGAAATAAAGATTTTTTACAAATTTGTTTTATACAATAACAAATTTCTTGTATACAATTTCAATTTACTTCAATTTTTCTAATTTTAAATAACAAGCAAAGATTTATTACAATTTTTTATCTATTTACAATTGTCTTCAATTTGATGGCCTTCAATTTGTTGTTGTTGACTTGTTGTTGTTGGTCTTGAATTCTTCATTTTGGTTGCTATTGTTGTTGTTGTTCTTCTTCTTCCGACAAGGTGCTCCCGCTTGTGGACGTCGATAATACTTTTCCTTGGGTCCTATCTTCAGCCTTCAGCCAGTCTTCTGTGCAGACAAACATCTCTAACGATTGGGGCTTCAAGCGATTCCTGTAATCAGTTAGAACCCTGCCACTTGTAGAAAATGCACTTTCAGAAGCAACTGTAGAGACAGGAGGAGCTAGTATATATTTAGCCATATATTTAAGAATACTATAAGTGTGTTCATGGTCTTTCCACCATTATAAAATATCTAGTGAAGAACTAAAAGACTCAGAATCTTGTTGGTTATACCAATGTAATTCATTTGGTTGATTAGTCCTAGTTTTTTTGATTGAATTTGTGCAAGTAAATTAAATGTTCTATCATCTAATTTACTCTTACCCTTACCTTTAGAAGTAGCAAAAGAATAACTAACTAAAGAAGTTGTACTGCTAGAAGCAAAATATCTATCATAATAATCATACAAATTATTTAATGTCGATTCAAATTTAACTAAAAAAGAAGCGCAATCAATTTCTTTATCATCATCCCCAAGTAAATTTTAAAAAAATTTAAGTAAACTTTTTGTACCTTCTAATTTGATACGAGGATCCATCACAATAGCAACACAATACAACATAGGAGGAAGGATTAAAATACTTCAAAAATTTTGTGTATGCAGGTTTTACAATATCACCAACAAAAACATCATCGATCATTTCTTTAAAAGTTTGCATCATAGTAACTATTGAAATAAAAATGCTACTACAAGTAGATTCATAAGATTTTGAAATTTTGAAAGTTGCGGTTTTAAAAGGTTCTAAAAATTTCAACAAAAATTCAGCATAAAACCAATCGACGGGAGTCATTTCAAAATTTTGCATATTTTTTGCAATACAAAAATTATTTATACATGCTTTATATTCAGTAACAACATGTAGCAAATCAAAAGTAGAGTTCCATCGGTATTTAACATCCTTTAAAAATTTACTAAAATGTACATTTTTAAGCCTACACCAAGCTTTCCATTCTTGAAATATGGTGCCACTTAATGTAATAAAATGTACATAATTTCTAATTTTAACTATATATGGTTCGACTATTTTTAATGCATCTTGAACACATAAATTTAAAATATGACATGCATATCTAACATGAAAAATATTGTCAGATGGAGGGTTTAATGCGGTTTTTAAAATACTAATTGATGCATTGTTGTTAAATGCATTATCAAAACTTATACACATAATTTTATCGCGAATATAAAAAACATCACAAATTTCAAAAATACGGTTCGCAATTTCATTGCCACTATGGGGATAGGGCAACGCGGCAAGTGAGATGATTCTTTTTGAAGAATCCAATCACTATCGATCCAATGACAGGTTATTCCCATTATTAGAATATTGTTGCAATTCGTCCAACAATCGGAAGTTAAACTAACTCTACAAGTTAAACTCCATAAAACTGCAATCAAAGCTTTCCTCATTTCATTGTACCTTTTAAAACAATCTGATTTGCAAGTATTCCTAGGGATTCTTCTAAAATGAGGGTTTAAGGCGGTTTAATTAAAATTTTCCAAGTCTCTACTCTCGGGATAGGAAAACGGTAACTCTTCCTTGATTACTAATCGGGCCATTTCCCGACGAACAAGTTCGGGATCATAAGGATGGCTATCAACTAGACCGGTCCTAAGGTAGATTTTTTGTTGGCCGGGTAGGTCAACAAGAAGTTCTTTATGCACATTTAGGATGCGTCGCTTAATTGTACCTGTGCCCTCACCCCTCTTCCATTTGTATGGCTTCGAACATGTTTTACACACTTTTAAACCTACACCTGGTACATTTTCGTCCGGAATATAATCATAAAATTTGTGCCAATCACTACTTTCTCCTCTAGTTTTCCTACTAGTAGCCGGTTGTGTTGTTTCGGTGGCTTGTTGTTGTGGTTCTTCTTCTAATTCTATGTCTCCGAAAAACTCATCATGTGTACCCTATTGTTAGGGAGGAGGATTAGGGTAGTCTTCGGCAAGGTCATTTTGTGGGACAATTGGAGGCCTACGGGAAGTGCCGGTTGAATCTTGTCCACTTTGGCTAGGGACGCTACTGCGTGATCTAGACATGTTGATATGTAGTAGTGTATGTAAAAAAATTAAACATAATGTAGGCGCGATAAGTTACAAAAAAATCTAGAAAACAAGAGGGTTGTGAGATAGAAGATCAAAAAACCAATAAACAATTATGATACAAAAAGTTATAACTACAAAAAAATAAAAATAGAAGAAGAGGGATATGAAATTTTGATTCCGTTCACCAAGGATACTCGTATATGAAAAAACCCGTAAAAGTAAGAATAGAAGTAGAAGTAGAAGTCCAGAATTGAAGACTTGAAGAGAGCGTAGAGGAGAGTTGAAGACTTGATCACTTGGAGGAGAGTTGAAGACTTGAAGACGTAGTTGAATTTTAAGTTCGATACGATCGGAATTTGTCGTTTGATCGTGTATATGTCTTGTGTTGCCACTGAAATCGGTGTGGGGGCGAACATATAGATTTGTGGATTCTTGGGATGTTGAATAGTCAAACCTGAACACCTTTCCGCTGGAGTTTGACCGTGATCTCCCACCGTTGACCTACAAAAAGTGCGAAACACCGGGGTTGATCCCAGCGACGCACCCTCCGACGCTCATGTCAGTAATCAAAAAGATTATGAATGAGCTTTGATTGGCAAAAGATTGATTTCCTCGTAACAAAAAAAAAGTGGGGGATGGGGGGTATTTATAGCCGCCGTAGGGACCAGTTTCGGAATAAGATCAAATCCCTACTTCCCAGTGAATGGATAGAAGGAATCAGGGCCAGGTGATTAATCATAACCATAAACCCTAATTTTATCGAGCTGGACTGGGTTTTTTGCGGGTTGGAACCCGCACCCAATTGAGCTGGATCCGTTTGTGGGTTATTGGACCTTTGGAAAAAGGACCCAGTACCCATTTTAGACCCGTTTGTAGGTGAAATTACCATTTTATCCCTGATCTTTGAGATTCGTGCCTGATTTGGACGGTTCCGATTTAACCTCTTTTTAGCCATATCACGAGCCCCCCACTCCCGAATACTGAGTTTGATCAGCCTTTGAGGAGTAGTTTTACTGTTTTAATGGCTAGCGGAGTTGTATCGGAGTCCAAACGAGGGGTGGCGAATCTTTGTGTGAGGTATTATGATGGTTTTCTGAGTTAGTTGCACGTTCAAGGGTGTTCTTGAGCTCTCCTGAACTTTTGGTGATTTTTCTTAATTTTTATTTATTTTTCGGACCATTTATTTAATTTTGCGAAGTGGTAATTTATTGTTCGGAGGCATTAATTAATTATTCTAAGCAATAATTATTTACACGGAGGCTCAAAAATATTTCTCCAAATTTATAATTATTTTTTAGAATTTTTAATTAATTTTCCTGAATTTTTAATTATTTTTTCGCAATTTTTAAATAAATAATTCGATTTTAATAAATAAAAAATTAATTTTTAATACCATTTATGACATGGCACGATCTGGGCTCTCCTGAGCCAACGGCGCAAATTTCTGAGGGATCGGACGGTCGGAGTGGCTCGGCGGGACTTTTCTCCGCTTGCGGAGGTCGGTGCCCCGGTAGCTCGGCCATTGCCCTCGATAGCTCGGTAGCTCAGAGTATCATGGGCTGCCGAGCTACGTGGATGGATCTGGAGCGTTCATCATGGTGCGAATCACGAGGATAGAGGTTCAGATCACGAAAAAATGCTATCTTATCATTTTGTGGGCATGGTGTGATCTGAACCGCTCATCATCTTTTGGCGCTAATTTTGAAATGATCTGACGGTTGGGGTTGCTCGGCGGGATTTTTCTCCCAATGTGGAGGTCGGTGCCTCGATAGCTCGGCCGTAGCTCCTCAACAGCTCGGTAGCTCGGCCATAGATCCTAGGCGGCTCGATGGTTCGGCCATAGCTTCTTGGTAGCTCGGTGGCTCGGTAGCTCGGCAGAGTGCCTCGGTGGCTCGGCTCATTATGAGTCGTTGAACCACGTAGCTGAATCTGGAGCATCCATCACGGCGCGAATCACGATGTTAGAGGTTTAGGTCACGAGAAAATGCTATCTTGTCGTTTTGTGGGCGTGGCGTGATCTGAGCCGCTCATCATCTTTCGACGCGAATTTTGAGACAATTTGACAGTTGGAGTTGCTCGGTGGCATTTTTCTCCAAATGTGGAGGTCGGTGCCTCGGTAGCTTAGCCGAATGCCTCGGTGGCTCGGCTCATTATGAGTCGTTGAGCCACGTGGCTGAATCTGGGGCGTCCATCAAGGCGCGAATCATGAGGTTAGAGGTTCGGATCACAAGAAAATGCTATCTTGTCATTTTGTGGGCGTGGCGTGATCTGAGCCGCTCATCATCTTTCAACGCGAATTTTGAGACAATCTGACGGTTGGAGTTGCTCGGCGGCATTTTTCTCCAAATGTGGAGGTCGGTGCCCCGGTAGCTCGGCAGAATGCCTCGGTGGCTCGGCTCATTATGAGTCGTTTGAGCCACGTGGCTGAATCTGGGGCGTCCATCATGGCGCGAATCACGAGGTTAGAGGTTCAGATCACGAGACAACGCTATCTTGTCATTTTGTGGGCGTGTCTGAATCTGAGCCGCTCATTAATTTTTCGCACAAATTTTTGGACAATCAGACGCCCCACAGAGCTCGGCAGCATTTTTCTCCAAATGTGGAGGTCGGTGCTGCGGTAGCTCGGTAGAGTGCCTCGGTGGCTCGGCTCGTTCTGAGTCGTTGAGCCACGTGGCTGAATCTGGAGCATCCATCATGGCGCGAATCACGAGGTTAGAGGTTCAGATCACCAGAAAATGCTATCTTGTCGTTTTGTGGGCGTGTCTGAATCTAGCCTCTCATCAATTTTTGGCATGAATTTTGGGACAATCAGACGCCCCACAAAGCTCGGCAGCACATTTCTCCAAATGTGGAGGTCGATGCCTCGGTAGCTCAGCAGAGTGCCTCGGTGGCTCGGCTCGCTAAGAGCCGTTGAGCCACATGGCTGAATTTGGAGCGTTCATCACGACACGAATCACGAGTGCCTCGGTGGCTCAGCGTGAATTGCCGAGCTGTAAGGCTAAGTCTGAACCATCATAGCAGTTCTCTATTCTGTCGTTTTGCTTTCCTTAACGGGCCCTAAGCATTACAAAAGCCCAACAGTTGCCTCTTTGGCTATAAGTTTTCACCCCCCTCGTTTCTTCTCTCATTCTTTCACTTTTCACTCTCAAAACTTACTTTCGCTCTCGAGTTGCTGTGCTAGCGGAGTTTTGAGCTCAAGGGCATTTGTGCTAGCGTCGCGGTGGCCAGGCGATTTCCGGTGAAGTTTATCTGAACGTAAACGTCACATCAAGATCAGTATATTTAACCCCATATATATACTACGAGATGTCACGAGTGTCCTCGGGTAGTGAGGCTTCTTCCTCGGGGGGTCGGAGTGATGAGCAGTTAGTTCGCAAGGAAGTTGTGAGCAGACAGAAGGGGAAGGAGATAGTAGGGTCGTCGGCGACCGAGCAGAATGGGAAGGAGGTGTCCCGATCTCCGGTTGTTGAAATGGTGGTCGAGATGGTGAGACAAGTAGGTGAAATGGGTCGGCTACCGACCGTGTTATCCGGCCATGCGAGGATAAGGCAGTACAGCGGCGAGCTACTGACCAAGGCTGTCTATGGGCGGTCGGAGACTTACGAAGAGAATGAACCGAGGGAGGTTACCGAAGTTGATGCCATCCCCTCGGTTCTAACCGAACGAGATCTGCTTCAGATTCGGAAGAGTTTTTTCATCCCTCCAGAGTATAAGTTGCTTCTCCCCGATCCCGGGGTGCGAGCGTGTACGGCCTTTACGCCCGATACATGTGTCTTTACATACGACGCACTGAATGCCGGACTGCGTCTGCCCCTCCATCCTTTCATGATCAAGGTGCTTCGGTTGTACGGACTAAGTCCAATCCAGTTCATGCCGAACATGTGGCGGCACGTGCTCGAATTTCTGCTCCAATGCCGAACAGCAAAGGTGGAGCCACAGCTCGTCGTCCTCCGGAGTTTGTATCGGATCAATAGGATGAGCAAGACTGAGCCCCGTTACTATATGTCGCCACGGAAAGGCATCAAACTGATAGAGAACCCCGACTCGATAAAGTCGTGGAAGGGTAAGTTCTTCCTTATCAAGGGCCCTTCGGCGTGGGACATCCCGACCCGGTGGAAGGAGGACGTACCAAAGTATGCAAAGGCCGAGCCGGTGCTGTCCCCGGCCGAGGCCGAGGTGGCGGCGAAGCTGGTCGGACTTCCCATGTTGAGTTGGAGAGACATGACCGAGGAGGTGCTTCACGGGTCGGACTTGAGTCCGATCGACCCGAGTACGCTCCGGACATCTCTTTTTTGGTTGTTTTACTTTCTTCAATGCCTTGTGTTTTTTTCTAACTTTGTTTTCTTCTTTATCTGATAGAGGCACCGAGCATGGACTTCAAGGCGATCATGGCCGAGCGAAACAAGGCCACCGATGCCAAGAAGAGGAAGAGGACAAATGCGGGTCCCTCATCTGGCCGACCCACCAAGGTTCCTTCAGCCGTGGTTGGGACTGTCGACCTCACTTCTCCTCGGCAGTCGTCCCCAGCTGTTGGTGTTTCTCAGCCGACCCCGTTCGAGGACTTCTCCGTCTCGGTGGCTCTGGCTCTTGAATCTCTACCTCTAACCGATCAGGCTGAGGTCATAGTGACCGAGGCCCATGAGAAGCTATTCGTCCCCGATTGGCGGGTGATGAACCATGATGGCTTCTTGGGGGACTCGGCGATGAGCATGCAGGCTCTCCGCCATCTCCCGACCCCTAAGGACCGAGCCGCACTGAAGGCAGGGACGACGGGCGACGACGCTTTAGAGGTGGCTCGGTCGCTTATGTCGGTAAGCTTTCTCAGTTGTTTTTGATATTCTCTTGAAATTTTCTAAGTCTTTAGCTCAGCTTTTGTTGTGTTCTAACTGCTTCTTCTTACAGGCCACATGCCACTTCAGCCACCTTCTCGAGTAGTATGCCGAGTAAGAGAAGGAGCTGAATGCTGCTAGCGAAAAGACAGAGCAGAGAGGATGGGGGCCGTGAAGCAGTTCGAGGCGGAGCAGCGCTGCTCAGAGCTTTAGCGGCCCAGGTCGTCGACCTCGAGGCGGCCCTGGTGCAGGTGAGGGAGAAGCTCGCCTCGGAGGTCGCCAAAGCAGCCGAGGAGAGGGCCGAAGCGACGAGGGCCTTGGAGGTTGTGAAGCGGCAAAAAGACGAGGCCGTGGAGGCGGCGAGGGCGGAGATTGAGGCCGAGGCCAAGAAGCATATGATGACCAATATGGAGAAGTCCTACGCCACCGCGCTTGAGCACGTCGAGGCCCTGGATCCCCGGCTTTGACAGGTCGGGATATGGACTGTGGGCTCCGATCGACGAGGAGGACCCCGAAGCCGAACAAGAGGCCGAAGGGGAAGGGGGGGAAGGGCGACAAGGTGACGATGCTCCTGCCGACACTGAGACCGTGGTGGTGGAGGGAGGGGGTGACGAGATTGTGGCCGACCCCCGAGCCAGAGCGGCAGAGGATGAGGAGCCGTCCACCGAGGTGCCCGTCACTGAGCTATCGCTCAAGGTGGCCCCTTGATCTTTTTGCTTTGTATTTTCTCTTCTTTATGTACTGCCTTGTAGCGGACTGGCCACCGCTTTTTTTGTTATAAATGAAAATTTTCTTTCTCTGACCAAGTGTTGGGGTCTGTCTTTGATTTGAAATTTTTCTGAAAATAATTTCGTCTTGAAATTTGACTAAGTGTTGAGAACCACTCCTTTTGACATCTTGCTAAGTGTTAGCAACTTTTGCTTTGAAATTTTGTTAAGCGCTTCTAGAGTTCATCGTTGATATGTTTCCTGTTCTTCAGATTGTCGAGTCGAGCCCAGCAGCTAAGGCCTCTCGTCTCCAAGCTGACATAAGAGCGACGAAGTTGGCCCTTTCTCAGAGTCGAGAGTGCTTTCTTAAGAGCGAGTTGGACTTGGAACGCCTCAAGCTAAAGCTATCGAAGCGTCTCTCCGAGATGAAGAAACTGAAGAAGGCGCTTTCTAATGCTACAACGGAGAGAGGTGAATTGCTGGCTGAGATTCAATACTTGCAGATAGTAGAAGAAGAGCGTTTGGCAGAGGAAGAAGAATTAACAGCAGCGGTTGGCAAGTTGATGGCCGAGCGCGATGATTTGACAGCGGAGGTCGACGGGTTGAAAAGGGTTACGGTCGACAAGAGTATCGAAGTTACTCATCTCCGTCGAATTATAGCTGACAGCTCTGGTGCAGCAGGCTCCGCTCAACTTCCTCACTTTAAAATATCTCTGAAGGACGACTCTTTGAAGGATCTAATCGTCGAGCTCGAGGAGGAAGTTACTCGACTCAAACCCAACCTGGACGAATTAACGTCAGAAGTACGTTGTGTACTCGTGAAGAGAGCGAGAGGGGAATCTCTTTTTATGAGCTTGCGACTCGTTCGCCTGCTGCTAGACAGAGCCCGGTCGATGCTCAAAGTGGTGTGGCAGCTTCGTCGAGCGGAACATCCGTTGGGGCCACCGTCAGGGGCAGTGATGAAGATGCATCTCAGTTTGCTGGTCTGGAGACGAGCTCTAAGGTTAGGCACCGCTGTCCCCGGGTGTTTTTAAACCGAAATGTCCCTATCCCGAAGAAGCATTGAACGAGTTGTTGTAATTATGGCTTTTCGAGTTTTGTAATTCATAGTAGAGCACAGTAGCTGGTCTTGTAATATGAGTTTCTTTGAACTTTAAACTTTTATAGAAGTGAAAGCTTGTTTTACTCCTTTGCATTTGTTTTGGCGTGTTCAGTTAATCCTCTATGGTTGTAAGAGTGTTTCTGAAGGACGGATCCTTTCTAGCTCGCTTAAGAGCGAGGAGTAGAAATGGGGTCTTGCCAGACTTTGAACCTCGAGGGACGTGGCTTTATCTGAGGTGTCCATCTGAAGATCTTGCACGGATCTCGATGTAAAAGACGGTGTGGATCATGAGAAAATGCTATCTTGTCGTTTTGTGGTCGTGGTCCAATCTGTGCTGCCTGATCGAGATCTAGCATGCATATTGGGGAGAAAGTTGTTTTTCTCCTATACGCAGCTCGGAATGCAAGTCGCTCGGGAATGTATGCCTGAATATCTTCATCAGTTATCCAGCCAAGTGAAGCAATGGGGCATTCAATCAAGCACTCTCCCATGTCTAGTATAGTTATAGAAATTTCGTCGGTTATCCAGCCTAGTGGTCTGGATTCCGAACGCGTCGTTCGAGTAAATTTCAACAGTTGTGGGAGCAGTTCCGAATGGAGAACCACTTCTAGCTCACCTAAGAGCGAGCTTGGAAAGAAGAATCGAGCCAAGTTTTGGACTCCGAACACGTCGTTCGAGTAAATTTCATCGGTTGTGGGAGCAGTTTCGAATGACGAACCACTTCTAGCCCGCTTAAGAGCGAGCTTGCGAAGCAGAATCGAGCCAAGTTTTGGACTCCGAACACATCGTTCGAGTAAATTTCAACGGTTATGGGACCAGTTCCGAATGGCGAACCACTTCTAGCCCGCTCAAGAGCGAGCTTGCGAAGTGGAATCGAGTCAAGTTTTGGACTCCGAACACGTCGTTCGAGTAAATTTCAACGGTTGTGGGAGCAGTTCCGAATGGAGAACCACTTCTACCTCGCTTAAGAGCGAGCTTGCAAAGCGGAATCGA